>CM070876.1:22820405-23420405 GCA_036365515.1 Torymus aiolomorphi
TTTTTTTTGAGGGGCTGTGTTTTTCTTTGCGTAATTATCGACACCTCCAAGAAGATACTTCCAGTTCAAATTCACGCTTTTATTCAGCTCTAAATAGAATGAAAAGACAGTGGAACATGTTACCGCATACTATCATGAATAAACGATCTATTCCTCCGTTCAAATTAGCCGCTCGTTCTCTCTCAAAGACATTCTGATTAATATTTATTCTTACTTTTTATATTGTATTTTATATACCTCTTTACTATATTCAATATGCTTAAGGACGTTCTCCGAGAAAACGATTTTCTTGTGATTCCTGAAACTTGCAGAGAACGTTTAATTTTGTGTGCTTAGTACACGCTTGAAAGCCCCACGTCCATTGCGGTATTCAAAATAGAAATATTTAACTTCAAAGTTTTTGTGTTAACACGGGATCCCTATCTAAGCTAGTTTTAAAATTACATTTTAATTTACTATAAAAAAAGTTTTCTTTGTGTTTCTTTTTCAACCGTAAGCCATAAAACTAGAAATCGAGAGGAATAATATGGTATAATTTTCAATATAGCAAGCGATATTAATTTCAGAGATATAGCAACGTAAACAAAAACTCCCATATTATTTGTATATCTATATATAGTCATCCTATGTAAGTGCTATTTATTTAAATATCATATTGACACCTTTTATCTTACACTGACATTTTTTTTTATTTTTGGAGTAATGTATAGACTCATGAAGGGTTTTCATTGTAAATAATATTTTTAAATCACAATTTTCGCGATATTAATGAATTTGAGTCGGAGATCGTCCTTAAGGATCCAAGGCCCGTATAATTTTATAAATAAATAAATAAATAAATAAACTCGAGAATATATGAACACAACATAATAATTGAACGACAGAATAAGCTATAATGAGTTAACAACTATAAACGATCCAACTTTCATTAGCACTGTTTCCATAAGGATTTGTTAGGTTTTCTGTGTTATATCAAACCATTTTTATCTATAGTAGTGAAGTGATTATTTGAACAGCGAGCTTGCTCCAAAAAAGTCAACTAACATATCCCGAGTTTTTTCGTATATTTTATGACCTATAGAATGAGAAGAAACTTGTCGCGAAGGTGTGCCTTCAAATTTTTTTTTATTTTTTGAACCCTCTAAGTGTGGACAAAAAAAATATTCTCATATATATAGCTTCTCGTTGACAAGCTATTGCCCATATTTAGCTTGTTATGATAATACATCGATTTCTCATGATAATTTTTTTCACGCGGGATATTTACAATAATCAGATACACAAACGTGCTTGATCATTCTAATTTTCGGCATCATACGACTAACAAACACTCCATACGCCTGTCGCGTTCCTTACTTCAGAGTTGTCTATATTTGAGTACGCAGACTATATGCGCGGCGGCTTGCCGCGTGTTCTCTCTCACGCACACACGCATGCGTATCCGTATATACATTGCTCGTACGTATATGTATTTGCGAGGCAGTGAGTCAGTCGCTTTTTCAGACGTCGGAACGCCCGTGCGCACATCTATACTTAAGTAAAATAACGAATAAACATTGCTTGTCAAAAAGCGTCAAACATCGTATCGTGCGCGTCTAATCGCGACAAAGGATTTGAGATATTGAATTTTTATAGCTAGTCGTTAATTGATAATGTTTTTTGCCAATCACCTTGCAATCCGCTGCTTCACGCAAACATCTCTGTGCTATTTTCTGAAATGACGAGTTTTTGTGTGATTTTCTGCAATATAAAAAAACAGTAAACGGTTCTTCAGCAATACATTGTGCATAATGTTCAAGTGTCAATTGTGACGATCGCGTTCCGCTATTGACATATAAACGCCGAATAAAAATACTATATATACGATTTGTGAATGTATGTATATAGTTCTTCCCTCTTCCAAAATAAGTAAAGCATGAATATATATTCAGTGTTCGCATAAATTTGTAAATCGTAAACAATCATCAGGCATGAATAAATGCAGCGTTTGTTAATAATTGTTAGCTTGTCCAATAAGTTGTGATTGTCATTACCTCCTCCGTGAGTTTCTCCTCTCCCTTCCTCTGGAGCGGCAAAAAGTTGATTGACAAATTGCATTTGTCATAGCGTTAATGTCCTAATAGGCCGTGTACAACAGCCTAATTGTCTTAGACAAAGCGGCGGCTAATAAACAGCGCGCAGCCCCCCCACATTACCGGCGACGAGTATATCAAAGCTCCGCTCCGTATAGTAAGCTTTCGTGGGCTTATCCGACGATTCACACCGTCCCGCGTCGCCATCTATCGTTTCGACCGCGAACCGCCATATACTCGCGTAACTCGCTAGATAAAATCGCGGCGGTGGCGCTGAGCGCAATTGTTATCCTTTTTCCATCACCTGTCGTCGTCAGTCGCCGCGTCACGTTATACTGGTTATACATGTTTAGCCCACTTTTGTAAACGATTGGTCACCGCATATGTTCCATCCTCGTTCCTCTCCAGCGACTCCGACTGTAAGCTTCTCCTCTCTCTATCTCTTTTTTTTCGCGCGCACACAATCGCGCTTAGTCAACCCGAATGCCGAGACGCACTGTACACAGTTTGTAGCGGCTCGCTAGCGCTGGGAGTTGGCCGTATAGTCGCTGTGCTGTACGTGTCCGAAGTCGAGGAGAAAGTTTTTTCTTTTTGCTTCTCTCCGCACTGCGCTCAGTACGTGCAGGTCTCAATATTGTCGTCATTTTATATACGTGACTTGTTGGTCCGGCCGATCTGGATTATCGAGAAAGATGGACGAAGAAAAGATGTGGCAGGACTTTTACTACAAGATCGTCGAGGAGACTGAGCGAAAGCAGAAGGAGCAACAGGAGCAAAACAGCCACGAGGCCAGGTAAATATAAGCGTGACGTTACGCCTCGCGTAACCTGTGCCTATAAGTGTGTGACAATTTCGCCCCACTGTGATTTAATATTGTAATATATATTTCTTTTGGAGTTACGTCGATTTATTATTATTATATATCATGCGTGTACAAACAGATAATATCGTTACTAATTTTCCATTCTGTGTTGCAGCTTACTCAATGTCCACCTAATTAACAATAATAGCTATAACATTCACAAATTCTTTCGGTAAATATCGCTTATAACATATGTACATATGTCTATATATACATATTGCAACCTGTGGCTTCGGTGCATGATGCGCGCGTCGCCGGACCGGCGAATTTAAAATCCTCTCGCGCGTGTATAAACGTTATAATGTATATATTGCACCTCGTTATCGAATTATAATCTCCCGTACACGATGCTGCGTTCGAGTGCAAGTTATTTTGGTGTTTGAGTCATGCACGGTGTTTCCTCGGTGAAAGGTCTTGCTATATATATATATATATGAGCGTGAGCGCGCGTCATCCTCGGTACCGGGAATGTACACACAAGCGGCGCGCACATTATACGACTTTGCCGCGCAGACGTTGGTGTGCGATTGAGACGCGCGGGATGAACGTGACGGTAATTAATGTTCCGCGTGCTATCTTGTGTATTAATGTTATGACAGTATCAAGGATTTATGCACAGTTGGTGTGTGTATACAGTGTCGGCTCGTAAAGTCGTATAGTCCGAGCTCGTACTTCATTGTTTTACGTTCTCGTAATTATACGGTCTGACGGGGTTCAGCGCGTTTTACGCCGCTTTTAGTGCAATTTTCATAACTTAATTAAGACGGGAACTTTGTGTTGGTTGCGAAAATCACCGGAAACGTGTAATTATTTTCAAGAGAGCCCGCCGATGCGATGTAGTTTGTTAGAAACCTGCATTATCGGTAATGCTCGATGCTTATATTATGGGATACTTATGTACAATTATTTATTTCTTTTCGAACAACGAAGTTAAGAAAAGTTTATTATTTATTAAAGATTAAAAGAGATTCTTTATTAACAGTGAGAAGCTGTGTATCGAAAATATGAAATTTAATTAAAATAGAAAAATAAACGGCTTTTATTCTGTATACGTATATATACTTTGTACTTCCTGTTGAGTCTGCGTATATAAGTAGATGCATGTCGGGTAGAATGAGGCATGCTTTGTTTGGAAACTTCTACTTAAAAAAGTATGCTGATGTACTTACTAATTTGATTGATGATGCAACGCAATTATAATCTATGTTTTCGCTTTAGCGGTACTCTAACTTGTATATAGAACTAACTAATTTGTACATTGGATGTAATAAAAATTTCTAACAGCAGAATGAAGTACATTTCGTCGAAATCGTTATTCCCTGAACTGTCCTTCCTAATACATATACTTAATTTGATCCTAAAATTAGAATAATTATTTAATTAAATTTAACAAACCGTTGATTTTGATCGAAGGGCTAGCAACATAGAAGAAGTAAAAATAATGTTTCCATTTAAATAAATTCTATCCTACTAATTAAGGCAATTTATAACTCTTAAATTATCTTACTTTATAACGAAATAAAGAATTTATATCTCAATATAGTTACTATATTTATTTTGCGTTACATATATATGAATGACAGCATTAATGTATTTATAAAATTTTCAAAGTTCGTTAAATATTAAATTGACGTAATAAAATCAGTATAAAGCAGGAAGTTACATTTTCGCTTTTGAATTTTCACTTTAAAAATTAATTTACAATTTTCGTGTCCTGGATTTTATTACACAAGCGACTGCTGTGTATTAGTTAAATTTTATATTTTTAAGCAATAGAATTATTTATTAATATTTCTGTATCAAGTCTTCAACTGTATCGCAATAATTAATGCATTAATTTTTAAACTGCTAAAGCTTTTATCTGTCCTTTCTACATGGAATTTGTCCGCGATGAAAAGAATATTACTAATTATTACTGAGATTTTTGAAAAATAAAGTTACATATTAAACTGAGATCAATTCAACACTTAACGTGGCTCGAGCGGTCTAGTAAACCTAATATGAACATTTTTTTACAAAGATTCATTTACACATTCTAATCTGGAAACTGATATGACAGGAAAAAGGGTTTTTAACATAACGGAAAATATTTTTGTTATAAAATTTCCATTGTTGCAAAAGTAGATTTTTTCCACTCAAAAGAAATTCAATAAGTAAAGATAATCTTTTTTGTTTTGCATTCAATTTTAATTTGCAAGGTCTCATTTTCTTCCTTGTTCAATTTCAAGGGGAGGTACCGATATAAAAATACAATACAAAAATTTTCAAAATCTGCAAAGTTATATGCAATTTTTTATAAAATTCAGTGACAACTCTACAAACAGTTGGAAATAACTTTGCAGGTTTTGAAAATTTTTCAATTTTTATATCGGTACCTCCCCTTGAAATTGAATGAAAAACAAAAAAGATTATCTTTACTTATTGAATTTCTTTTGAGTAGAAAAAAATCTAGTTTTGCAACATTGGAAATTTTATAACAAAAATTTCTTATGTTATGTTAAGAACCCTTTTTCCGGTCATATCAGTTTTCAGATTGGAATGTGTAAATAAATGTTTGTAAAAAATGTTTATAGCTTTAGGTCTACTAGACCGCTCGAGCCACCTTAAAATAGCCTAAAAATCATCGCACACCTTATCATCACTGAAATCTTTACAAGCTACACCAAAATATAACACTCTACATATCCTTGAATAAATAAAAAAAGCAAATAAAATAAAACGCGTTCGCCAATCTCTCATGCGCACTCACCCACCTCTTAGACTTTCCACCGCTTATCAGTGATCTTAATTTAGCGCAACTCTCATCTCTTTGCTCTATAACCGCATCAGCATCACGACTCACCGCGGTATTTACTTCTTCAAGCAGGAAAAAACCGCAGGTAAGGGATATTTATTACGGCGTGCTCGCCCCCGAAAAATCACGTGACGCGGTCGCGCGCGGCTCGCTGCTTTTATACACGCGAGGCTTTGTAATACAGAAATATATGAATGGCGGCTGCACAGGTGACTGCGTCATTCGCGGCTACGCGGCAGACCGGCGAGTACTTCTAATAGACACGTTCATGGTCCTCGGAGGAATAATTGTAGCGTGTAGTAGTGTTAGTGTGGATTAAAAAAAGTTTTTTGGAAAGGTGGTGCGGCTGTTATATGTGAGCAGCGAGATGCAAAAGCTGGCATATTCTTTGACTAATACGCTTGTAACAACTCTTCGCACGTAATTATTTTCATTTGGTTTTTTGCAAGATTTGGTTGTGGAATGCGACGGCTGCGATCGTCTCTACCAACGTGATATACATTCATATATATAAGTGAATTTCGCGTTTTGTTTGATTGGAGCATTGGGGTTTGAATGTATTTGCAGTGATTAAGCGTGGAAATGTTTTCAAATTTAGTATGATTCAAGATAAATATAACTGCAATCAGACGACACATGTATAATATATGCAAAGGTAAACTTATAAAGGCTTATTGGAAAAACGAATAATTAAATTTTCGGCAGTTGCCTGCCTTTTATATTCGTTTTTATTAAATATAAATTAAACTGAATTTCATATCAAAAATTTTATTTTTACATATACTTAGAGTAATAACTTTAGCTTAACTTCTTCAACAAATCTATAACGCAATTGCGCAAGAAGAAACCGTTTTATTTCAATTATATAACAGATAATTCCATTTCAAAATTTATACAATTCTGTAGAAACGAGGTTTGAAGAATATCGGATTATCAATTACCACGGTCTGACGAAACAGCATTAAATAATACTTAAAATGCAGCTGAAAAACAATGTTGCCTATTTAAGGCTTCATTCATTTCCCTCGGTTCGCGAATATTCTACATAATTGACAAGCACAATAAACTAAATGTTTCATGTGAAGAATCAGTAAGCAGTATCAGTCGTGCATAATAAATGAAAAAGTATATACAATTTCATTATTAAAATCATTTATGGGCGAACGTACTTTTCCGTACACAATTATACATTATCTTCGCGATCTCATTCATCCCCTCGCCATTGAAAATGATTTAGCGGTAAAAAGGCCGCGGAAAATTATAAATCATGCGCACAGATCTCGTCATATAATAATCGTACCGTCTCGAGATTGCCTTTGATTACACGAAAACATCCCATATAACTCGCGGCGCAGTTACGAAAGAATGCACTTAATTGGACTAGAAAATCCAGCAAACACACATACATATAGGTATAAGCCAAGTCTCTCTCTTTTATTTTCCGCTCCATACACATTTCCCTCAAAATTACGCACAAGCGCGCAAGGGCGTTAAAAAGTTGGTAGAGTCGTCGACGCTTGGGGAACGTGCGCGGCGCATCGTTAAGCAGACGTATACCTATAGATGCCTCTGCATGTGTGCGTGTGTGTGTGTGTGTGAGAGTGGGACTTTTAACGAGTTGGCGGTATAACCAAGTGCCTGGGCGGGCGTCGTTCCCGCGTGTTGTTTGAACAAGGATCCAGGAGGAGGACGGCGGCTTCTTCGAGAAGCTCGGCACTCGGCTGGCTGAGAAGGCGCAAGCACAGCAGCTCGAGGAAAGTTTGCCGCCGGTCGGGGATGAGGCAGAGGAGCAGCAGCAGACAGGGACCGGAGATGCGGAGGAGGAGGCGACGGGATGCGAGGTGCTGCTGGAGGAGGAAGGAGGAGCAGGGCTCGACTTGTGCGTGGCTGAGAAGCGCGAGGCGCTTTACGCGGCGAGGGAGAACAATTTGCAAAGGCAGCCCAGTCGGCCCGCAGAGACAGACAGCGAGTCCGAGGAGCACGAGACTGTCCTGGACCTTGTCGCCGAGTCGCTGGGGCTGAATGTGAGTATAGGAGGGAGATGGTCGATGACCCCAGTGCGGGCCGTCAATGATCAATTATAGTTTTTGTTTGATATGGAAGGAGTGCTTGTTTACGGTTCGCGCTCAAGGTGAACTTGGAGCGATTATCGGTCCAGGCGGATTTTTTGTATCGGGTGATATTTATATGGTATGTCGATTAGTTTTATTGACGGAGTTTTATTACATGAGAGACGCGAAGTTTCGGGTGTTTGACGAGTTCACTGTAGGCGCACGAGTTAGCTTGCCAATCGAGTCAAAGAATGGGATGAATTATTTTTGTACGTAGCCATATGTATTTGATGGAAATAAATTTCGTTGGCTGGGAGTTAGAAGGAGCTATTTCAAAAAAGTCCTGTAAAAGGTGCTATTTCAAGCGAAACTTAGTAGCTTGACCTCCAAATTTACGGAGTAATAGAATATTTTAAAATTTGGTGTACCAAGGTATATCAAATATTTGATGTATTTTAAAACATGAATTTATTAATTATCAATTAGTTTTTCTTATTAAATTACATACAATTACCTTTTACTCTGTGTTTATAAATTATTTTTTAATTTTGACGCGGTGGAATTGTAGATAAACGTTTAAGAAACAAAGTAAGCTTTGAATTTTTAAAATCGAATTAAAAATAAAAAAGTTTTACATTTTCAAGTTAAATTTTATTTATCGGTCATTATCTACGATTCAGAAGTCACGAATAAGTGAAAAATATTTTTTTCTTTATTCCTTAAAATGCACCTCTTTTACATATATATGAAGAGCCTATAGCAACAAATGGTCATCTCACATTTCCAGTTGACCCCTGAATTCGCTGTTTAAACTACTTAAATAAGGCTCAACTAAAAATATAACCCGCCCTACCGGTCAAGTACCGTTGATCGATTAATTCTTTTGGAGAAACTCTTTGCATGGATGAAATTAGCCAATCAGCGGTACTCATACAATACAATAAATATAACATATGACAGCAAAATCTATCGTTTTTCCCTCAGATTTCTTAAAAGAATAGTGTACTCCCCAAAATTTTAAATATATTACTTACTCCGTAAATTTGGAGGTCAAACTATTAAGTTTCACTTTCTGAAATTTTCGCTTTTTTTAAATGTCCATCAAAATGCCAATTTAAATTTAGGTATACAAGAAGAAAAAATATTTTCGAGATAGCGCTCGTTTGAAATAGCAGCTTTTGCAGCGGTCGTTTGAAATAGCTCTTTTTACAGGGTTTTTTTTAATAGCTACTTCGTACTCCCAGCTGGCGATTAATTATCACTCGATTATAATTTGAGCATCGAGCAGTACGAGATTATTATAATTTAGTTATGGATTTCATTGTAGCCGCAGCGAAGGTCTTACCAAATCATAATAATGTGAAGTCCGGAATTAAGGAAAAAACAAATAATAATTGTCATATAAATGTTTATTTATAAAATAGTTTTATTTACCAATAGATCTGATGAACAATGGATCCTTGATTTTATGTATAATCTCGCTGCATAATCGCTTGTTTGAATTGCTCTTCTTATGTGTATATAATGTGATTGGCACTTATAGTTGCTTATTAATAAAATTATGCCCTCGTATGTCGTCTGGGGCAGACGGAGCTCGCGATCGGTTTATTCTCCACGCTGTAACTGACTTGTGTGGCGTACGTCGCCGTATTTATCACATGGTTAAATTGGGTTAAAGATGATCTTGATGCTGAGTCAAGATCATCTTATTAAACAAGTTTAATAAACAATTTTACGTAAAGTCGTTCGATTTGGAATTTGAAAAGTGCTGTACGTACAAAAAAAAAGCTTCACCGAACGTTTGCTTTCGCGAAGTCGGTGGCTCGCTACGTCACGCTGTTGCGTTGTCGAAATGCTGCGTCGTTTAAATTCGCAATCAGATAATTTTGTGGGTCAAGAAATCACTGATGAGAATATGAATATCAAATGTAATTTAAGGATACGTCACGAACGTAACAATACCATAAGTATATTGAAATTTGTCTGAATCGGAATTTACAAATTTGAATTCACAATTGTTACCATCGCTGCAAGGATCTAAGCGCCCACAGCGATTACAATTATTTATATAATACACCGCGCACCTGGGCCCAAGAAGTTACAAGTCCTATTAGCAATATGCATGAGGCCGCATTGTATTCACCCAATCAATCGTGTCGAAACGTTATAATATATGCATAACACCCAGCGCGCAACATTATTACACCTGCATTATTACACAATACCGTCCAATCAGACGTATTATCAAACATGTACAATGCGCATCACACACCGATCGAATCCTCTCGCACGTACAATACACGTAAAAAATGCAGCACAGCGTATCTATACTTACGTCGAGTTACACGCTCATCCGCCATGTGTACATGTGCGGGGCAACTGCGGCGGTAGCGTCGGCGGGGCCGAGTATTGATTGCAGGACGATGCGGTATTGATATTTAAAATGAGGGTCTCTCGCGTGCCGCGTGTAAAGGGACTGCTGTATACTTAGTTCGCTAGGGTTCAGTCGCGCTCTGCCGGCGTATGGGCTATGTAGGCAATGGCAACGCTCGTGGTAATACCGGTGCCCAACTCCACGGTTATTCGCGGTTTTACGGTCGCGCGTGGAGAGGAGCGAGAGAAGAAGAAGAAGACGAGCGTCACGGTCATTCACGTTAAGAGTAAGAAGCAGACGGTGAGTTGGCTGGGTCCCCGGGGGAAGATTCGCACCCGGTGATGGTGCCTCTCGGGAGATTGGAGTATATACTTGAGGCGACTTCTTTTTTTTCGTTTTTATTGGAGAGGGGAATAAAATTTGAGCGGGAGGGGTAGAAATGAAGTTGAGAGTGATAAAAGGGCTGCTTATAATATAATGTATAGTTTTATCGGTGTAATAAGAATATTATATTGTTTTTTGTAGTAAACCATATAAGTTTTCAATAATGTGGCGGGTGGAATTTATATATGAATTTATATAATAATTACTGAAAAGCATAGTTCACTTGCTGCAGGTTTAATATATATAACAAGAAAGTTATAAAGTATGCAAAATTAAATGGAAAACCATTTGACAATCAAAAGTATTCCAATTAAAGTTTCCGCGATACAACTCCTCGACATAATATTTCGAAATTAACATTAACTATAAATGTTCGAGAAACAATGAAAGCCCGCTCTATATCGCTCGATAATAAAGCAAGCAGAAGAGAACGAGTGCATCGGCCAGCGTACAAAGGGGGAGAGAGAGCAAGAGAGGGGGAGAGCGTCATTAATGAAGTAAGAGCCGAATGCGGAACGACCTCAACCTTCATCATGCTTCAAAAAGTTTATTTCCCCCTCCCCACACACACGCACACATGCACAGATGCTTCGTATCATCAAAGCAGACGTACATAAACCGCATAGCGAGCTTTCGGCAACATCTTCGCTCTGAGAGAGCTTCTGCAGAACCAACGAGCGTCACCTGCACTATTATAACTGCTATGCCGATCTCAGCGGCTCTGTTCGTGATTCGCGCATGCACACAAAGAGCGCACGCGGTCCGGCGCTTCTCGCTGATCTCCCATCACGTCTGTGCGTGTATGTGTAGAGCTCGCTCGGGATATACGTACATGCTTATCTCTCTGCTGCTGCTGCTGTCAGCGCGGTTATGCAATGCGTGGTGATTGGTTCTGGGGGGGAAGGAAACCGGTTGATATAGAGAGGCGATTTTTCGGGTTATCGGCGGGTGAGTGTAATTGTTGAGAGAAAGGCTTTGATATGGAAATCAGTGAGCTAATTGTTAATAATAGGTCTGTGATGGAAATTCGCGAATTGCAAAAGAAAGGTGACGGGCTCTATTTGGAAATTCAAATGAAAAGAATTTTTAGGGGGGGGGGGGTTGTACATTTGGATTTCGATATCTAATTTTCTCGGGGAAAAAAATTGATTTCACTATCTATATTTTGAAGTAATATGTATGTCATAAAGAGGCATCTTATTTTTTAGAAAATAAGCCAATGTAGAAGTCCCTAAACTCATTTTATGCAGAGATACCGCATTTTCGATATTTTAACTTTGTAACTTTACTATGGAACTACTTGATGGGTTTCCATATAGGACAGCGCTTAAATTTTTCGTATTTTATGCAGTTATAGTCCAAAGAGTTGCAAATATAAAAATTATTATCGGTAAGTGAGTTTTAAATTTGGAAAACTACATAAAACTACTCAATTTTAAGATTTTTTTTTTAGTTTTTTGTTATTTTTCGTATTTAAAAATTATTCACTCAAATAATTTTTACATTCGCAACTCTTTGAACCGTAACTGCACAAAATACAAGAAATTTAAGCTTTGCCCCAGTAAAATTCATCAAGCTTAATCCCAAACAACAGTTACAATAAACTCAAAATATTGAAAATGTTATATCTCTGCATAAAATAGGTATAATTTGTTTCAAAATATAGGTAATTAAATCTCCTTCTCTACCAAGAAAATTCGATAGGTATCCCTTAACGGGAAATCATAGTGGTTCTAGGTACTTTATCCAACAATAACGCCAAAAGAATATATAGTCTCCATTTTATCTACCGAAGCGCATGTGCCGTTTTTGGCGACCGCGTGTCGAACGAATCGAGTTGCAATCTATATCCACTCGAGAGAACATCCCGAGCTCGGACTTTTTCCGCTATCATATAATACTTTCGCTCACGCTTATAATAAGAAATTGATAAACTCGCCCGAGTATAATTAACCGCTCTAAAATTAACGCAACTCTGCACTATACTCAAGCACGTACGCATATATAATACACTTCCTCGTACAACGAGCAGAACTCGAACCTATACTCCTACAACAACCGATTCCCGCACGTAGAGGTGAAAGGTTTTGAAAACAGTCGCGGTAAACCATCTCTTTCTCTCTCCCTCTCGCGCGCACGAGCGCGCAGCGGACTTGTAGAAATAGAAAAGCGAAAAATACGCGGCACTTGGGCCGTCGTCGCCGCTAGCAAACACATCGCGGCGGCGGCGGCGACAGCGTCGACGTAAGTTTCGTCGAATGCGAGATAGATAGAGAAAGAAAGAGAGAGAGAGAGAAACCGAAGCAGCAGCAGCAGCGTCCGAACGGTCCGACGCACCACTGGCTATTCCTGGTGTCCCTCAGTGCAGAGTCGGATTCCGCCGGGGCGGCCGTTTTGCCTTATCTCTTTTTCTCTCTCATCTTCTATACTCTGCCGCTTTTTTGCGCCTCTCGCACTTTGATCAGCGATTATCGCGCCGAAGTTGTGTAGTCAGAGTCGTTCCAGTGCTCGATGTGTCCATCGGAACAATCGCCCCGCGGGGCTAATTAACGAGCTCGCGTGCGTCGTCTGTATATGATTTATCTCAGCGGGCCTCGAGAGAGAGAGTTTTCTCGGTATATATTCCCGGACACGAGGAGACTTTTGTCGCGGTGAATTGGGGGCTATTTTTGCGCGCATTATGACATCGGGCGCAATCGCGTGTGAAATTTTCGGTGAAAACTGGTGGCGGTAGTGCGACGGTGTGTACAATATTGAGAGCGGTGAATTATCGCGATCGGAAGATCGAATTTGTTGTAGTGTCGTGGAAAATAGTGCGGTTTTATGCTTTGTCAGGCCGATTAGGGACGATGTTATTGTTTCGGCCAATTGATAAAGTGAACTAGTTCGCGCCGCCGGAGAGCATTTGGTTCAAGTGTCACGCAGAATTAAAATTTCATTATATCCGTATATATAACAGCTCAGTTTGATGCAACAGTTTCGCGGCATTCTTTGTTATACTTCATAGCAGTAAGATTGCACGGTGCATTTCGAGTAAACAACTTTTTTTTTGCACTCTGATGGAATTTCGATCAGCCTCGCGTTCACTTCCACATTTCGCTACTGAAAATAAAGAGCACACGCGTCGCTGAAAATTCGCGTTCGCTCGAACGCTCCGACTCGCCCCGAATTTTCGAAAAGTGAAAACACCCCGTATTATACACGGTGGGGAAGCGCGCGCTCTCACACGGGGTGGTGCTGGCATAACCGCGCCAAGTGGAGCGGAAAATAGTCGCAGCAGCGCAAACCGATCTGGAAAATCACTGTGCGAAGGAGGTTTGGGATCATCGAAAACATGTGAGAGGAAAAGGCGCATCGGCCGAGATCGTAAGAGATAGGATATATCTCGCTATAGCCACGATTGAGCCATGCCGGCTTGGCGTGGGAAATACTTTGAGGCAAGTGCATCGACACCGGACACGCGCGCACACGCGGGCCGGGAATTATTATTCGCGCACAAGCGGTTCCTTCTGTACGCAGCTTCTTCTTCTTCGTCAATGCATTCGTCCGTCAAGCAATTGGCTTGCTCTGCAAACGATATCCATTTAATCCGCGCGACTTAATTGATCGTGAATTGACAGACGGCGGCCTGCTACTCGAGTGCGTCGGCGGTGCCAGTCTCGCTTTGTATTTCCTTGTTTCGCGAGAACATCATCAGCTTGATAATGATAGTCGAGGATAAGTTTTATCGATATGTCACCTTAAACCATTTTTCTTTGACCCCCCGTATCTTGACGTAGTGCATTCTGACAATAATAAATTAGTAACAATTACCAAACTGTCAAGTAACCCGGAATCAGACTTGAAAACCCAAACTTTTTGGTACTTTTTACTAAATTTTTACTAAGTTTTATAAATTTTACAAAAGTGTAGGCAAAAGTGCCAAAAAGTTTGGTAAAAAAGTGGAGTTATGAGGTCTGACTCCGGGTTACTTGACAGTTTGGTAAAAATGACCAAACTTTTAGTCATTTTTACAAATTTCTTTCTCTCCGTGCACGGAGAGAAATCACATAGTTAAAATTATCAGAGTGCTCTAGTCTTTTTTTTCACATACTGACTCAAATGGACTTTTTACGAGATTTTTAAGAAATTTTACGAGACACAAAATAATTTTTATGATTCGCATTCGAAAAATTACAATAGTACATGGTAAAATTTATTTTGTGCCTTATAAAATTTGTTAAAAATCTCGTAAAAAGTTCATTTGAGTCAGTCTGTGACAAAATTACTAGAGCACCATAGTAATTTTAACTACGGAATTTTTCTCCGTGTGTATATATTATCGCCGTGGTACGTCATGATATTGAGCAACAAATTTGTGTTCTGAATAATTCTAAAAACATTTCTATTTCTTATTAATTTAATCAACGTTTTATATCCAAATGGGTGTACAGTATCAAATGAACATGATAATAAATTCCGCAATACCGTGCTGTGCTGCATTTTGTTTTGTCGAACAATACGGTTGTTAGAATGCAAAATTCGATTTCCAGAAGCTGAGAGAAACGAGAATTTGATTTTTTCTTTTTAAATACGCGCTAATTTTAAATCAAGGTTCATACGTGTTTGAATATACATTCAGCGATTCGGTTTTCGTATATTTAGCAGAAATATGGACCGTACGTGTTTTATTAACCCGAAATTTGCTCTCTCTCTCCGCTTGTTTTTAATGGAAAATACGTTGTTACAATATTTCCAGATCGAGGAACTGTACACTGCCCTTTTATACATAACTCAGCATCAAATTGGGTTCGACGTAGCGGACGAAGTCGAACAAGATGCAGTTATTGATTATTTACAAAAAGCATTTAACATCGATGATGAAACGCACGATAGAGTTATGGAGGAGACGCGTCAGATGGAGGTATTTTTAAATTCTTTCATAAATTATCAATCAAATTTACTTGTTGTACACTCGCTCATCGCCACATTGGTGCTCTTAATTAACAATAAAATATCGTTCGATTGCTGTGAATCAAAACTTGTCGATAAGTTGTGTTAAAGTCAGTAATGCAATGTGACCTTGACCACACAAGACTAATAATTCGCGTTGAGATAAGTTATACACAGTAGCGGGATAATTGGCAAGTGGCATTTCACGAGAAATCATTGTTTTGATACACAGGCGCCCGAGATGCACTTAAATATAGAAGTAATAGAGGCCAAAGAGTTAGCTTCCAAGGATGCTAATGGGAAAAGCGACCCATTTTGCGTGCTATATCTGGAATCGTCGCCGACGAGGAGATACAACACGGCCGTAAAGACCGAGACCTTGACACCTGTTTGGCAAGAGCATTTCGAAATGTGCGTATTGCCCTTTGGCCATTCATTTCAATTCATCCCGTTCCCATACCTCCTCGACCAAACGTCCATTCGTATTTGCTTAAACTTCACGCAAAAAAAATTCTTAATTCTACTTTTAGGGACCGTTGATTTTACTTGGAAATGACAAGTTAATTTTACTCGCAACAATGTCGTTAGAAATAACATTAAAAAATAAAATCTTCGTTTTCACAAAATCACAATGTTGAATCGTCATTCTAATTTTAAATATAAAGTTCTTCTTACTATAAATAAAGTTAATTTTCCTTTTTTTTTTGTTATTCAACTTATTCCTAAATCACTTGATTTCGCTGGGACAAACAAGTTGGATTAGTTTTATTTTTTTCCGTGCATCTTCACTTTTATAATCGAGCTTTTAACATTTCGGAGCTTCGAAGCTTCAAATATTCGAAACTTCAAAACTTGTATCTTCACAGTTCTTATACGTAAAGGTTATTCGAAGCTTCGACTCTCCAAATCTTCGAAGCAAAGTAATATAAAATAATATAAAATTTATAACGATGTTTCAACACAGCGTTAGAATAAAATATAACTATTGCGTATTACTCCACTGCTATTTTTAGGCCTCTAGAAGATCCAGAAAACGACGTATTGTATATAGAAGTATGGTAAGTTATTAATCGAGCCGAGACCGTGTTCTTACATAATACTCGACAAAGTGTAGAAAAATAATTTATTAATAATGTTGAAAAAAAAAAACAAACAAACAGGGATTTCGATGCAGCGGAAACGGTGCCCGAAAAAATGAGCAAAGTCAAGAGCGTGAAAGGTGTGCGGGGCCTGGTGAAGCTGGCCAAAGAAATCGCCATAACGGCGACCAATGGCAATCACGACAACGAGTTCATTGGCAGCAACCGAATACCGCTCAAGGTAGTATATACATCGTACACATCGAATAACTGACAAAACGTTTGAAATAAATTGGGTTAAGAGACGCGGCGACCTACATCAAAAGCTAATATAATCGCTCCCTCTCTGCGCGCCATTTATATATATCATTCCATTTATAATTCTCGGACGCTGTTTGAAGCAAATTGAGATTCATTTAAAATGCTATACCTTTTATTCCCCATTGTATATTCGCATTAGCCGCGGCGATTAATCCATTATAGCCTTTTCTTTTCTTAAAACCTTAAAACACCACCAAAAACAACAACGACAAAAGCAACATTATTATATTCCTATGTCACAGGACATTCCGGTGACAGGTCACGTGATGTGGTACTCCCTCGACAAGAAGAACAAATCGAAGCGCCGCGGCCTGATAAAGCTGAGGCTCGCCTTCAGCACGGAGCACAACAGTCAGGTGGCCTTCCAGGAGCACCGCCACCTCCTGCGCCTCCTCCTGCTGCACGAGCTGGAGAACCGCAAGATCGAGCGTCACACGTGGCTGGGCAGCTGGTCCGCCCCGGGCGAGGTCGTCGTGCTCCAGCACGCCGTCCAGCGCGGTATGACACCGGAGCAGATCAATCTCGCCCGCTGGATCGAATTCGCCACCGTCCACCAGGAGCATCAGCTCAGCTTCCAGCTGTTCCTTCAGCTGGCCAACGATCTCACCGCGCCGCTGAAGACCGGCAGCGGTGGCTTCAACGACGACGAGACCCGGCTATTCTGGGAGGCGGCGAAAAAAGTTATACACTCCGGCCTCAACATGCTGCGGAAAATCAGAAGGCTACAGGTCGACAAGGAGAACACTATGAAACAACTCGTCGCTATTCTTAGGTATGAGAATGGCCGAGAGAGAGCGTTGTCATCTTTTCTTTTCTTTTTCTTTTGGTTTCTGATTCTTGGCAGCGAAGTGGTGCGCATAAGGGGCGGTCGATGACCGTCGTCGTCACTCACGGGCGACAGATCGCCTTTTTTTTTTTAACTGTAATGGTTGATCTCTGTTTTCCCTGCTCAGGAGAGGTTGTCGCTTATGCAACTCTGCTATTTTTCTCTGAAATTTTTTTTACTTTAAAGAATAACAACTACATTTGTTTTACGAGATCAACAGAATAATAATAGATCGAGATATTATGTAGCTTTCGAAAGCTTTTGAATATTTTTGATAAAACAATATAATAGCTGAAACTATATGTAATTCTGTTTCTTCGGGAATGATAAGACGAATCGATTGTTATTGTAGAATGGTGTCTACGCTGTCGACCCTCGAAGTCCCGGACAATGTAAATTTATTTCCCTCGAAAATGTATTCATGGTTTCCGCCGGAAATTTTGGACGACGACAGAGTTAGCGTCTCCGAGGCTTTAGAATTCGCCGTGATTCGAGGCGGAGCCGAGTGGTAATTTTGTTTGCATACAATTACTTTCTACCGCGCTGTGTATATATATATACGCGCACTGCAGGAACTTTGAATTGGAATACCGTATCTTTGCTTAATCATTCAAGGTTCGACTACATCGTGGCGAACAACAATTTGGAGGGCGACACCGACGAGGAGGCGCTCAAGTACCACATTAAAATCATTCAATTGATAAGAATAGACTTGCAGCGTGCCATGGAGATATACGAGAAGCTCTTCGTAAAGTACGTAACAAATATAAATCGTGAGCGCAAAAAGAAAAAGATGTTAATATATATCTGGCAAAATTACTAACGCGCGCGCGCGTATGTGTATCTGTTTCGCAGAACGATCAATTTTCCTTATACGAAAACTTTGTACATAATGTACGAGAAGAGGCTCAGTGATTTGTGCATGGTAATAGTGGAGGATATATGCGGGAGATTGAAGAGAATCGAGATTGAAACTTCGGAGGATCCAGAGCTGAGTCTGGGCACTACGCTGTTCGAGCTTTACCTCGCCATTCAGAGATTCGCCGCGTAAGTGAAGAAAACTAAAACTCTATCAATGTCAAACATCCACAATTTTTTTTTTTTTTTTCAATTTTTGCAATTCTAGAGTCGGTCAGAACCTTAGCCCCGATGAGCTGGACGGCATGAGGGTTCAGCGTTATTACGACTGGTTCAGAGCGGGCGTCGCACACTGGCTGGAAATAGCCGTGTACAAGGCGCTGAAACGCATCGACCGCGCCGTCGAGTTCGACAATCTGCAGCCGGTCGACACGAGCGTCCAGTACAGCTCGAGCGCCGTCGACACCTTGACGATATTTTACCAAATCAAGGTCTTCTGGACGCAGCTCGCCTGGCCGGACGTCGAAGGCGCTTACGCATTTATAGCGAAAATAGTCGACGTGAGTATATAGTACCTTAACCGATCGATTGTTGTTTTTTTTTTTATTTTATTTGAAAAAAAACAATTATGTTTATTCAGGTTTTTCCCAACGTTTTTTTATGTGTTAAAGACATCATGACCTTCTTAATCGAACGTTAATTCACGCGAGTATATTAATTCTCGCGGTAATAAGTGGCGTGTCTTATCTGAAAGGCCGTAAACTCAAGGACTTTTCCCATACAGTGTATACACTTATGAAAGATAATATTTATTGAGAGTAGCAGAGTGTCGATATTGAAACCAAGTTAATAAATGCACAACTGTGTACGTTGATCATTACTATAATTAATCTTTTAAAAATATAATAAAGAAAGATTAAAATTCTGTAATATACGCGCGTGAAAAAAAAAAACAAGAAATAAATCGAACTTTCACCAACCTTTTCCACTTCCCTCGTTATTATACACTCCTCAACTTACACACACGTATATCGGTATATGCGCGCACCTATATAATATGCGTTATCACACTCCTCCTTCCCCAGGACATATGCAAATGCTGCATCGGCTACGTGGACAGTATGTCGCAGAAGGCCGAGAAGACGCAGCAGCGCGAGGACTTGGCGAGCTCGGCGGGCAACGTGTACGGGAGCAAGCAGTACGACGTGTCGGTGGCCTGGTGCTACGCCATCAACAACATCGATTACATCAGAACGTCGATCGAGCCGCTCTCCAAGGACCTCGGCCTCGACGGCGTTATCGAGGCGATAGCCGAGAGCAAGAGCCAGCAGGACGCCGACAGGTGCAAGCAGACACTTCAGCTGATCATCGACAACGCCAAGGACACGGTGAGGAACAAGATCGTCGAGATGCTCGACATCGTCGCCAGGAAGATGACACCTGCCATGACCCGGTACGAGTATATGTATGGTGTACGCGTGTCGCTTTAAGATGGCGTAGAGGGTGACGTTTGACAAGATTTAATTGAATTATGCGGGTGTGTGTATAGGTATCTGACGGAAGGTGCTGAATTGTCGGACACGACGAGCAACGCGATGGACAGGCTCATGGAGTACTTGGACTCGAATCTCATTACGCTCCACGATAATCTCAACGAAGACAATTTCCAAAGAATTTTGACGATCATTTGGGAGATAATGGCGGATATTTTGTACCAGCTAGTTAACAGCAATTTAGAGGTGAGACACTGGCGAATACGTTGTTGGTGGGGAATTTTTTTTTATTAATCATTAATTTATTATTATGTGATTGCAGAGAAGAAGACCACCTACGTATTACTCGAATCTTCACAAGACGCTGCACACGCTCATACAATTTTTCAATCTTGGGGCCGACGAGCTGGCGAACATGAAAGTTTTGGAAAAAATCGAAAAGGTTCTAAAACTTTACGGCTTGGAAACTACAGAACTCATACACAGATATTACACGGACAGACTGAAAGAACAAAATGGCATAGATAATGAGCCTTACGGATTACTCGCGGTGAAGGCGTATTTCTTCCAAGATTTACTCAACATTCAAATACTCAACGCTAGAAATTTGAGGTCGACTGATGGTGCTGGTATTCAATTGTACTATATTGTCGCGCGTATACGTAGAAAATAATTTTTATTATTATTTATTATAATGAAATTCGCTGAATTTGTGTCGAAATCTGTGTTTCAGGTAAATGCGATTCATACGTAAAAATAAAACTATTTCCCGAAGATGTATTTATAGGAATGAAGACGTTCAAAACGAATGTGCAGAAGGACACGCAGTTTCCACTTTACGACGAGAGTTTTAGCATGTGAGTGAAAAGCCAAATTTTTCTGATTATCAATATAACGAGTGAGAAATTTTTTCAATCTCCATCATCATCGGTTAATTGTTATACTCGGGAATAAAATTGCTAGGAAGAACGAACGCTTAAATAACTAACGATCGCAGTGTAATTACGTAATGTCTGCTCTTACCTTTAAATCGATAGATCCGAACGATGTCATTACCAGTGAAACCGAAGCACCGATACAAAATTACAATCGCACTCGAAACGAAATCGGCTATATATCCCGCGCGCGTTTGATCTCGCCTCGGCACTGACAAAAATGGTCGAAGAGAATGTCGGAGTGATGCGGCCGAGAGTAGACAAAAGTATATGTGTGCGAGAGAAAGAGAGCCGACGATTGGTCGGGTATCCACCGCCAGTCGCGTGATTTTACGTCTCGTGGACGAGTCCCCCCGAGGAGTCAATTCGACCTCGAAATTCCCATCTTCTTTTGGCCTGCTTCATCTCTTCTGTCTCATTATTGCCCTCCTCCGTCCATTCTCGTTCGTTCGATCGATGGTCTGCTGTGTAAGCGCCGCTCGTCTCTTTCATCTTTTGTGCTCGCAATATACGTATTCTAAATGTACGAAACAATAGAGCCTTTAATAGCAAATAAAAAAGCAAAGTATAATTGTAGATGAAGTAAAAATCTAATAAGAGTAAAAATCTAGGAAAATAAAGCATTATTTGATGTTAATGTGGTACTTTAATTTTTCCAGTCCATTGACTTCCGAGCAAAGAAAACTTGAAAATGCAATAGTAATGTTTGAATTGAAGGATAAGGATTTTCTCAGAACAAAATATATGGCCGAAGGTTTCTTACAGTTTAGTGACATTCAGGAAACGGAGGCTCATCAAGGATTTGGGCAACTGCAGCAAATACACTTGAAACTTTCACGCCCTACGCCTCAAAGTAAGTTTTCAATTCTAATAATTAATCAAAATTGGCGTTAACTTCAAAAGAAAATTAAACTAGGTAAATAATAACTAACTTTATTGCAGGTTCTGAAGTGGTACATGTTTTGTCACGAAGGAAAGGCGATGGTTTGGCGTCGAGTTTCGTATCAAAGGTCCAGTCAAAGATGAATTCCAGTTAGAAGTATATATCGAAAATAACTCAACCCTGTTTTTGATATTATGATGAAAAACGTGCAAAAACGTAGATTTACAAGAGATTATTATGAATGTTCTTGATACTTTTCAATACTCAAAGAGTTACGTTTTTACTACGCCTGTGCATGTTTCTATACACACAGTTTTTAGGATTTTTAGGATTACGGACGTGTTAAGATTGAAGAAAGTGATTTATATGAAATTATATATTCCTGTGATATTGAAAGTGCAGCAAACGATACTTTGAATTCTCGTCATTTATTATTAGATATTAATTTATTAATTTATTAATAGAATAAAAAATGACAAGTAATACATTAAATATAATCTAATTAACATTAATCTTCTGATGCTTTTCTAACCCTGATTTGCCATACTTTTGCTAGGCGCTTTCGGACATTACAGTAAAATTCTTTTTTTTTCCCTTTAATTTTGCAATTCTCATACGAAAATTGACAGCTACAATTCGCAATCAATTCCTTCGCTGAAAATCGTTTATTGTTAGTTTTTTCATAATCTTTATTTTTTTCTCTATTTTATTACAAAAGTTCTGGCCGGTGTTTAGGTAGTTGAGCTGAGTGAATACATTATAGCCGTTTATAGGGGTTTTCAATAAATCGAATAAAAAAATTTATCTATACCATGAGGCGTGAAGCACACGTGACATCGTTTAATGGAGAACCGAAGCACCCACGAAGGAAGACCTACATTGTTTCATTAACGTTTTTTTTTTCTTTCGATGAATTTTTACAAGCACACCCCACATCAAAAGCAAGGTGATACATTCAATTTTTTTTTTCGGTAATTTTATCTCTAGACTTTTATTTTAAATCTACTGTGAATCTCGGATGCTTCAACTAAATTTATTTCGAGTCTGTGAGTAGATTCTATTTTCCCGCCTCAACGACGAGGCACGTTCATTAATTACAAATGAAAAGCTGGATCTTTGTCTTTCTATCCGGTTACGACGTACGGTTTACTCCTGCATTCTTCCACTGATCTCTACGAAAGTCATCTCTTTTTTTACAAAACTTAAAAAAGATCGCATAATCTCACAAATACTGAATCGTTTCAAATAAGGCACGTAAATTAATTTCATCGCATCGTTTCGGTTATTATTGAATTTCCAAGTAAAAGTACACATACAACGCTGATAGTGAAAACAAAAAATCGTCTTACATAAAAATGCAATGATAAATGTAGGTTGCGTAAACTAATGATCATTGGTACAAAATAAAGCATCTGTTAAATAACTATAATGCAGTTTATTTAAAAGTAATAACGAGGAATGCACTGCAAATAATCTTTATACCTGAAAAAAAATTAGCGACAAAATTATTTTACGAAGTAAAAAAAATATTGATACTGCCTAGATGGAACATTTATGCTTGTATGTGACAACTTAAAACGCTCGAAGTGTATATTTAAAATATAACTCGGAGTAAATGCATAAAAAACGAAAAAAATCGATTTCATCTCGTATAACGTCGTACGCAATAGGCGTGCAGTCTATATAATATAATAATATTAATAATAATAATAATATAATAATATAATATAATAATAATAATAATATATTCAATTCAATATAATTACAAATTAAAGCGAAATCTCATTACTTAAATAAATACATGCGTGGGTCAACCGTATTTTCTCTTATACACCTATTATTCTCCCATTAATTCTCTTTTAAATATTTAGCACAGTTGGGAGAGCGCGCGTCCGCGCGTTCGAAAAGCACACATTTCCACCGCGATGACCTATACGGTTGCGTTGAGTCGACGCGTGTTTCCGCATGTCATAAATTTTTTTCTTTTTCTCTCCAAATAGGTACTCTTTTTCTCTTTTTATTGTATTACACATTGCTTCATTTGTCGCCGCGCCGATGTCGCGCTAGCGCGCGCTCGCCCGTTCAAATACAATTATTGTGTTAAACTTTAGTTACATTAAATGCAATGCCTATTAACCTCCGACGTTTCTGTCTTTTCTTTCTCGGGTTTTTTTTTATTCATTCTCGTTATATCAAATTTATTCGCTTTAACATAGTTGTACTTAAAACACTTTTTCTTCCGTTTTCCATTTTTTTTTTCTATTATTACTATTATTATTTCATTCTTTCTTTCTTCTTGAGTACGTTTTATGATGGGTTTTCGCGTTATGCGCGCAAAAAGCGTCGTCGATTATATATTTATGTACACGGGGAGGGGCGAGGAGGGCAGGTGTCTTGTGAGAGGGATTGATGATGCCAGACGATGACTCTCGCACTTTAAATATATATATTTATATATATATTTATATATTTATACTTTTATTTCTTATCGAGAAACCACATAATATTATTAGTTATATCGGGTTACGTAGACACGTCGTTTTACATACGGGGATTAGTAGAGCTGTTCGAGGAGGGAGGAGGGGGGGGGGGCGACTCTTTCGCGATGGCACAGGTAAAAATCTCCATAATAGAGGCAGTGAAATACAGACGCGACACGCTATATGAGTCTCTCTTGATTTTTGACATGCGCGTCAAAAATAATAAGACCACGAACCATTATGATATTCTTGTCAGAAAGTGAAAAAATTCTAAAAGTAACGAGTTATTACGATTGACAAAAAAAACTATATTAAAACCGTATTACACAATTTCACGTGTCCTTAATAAGATCTTTCGTGCGACAGTCGAGCGTTACAGGGGGGAGGGTGTGAAAAAGGGGAGAGGGGGCGGAGCAGCATAGCGCGCGGGGGGTGTCGAGTTTTAGCTCGGATCCCTCGTTATCGTGCGCGCGCGTTAGCGTTCCAACAGAAGGAAATATAAGCGTCTTATACATTTTCGTCACCAATGCTCGTAAATTGCGACTTTGCGGGAAGTTAGACAGTTTCTTCTTCTTCTTTTTCGTTTTTTTTCTTTGTTGTACAAAACAACTACGGGAGTTTACTACGAGTACGTATATAATCGTTATTACATACGCCGATAGAATACTGCTACTGCTGCTGCTAGTGCACGCGACGCGCGATGCGCGCTGGCTTTCCGTCCATTAGACCGGTAAAGTTTTGCTTTGCATTCTCTCGGTGCGCGATTAATCGCTTAACATTTGTCACACGTGCACACACGAGTGTGCAATGCGGCTCGGTGTGTGCGCGTGCGCCGCGCGCGCGAGTACTTTGATGCTAATTGCCGCTGAGAGCTTTCCTCCGTCGCGTGTGCGTATGTGCATTCGAATAACAGATGGATTCCGAGCGCTCGCAGATGAACTTGCTTAATACTGCGACTAACGTCCTTATTTACGGTTCACTAAAATTATTAAATTACATTAATAACCTCGTACATCGATACACACGCGATATACCCCCTTGAAAATGTATACAGTTCTTTTAAATAAACATTTGCTCGTTTCTTCTTTTTCTTCTTTTTTTTTTTTTTTTTTTTTTTTTTTAATACTGTTTAGTTTTCCCATGCGTCGCTACGTAGCATCGGTTGATTCGAATCCACACTCGAGATCTCAGTACGGCACTATATTAGCATCAAAGATTCATCAGACAACAGACATACACACACACGAACACGCGAGAGCTTAGTCCGTAAATACGTATTAGACCGTCGAACAACGAGATTTCTTTTATTTCTGTCTCTACTTACTTAACGCGCCTGTGTTCGCGGTTTACCGTATATAGGATATATCCAAAGAGCAGTATTACACAGTTGCGAAAGAAAGAAAAAACAGGAAAAACAACGCGGGAAGATCGTCACATCGGTAGAAAAATCAAACCCTCGCAGTCGTTGTACACGTACGTCGCATAGTAGAGGAGAGCGGGGAAGAGGACGACGCTTAATACAAGCACGCACGCATATACAGACACTCACACAGACACACGCCGAAGTGGAACGGGAATTAAACTGTACGGGGATGTGGAAAGAGGGGTTTAGGGTAATATCCTCGGGTTCTCCGCTAGCGAAAATTTCGTTAATACTCGATGAGCGCTCGTGCGTCTGGCGTCGTCGTTGGCGGCGGCGGCAGCGACTTTCCCTCCGAGGAGTTGATCCCAAGTGTCGCCTTGACCTTATACAGCGGAGCATCAGCCTCTCTCACTCTCTCGCTGCTGTCTATCTCGCTTCCTATTCTGCGCGCGTCGATTCCGGCTGGCTGAAACGCCACGGGAGACCAAGCTTGTAATAGTGTGTATAGGTGTTCTGCGTGTGCTGCGTGCGGCTGTCGCGTGCGGAGGAGTTTGGCCTTTAGTAGCACTTGCGCGCGCACGTGCACTTGCGCACAAGATCCACATCCTTGGTGTAGCGGGTGCCGTCGTTGCAGATTAGACGGATCTACGGAAAAGCGAAATGTCGAAGTATTAGTCGCAGGTTGACGAGTGTCTCCCGGTCATTGAACGTTTGTTTCAACGTGGTTGTATATAGCCTGAGTTACAGATCTTTCAGAAGAAAATTCTTGATATACTTATTTAATATATGTTCGGAAGGGTTTCCAATCTTGTTCTCCAATAAGGAGATATAGGATGAGATCCACCGAAGACATATTCCGAGACAATAAATTTTCAAGCAGTATAATCTAGTTCTTTATATAAGTTCCAGTATATTTTTTTATTAATAACAATAGAACTTTACTCTTTGAAAATTCATCATTTCAGACTTTTCTTTCGACGCTCTCTGAAAATTTCACTGCAATCGAGTTACGAGTATCCTGAATTAAGGATGTTATGGCTATATTGTCTCTGCCAAAAGTTAGTTTTTAGCGTTAGAACTACGATAAATAACTATATGGAATGGTTAGCGATTTTTCCGTCCAGTACGTCTGTACGAAAATGAAATCCGAATATTATAAGCTTTAAATATCAGGGATCAAAGTAAAATTGACAAAGTTTAATTATTTTTTATTATCATGCAAAAAAGCATAGTACACAATATTTTAAAGATTTTGATAAAATAATGTAACTTCGTCAATTTTTCTTCGATTTCCGATTTTTAAAGCTTACAATATTCGGATTGCATTTTCGCACAGTCATACTGGACGGAAAAGTCATTAACTATTCCATATAATCATTTATCGCAGTTTGAACGCTAAAAACTAACTTTTAACGATATAGCCATAACATCCCTCATTGAAATTCCAATGAAATATAAATTTACGATATCTCAATAACTAATTTTCAGCGAAATTTAATTGACTTATATTTAAAGAGTCGATGTCTAGATAAATGTTTGAGGAGGCAAGCGATCTATCGTACAATACCTAATATCGAATGGGAAAAAAAAAAAAAAAAAAAAAAAAAAATTAATTATAGACTTTGAAGGACTATTTCTATAGTGAACAATATATCTGCACTTGCAAAGTTATAATTTTAAGTATCAAAATTATATCTGGTTAATAAAATATTCCCTTTTAGCACATATTATCATCATTCACAATATCAAATCATTGATAAATAAAATAATAATTTTCTTCCAAAAGGTCTGTCTGTGTCAAAGGATTCACCTGCATTTATTAAAACGAAGAAACCATTATAAATATTTTACAATGGTATCATTTCATTCTCAGTCCCAACCATAAATTTCCAAAGTGACAAAGTGATTAAAAACGAAATTGACAAATAACAATGCCTACCTTGCGCCTCTTGGTCTTCCGTGGCAGACAGCAAGAATTGCCGCAGCTGCCCCAACATTTAGCGAGCTTGACGGGTCGCCGGCTTCGGCAGCCGTTCGCGGTGTAGTACTCGCGGGTGTGCTCCTTCCGGCATGTAGGTGCTGTTTCACAAAAAGAAAAGACACCCAAAACCAGCCCGTTAAAAAAGTTGACATTCCATTATTCTTTTATCTACACTCGAAGAGGGAAGGTGAGAGACTTACCCTTTTCGCAGTATCTCCCCTGCCAACCGATTTGGCATTTGCAGGTGTAGCCGGTGCCGAAGGGCGCGGGCTCACAGGTCGAGCCCTTCTTGCACTCGTGTCTCATGCACGGATCGATGTTACTGGAACTGGATAATACTGCGAAATCTGCGCACAAAAAGAACGTTCGTAAAGAATACACAAAACACCTGCATTACCAATAAACAGTGTTTAACGTTCGTTACCGGAATGTTGGTGGACGACGTGCTGCTGGGGCGGTACGATCTGATCGGCGTTGTCGACCTGCATGTTGTCGGCTGCGGCCTCGCTGTTGTTTTTGTTGGCCTCGTCGGCCTCCTCGTCGTCGATGCCGCAGCCGGGCGACACG
Source organism: Torymus aiolomorphi (assembly GCA_036365515.1). Lineage (NCBI taxonomy): Eukaryota > Metazoa > Arthropoda > Insecta > Hymenoptera > Torymidae > Torymus > Torymus aiolomorphi. The sequence goes on from CM070876.1 coordinate 22,848,661, forward strand.
CCGTTCATCTTCGCCGCGTTGCTGAAGTCGACCAGCTTGTGGTTTATCCACATCTCGGAGATGCAACCTACGGGCGCACGGTAACAAGAAAAAAGACCGGTTCATACACACAAGCGTACAACGAATGCAGTATCCCAAAGATTGCCAAAGTACAAGGACACACTCACCCCTGAAGCTCGTAATGTTGCGCAAGTGGAACTCGGTGAAGGCGACGTTGGCCGTCTCGGTGGCCACGCCGCCGATGTACATGGGCTTGGTGAGCTTGAGATACTCCTTGGGACCCTCGTTGATGATGCTCCTCGCCTGGCCCCGGTCGATCCTCATCGTGAAGTTCTTCTTCACCGCGATGAGCTCGGCCATGTGGGGCTTGCCGTCCGACACCTGCTCGTAGCTGTACATCGTCGATGTGGGATAGTTGCCGACGTCGTAGGAGACGCGCACGCGCCCGTTGAAGAGCTCGACCGCCAGATGCTCGCCGCTCTGCCCATCATAAAGCAGTACTCCGTTCTCCTGGCTCGTTGAAAAAATAATCGTCACGTTTGCCTCGGGCCGTGTGCGAAGTGGCTCTAACTCGACCAGCGAGTTGTTATCGATAAAGCTCAGACTCGTCATGTACTCACACCGTTTGCCTATAATGAGTAAGAAGGTGAACGATTAGAGTTAGATATCGTCGTCAAAACTATTAATACTGACATATGGCACACACGTACCAGTATAACCAGGATGGCACTGGCATAAGTAATCCGCTCCAGATCCCGGCGATGGTAGGAAACAAGCACCATGTTGGCAGTCATGATGAGCACACGGACTAGTTTGAGGGTATAGTAAGGCAGTTGATGGTGCAACTTCGCAGTACCTCCCTGTATAATCTGGTGCACACTTACACTCGTAATTGTTTATGCCATCGATGCAGGTAGCACCATTCTGAAATTGAACAACGATATCATGCATTATAACAAGCTCGTTAGACGCGCATTCAAGAGGATCAATTGTTCAAGGGCTTTTCGGGGGAAATTCCACGCGGGCTTTGTATTTCCAGGAATATTATACGGCGAAAAATTGCCGCGAGAAATGTACGTATCATATGCAATGGACGGACGGAGACAAAACGCGACGAGGAAGAGAAGAATAACACACGACACGCGGCGCACTTAATCAGCTTCATACACGGCGAGCCATTGACCTCAATCTTCAGTCCGCTATCGCGGAAAAACTTCCGCCCCTCCCTCTGCTCCGCACTCTAATAGGTTTAATGGCAGATCTCGATGATGCTCTTTGTTAACGTCATTATTTGCCGACATATAAGCGCTCGTTCCTTCCTCCCATTCCTTCTTTCTTTTCTTACTTTAAGCGATTTCACGTGTTAAACTTTACCGCCGACTTGAAAGTAGCTTACGTCACGTGAGATTCTTAAAGCGCGTGAGAGTGAGAAAGAGAGAAGGATTTGGTTTTTACGACTTGACAAAAGAGCTGATTGAGACCCGCGATTTCGCAATATATGGGAAAATCCTTTTATGCTGCAGCTTTATATTATGCATTTTATTATGTTCCTTTTTTTTTTTTTGCTCAATCGTTCGTCGGGCTATTCAGCGTAAAAGTATTTTACGTTTTTGCTCATTTTACGAACGATTTTAAAATATAACTTCCATTCTAGGTAATAATGTCGAATTCATTACGTATACACTGAGAGAAATGTTGTAGGAAAATTTACTATAAACGTAAGAAAAATTACTATATTCGATACTAACTTTGGGACAGACTCGAATTTTCATAAAATTTACTACAATTATATAGCAAAAATTGTTATATATACATAGTAAGAATTACTCAACACATAGGAACTTTTACTATAAATTATAGTAAATTTTATGAAAATTCGAGTCTGCCCCACGGTTACTATAAATATAGTAATTTTTCCTACACCACTTTTCTCCGTGTATTTGGTATGAATTTTAATTGGCAATAGACCGCATTTTAAAGATTTTACAGCACTGTGTGACCTAAGCCCGCACTTAGGTCACGCCTATCCGTGACACGTATCGTAATGTACTAACTTCGCAAAAAAACGAACGATTCGAAACTTATACATGATTGAGAAACACAACTAAATTAAGGTAGTTCACCCGGTCGGAACAGCAGTTTTAGTTTTTGTATTTTTTAAATAATGTTTTATTAAGTTGATAATCCGAGAGTAAGTACATGTAACAAATATATCTTACTAGAAGGAACATAAGACAATTTTTTTCAGACAAATTTAGGCGATAATCACTATGCTATTGTTACAATTAAAGACAAAAACTTCAATAAGTTTCTTTAATTTTTTTATTTTTTATCCGATCTTAACGAAATAAAGCTTATTTTGTTCGTTAAAAAATTTCAGGGGGGGGTATCGGTGGGAAAATTTATGATACGAGTTACCAGTACGGCGCAACATCAATTTGTTCATCTTAAACACTCTAAAACTTGACTTGCTTTTCTTAAACAAACTGATATTACGCCGTACTGGTAACTCATATCATAAATTTTCCCACCGATACTCCCCCTGAAATTTCTTAACGAACAAAATAAGCTTTATTTCGTTAAGATCGGATAAAAAATAAAAAAATTAGAGAAACTTATTGAAGTTTTTGTCTTTAATTGTAACAATAGCATAGGTAGTGATTATTGCCTGAATTTGTCTGAAAAAAATTGTCTTATGTTCCTTCTAGTATATATTTGTTACATGTACTTTCTCTGGGATTATCAACTTAATAAAACATTATTTAAAAAATACAAAAACTAAAACTGTTGTTTCGGCCGGACGAGATTCAATAAAATAAAAAATGAACTAAACCAAATCTGTTTTATTCTTTTATGTAGAAACCCAATCACGGTATGGCATAAATAAAATATAGCATTACAATTCAGGTAGGTCAAATCGAGTGGAGTTTGCATCGTTGAAGTGCAACGAAATAATTTATTACATTTAACTAAAGTTATTAAACAATGGAAATTTCATCTAAAGCTTTGTTATAAAGTTATTTTATTCAATAAAACACTAAATCTACATACAAAATTAATATCAATTAATATAATCATGAAGCGAAAAAAACTTTTTTCTTATTTCGTTCCGCTCCAACATTGCAAACTTAAGACCCATCAAATCGAGATAACGTCTTTTAACAATGTCATATCAGTTCTAACTTATTAAGGTTATTCTATGGGTGTGTGCGCGCGTGTGTGTATATATATATATATATATATCCTAAATATAAAATATTTTTTTAATGAATTGTTCTCTCATTACAAAGTGAGAATAGTATATTACGCACCATCGGAGGAAAAAACTTGGACAGTCCACAGCTCGTGTAAATTGCCGCCCGAGCCGAAGGCGAGGGTGACAAATACGAGCTGGAGGCTGGCCAATTTTACTCCCGTGGTGCGTATACTATTTCTCCTCACATCGAGGCCGAAAATGCCATATTTCCGTTTCGGAGCCAGGGGTGGGAATGAGGCACTTTCGGCCCGGTATGAGGAAAACGATATTGTATAATTGACAAGAATTTTAATAAACAGACACAAATTTTATTAATAAAATCTTAGCACTGATAAAAGAGACATTGTTAATTTAAAAAATGATTCAAAAAAATTTTCTCTATCTTTTTCATTTTCGCGCCAATTTCAATTTGGAAAGGCTCATCTTCATCTTTGTAGTATTTCAGTACGAGGTATCGTGGGATGAATTGAAACATTTTCAGAATCTGGGAAGTTACAGGCAATTATTTATCAAACTGTGTACGAATCTGATACGAATTCGTGAAATCCAGTTAAAGAATTGCCTGTAACTTTCCAGATTTTGAAAAATTTTTCAATTCGTCTCACGATACCTCGCAATGAGATCCTACAAAGATGAAAATGAGCCTTTCCAAATTAAAACCGGAGCAAAAATAAAAAAGATTTTTTTAAATCACTTTTTAAAGCAAGCATATACGTTATCGTATGGAAGCATTCCATACACGAGTTCGGTCGCATAAGAAAAGCTGCGAATCAGCATTAAAACGTCGAGAACATTCGGCACTGCAGCACGACTATGGTGCGTGGAAACCGGAGTCCGTCAAATCGGTTGAAGGAAGAGTGGGAGCCATTGGAACGAGGGTACAAAAAGCGAGGCAGGCAGCGTTGCGAGGTCGATGAGAGAGGGATAGAAGAGCGAATTACTCCAGAGCGAGAGAGGACGACCGCGGAGTATCTAACCAGCCAGCCATCAACCTAATACGAGCAGGAAGCCACGCAGTCACGATCGCGACGACTCATCTACGCCGCGCACCTCTTTTTCCATTCACCCACACTAGGACACCTCTCTCTCTCTCTCTCTCTCTCTCTCGCGCGCATTTCGGAAATAAAGTACTAAGTAATCTTCAACTCGCTGTTGTTCCGATTTATTATTTTACGGTAAATCAACCACTCTGGGTGCGTAACTCGGCGCGGCCGGGAACTAAAGACCACCCTTCACATGTAACATTTTGGCTAAAAAGCCCACGAGAGATAAAGAAGAGTCTCGTTAATAATTGCGCTGTGCCCTGTGATGTCAGAAGTACATACATGGTCTGAGTAGCGCATTTGGTACCGATAAAGAAGGTTTACCGATGAGGACTTCCGTTTTCGCAGCCCCAAACGTGTTACGGATGGATATATCCGTATGAAGATGCAAAATAAGAAGAGCCAAGGAGTATAATTACAATATGACGACGATTAGCGGAAACTCGAGTGGTGGTGGCCGTGGCTAGTTGGTAGTGTGCCTGACTCACGAGTCGGTGGCCCAGGGGAGTTGTTCTTCAATGATATACGATAAAATGTTTATCACCGAGTAATACAGGTATGTTTTTAGGACGAATAGTACAATTTAGGACAACATTTTGATTTGATGTGACATATACTGTGGTAAAACGATTATGTTGCATCGCAACGCATATCGCTAAGGGTAATTTTATATTACGCCATAGCGATAAGTTTTGTTTGTTTGTACACTTTGTATGTAGAAACGTTGTGCAATAAAAAATTTTTCACTATGGGGCAATACAAAATTACCCTTAGCGATATGCATTGCTATGCAACATAATCGTTTCACCACAGTATACTCTCTAAAGTTGAATTAGTGAAAATTGCTCCTCCCATTAAATTAGTAAAAGAAACTACTAAATTATTAGTGAATATTCACTAATAAATTACTATTTTGTTCTACTAATTTAATGGGTGAAGTATACTGTGGTAAAACGATTATGTTGCATTGCAATGCATATCGCTAAGAGTGATTTTGTATTGCCCCATAGCGAAGAATTTTTTATTGCATAACGTTTCGATATACAAAGTGTACAAACAAACAAAACTTATCGCTATGGCGTAATATAAAATTACCCTTAGCGATATGCGTTGCGATGCGACTTAATCGTTTTACCACAGTATACGTCACATCAAATCAAAATTTTGTCCTAAATTGTACTATTCGTCCTAAAAACATACCTGTATTACGCGGTGATAAACATTTTATCGTATATCATTTAAGAACAACCCCCTTGGTTCAAACCCGGATCCGTCACTTTTTATTATTAAAAGTTGCGATAGCTCATTCGTAACACATATCTGTTTTATCAGTGCTGAGATTTCGTTAAAAAAAATTTCATCCATCACTTAAATTTCTCGTCGTTTATGCTATATCGTTTCTCATTTTTGTAATATGAGAACAATTCATTAAAAAATATTTTATATTTGAGACCTACATATACTCATATATAGAATCACCTCAATTCTTTGTCATAATAAGTAAAAATAACCTTGCTTTTCACCGTCACTATTCCCGTTCTGAAACGTATTACTAATTCGGTAATGAATTTTGTACAAGATGTAAGTTATAATTAGAGTACCGGAAGCACGACAACGTCGACGACGTGCAAAATAGCATTTGACATATAATATATAAGCTATATTTACTGCCTTATCGACAGTTTTCCATTTGCTCACCTGGCACAGATTATTATCGCAGTCATCCAGGTTGTCAGTGCAATTGGCACCCGCGAAGCCGCTCGAGCATTCGCAGCTATAGTAGCTCTGGTGGTCGACGCATCTGCCTCCGTTCTTGCAAGGATCGTGTTCCTTTGCGCAAAAGGGTATTTTTGTCTGGCAGTGCTCGCCGGTAAATCCCGGTAGGCAGTCGCAGCGGTAGGCCTCGACGAGGTCGACGCAGCTGGCGTTGTTGGCGCACTTGTGCCCGAGGCAGTCGTCGACGTTGGTCTCGCACCTGAGTCCCTCGTATCCGGGTGCGCAGTTGCAACTGTATAAGCGCGCAGCGTATCCACGCAGAAAAAGAAAGCCATTTTCATGATTATTATATTTGTATTTTCGCGGAGCTCATTAGCGCGAAAATATGTGTATATCGTATAGCTCCACGCGTGAGGGTTTGACGAATCGAGTGTCGCCTATATACTCTCAGGCAGCTGGTAATGCATAACGCCAGTGGCAACGAATCGCACCTTTTTTTTCTTTGTCGCCATCGGCACACGTCGATGCTGATAATATATCCGCGACTAATGATCTTGATTATTCATCGTAACAGGTTCGCGTATGTGCGATTTTTACCGAATTGTTATAACTGCACCCGTACACCTACTCTCGCAAATTAGCGCGTATATATACACTGTGCGACTCGTTAAAATATCAGCAAAGTTCATGCTGCAGGCGTTTCTCTCGTTTCAATTCTCGAATCGAAAACGACTAATTTCACTCGAAGCGACGGCTTATTAATAGCACGCAGCGCGACGCCGCTGCTATATAAAGGTAAGTTGAATAGGACTCGGCGTTCGGTATGAAATAGAATTAATTAGAAACAAACTTATACTGCGCGTCTTATATATCTGTATGTATATACATGGTGGATCGTGCAAACGGGCGAACAGTCGTCTCCTGATAGAAAGTCTAATTAAAAGGCCCCCGTTGCCCGAGCGAAGGTTGATTAAGAAAGGAAAATCAAATAAAAGCTGCTGAAGATTCATTGCGCTTGAGAGACGGCGGAAAAACAGCTGGAAGCGAGTAGCAAAAGAGAGGGAGAGAGAAAGAGAACAAAAAAGAAGCAGTTTACCATCTAATTTATTGAATCGATTAACGAGGAAAATGAAAAGCAGAGAACTTTTATCCCCGGCGAGTCAACTACGAAGGAGAGGTAAGAGCGGAAATGTCAAAGCAAAAGGAGAAAATCCTCGCTGGGCTGATTAACTTGTTAATAACGCGTCGAGCCGTCGCTCCGGAGCGAGGTTACCTGTATATATAATATATATAAAAAGAGCCCCCCCCCCCCCGCGTGTAATTCAACGTTTTCGCTTCGAAACTCCGCGGCGCAAAAGACAACACACGCCGCGCGATTACACATAACATATAAATTTACACACACACAAACTAAAACGCGAATGCAAGCTTCGCACGTGACAGCAGGATTAAAGAGAGATAGAGAGAAAAATGAGAGTCACCTGAATCTTCCTTCCTCCAGTACTTTGCAAGATCCGGCATTCCGGCAAGGATTTCCATAGCACGCGTCAATTTTATGTTGACACCGGTCCCCGTGATATCCTGGCGCGCATTTGCAACGAAACTGTCGGTCCGGTAGCGCCTCGCACTCTCCTCCGTTTTGGCAGGGCGTGGTATAGCACACGTTGCATTTCGCCAGGACCTCGGCTGGCTGTTGTTTGGCTGCGCGGAAGAAAGGTCTACGATTAATGAGAAATTTTAGTACTTGACGGGGCCCGCGCCTGCGCGGCGGCTATTATGCTGTGTGTTTGTGTGCGTATGTGCTAAATTATACATGTGAAATTCTACGAAAAATTTTCCCCAAGTCGGTTCCAAAGATGACGAAAAAAAAAGAGTTGAGGCATATTTGCAATACATTTTTTCTTGTTTTATAGGTCGTACGATAGACAAAAAAACTTAGAACATGTAGGAAAACCGTCTTGCGACACTTTGTTTTCAAATGCCTGTAACTTTGCACAGAGTCTTGTGATTTTAACGATTCTTAGCTTAAATTAAAGCTCTGGTCTTCTAATTTAAATGTTCTTCTTATGAAAAACTTGTTCGCGCCTTTGAAAGGTTAATATTGATTAATCATAAGCGACCGTTTTTCGGTCAACAGTGTCACAAGACCGCGTTTTTCTATGTTTAAATTTTGTTTTCTATACTACTAACTAATACCTAAAGAATGAGAAAAAATTTATAGCAAAGGTGTGCCTCAACTTTTGTTTTCGTTGTTTTTGGAGCCAAGTTAGGGGAAATTTTTTGCAGAATTGCACATGTATACATTAGATATAACAAGTAGTAGCAAAACGAACTAGTTTCATTTTTTTTCTTTTCTTTTAGGCGCGCGCAACATAGAAAGCAGGCAGCTGCAGCAATGGCACACTCAATTGCTATATGTATATATATTCGAATTTTATGTGAATAGAAGAGAGAGAGAAAGGAAGAAGGACAATCAGAACACAGCGAAACAATAATTGTGCACAGCGACAACGAAGTGATGTATATATTACGTTCTTTTTCGCGAGAGAAAGAGAGAGAAAGAGGGAGAGCGAGAAAGAAGCCCCAGGGCGGGAAGCTAATTCCAAGCTCGAACTCTTGAAACTGGCGCGCAGAGCAAGAGATGGCGACGCGAAAAGAGTGGTTGATTCGACATAAGTGAACGAAAAAAGTCCCTATCAATAGTCGTCATTATTTACGTTCGGAATTCGTTAACGTCTATTTTCTGGTCGAGCGATAGCGCATTGGCTATGCAGCGCGTTTGTTAACGAAGTTACTCATAATTTCCATCATGCATCTTTATAACTTTTCCAATAACAGAGACACCGATTTCTTTTCTGCCACTTCAATCATTCCAAGTGTATAAAATAAAAATATCCCCACAACCGATATATCGAATGGCTTTATTAACCCAAATCGAGTATACATATATACGCGCTCCCTTGTTTTTTTTTCGCGCCATGGTTATATTTAGTCGACAGGCACGTGCTCTAAAGTAATCGTCGGTTTTTGCGGTGCTATATAAATCGGCCAATGGAGGATATACTTCTAAATCCAGGAGCGAATGAAATCCGCTTTCCGTCGCTGTGAGTCGCATCTAAAAACGACAAATGTATCGACGTTTCTATCCACGTTCTGCTGGAAATAACTATATGTATATACTACACTATTGTGCCGCGCACGCTTTTAAAGGCCCCAGGTATGGTTCCTTGTTAATTAACGGGATAAATCTCATCTTAATTAAAGATCTCCTTTTCGGCTTCAAATATACTGTATGCAGTTGCGCCAGTTTCATGTAGATTGGTCGGAATTTAGGTTGACAAAAATAAAAACACTAAACACACACACACACATAGCCATAAAAAAGCACAGCAATCGCGAGTAGTATCAGCTAATGCGTCCATTCGCGTGCAATAACGCCAAGTGTTTTCATCGATTCTCCCGCGGCGCCTCATAATACACAAAAGCACCCGAGACCTATAAAAATACACGTATACACACATTTTACGCGCCGCTATATATACAGCCAGCGAGAAAAAAGCCGTCGGAAAAATGACGAAGAGTCGCGGGCGCTGACGAGTGTTGCGCAAGAAAATGAATTTTCTTCGCTGTCTCGCATCTCTCTCTCTCTATATATATAAATAAAAAGAATGCACGCCACGCAGTGAGAGAGGGACATGATTCACGCGGCAGCGCGCGCTACTGGCAATAATTTTTATCATTGCACACTTGGCTCGGGGGTTTATAGTCGCTCCGCCCGGGCTATCGCGATTGATTTATCCACCGCGGCTCTTGTTTCGCAGCGAGAGTCGAAAAGCGCGTTTATATATCGGCGCAGGAGGTAACAGCGCTCGACTACATACGGGGGGAGGAGGCCCAGGTTTTTTCGCGCCCGGTGTGTACAGGCGAGCACACGCGCGCGATCCGATTGATTTAAAGCTCGCGCGCACTGTGCGCACGTCGTGGAATCGATATAAATATAGAGAGCTGCATTTTCCGCGGCGCGGAGAGTAAATATTTTTCCCCGGCGTTATCGGCGCGCGGGATCGCGCGTAAAAAGCCATATAGCAGCCACGCGAGAGTCGCTTTCTCCCTCTCTCTCTCTTGCTTTCGCCTCGGCGCGCGATTTCTGCATTATTAAGGACGGCGTAATTTCGCCTTGCATAATTCACGCGCGGAGCGAGAGAGAGAATGGGAGAGAGAGAGAAAGGGGGAAGGGGGGAAAGGGCAGAAAGAGAGAGAGAGCGGCGGCCTCGTAAACGTCAGGTGAAGTCGTTCGAGGAAACGGGAATTTATTTTTATGATGCCGGCTTTTTTCCTCCCCGCGCTTTTCTCTCACTCTTCGTTCTTGTTTTTTCCGACGCCCGCGCGCGGCTCGCGCTGACTTTGTGCCAACGCGACACAGGGACAGAGACAGGGAGAGAGTGAGAGAGCTCGACGTTATACTTTTTTCGCGCTCGGCAGTGTTTGTCCCCTCGCTGTCCTTTTTTTTTTACGTGCCTCGGTGCCACGCGAGCGTATATACTTTTATTTCTGGCGCCTTTTTGGCCTTAATTAGGGAAATTGCCGCGCGTGTAGCAGAGCCCAGAGATGCCAGCATGAGCGCCGGATTTCTCGACTGCCCGCAAAAGTCCCGGGTAAATATATTAACGCGGTTTATTCGCAGTAACGCGCGTGTGTGCGCGCCGAATCTTGATGGCACGGCATTGTCGATTAAACTTGCGCGCGCGCGCTCGGCTTTTATGGACTTGCGCTTGGGCGTGTGTGTGTGTGCGTGTGTCAAAGTTAAATAAACGCTCGCGCGCGCAAAGGGGTTAACGACAGAGAATTTCGTTTATGCGGCAGCTTTTTTGTTCGAGAGACTGAACGGGCAAGGAAGGGCTCTCTCACCTTTACAGCGGGGGTTGGCTCGAACTTTGCGATAGGTTTTTCAATGACAAAAAGGGAAGAAAGGCGATGGAAAAACGTGGACTAACGCGTTTAAAAAGTCGAGTTTCCTGTATAAACGTTTACAGAATTTTTATTTCTCGTTTCCGGCCCTTCATTAATATTGAAGAAAAATATAACTATATGTAACTTATTTGTTTTTTTCATTATTAAAATTGTATTACACTGAGAGAAATGTTTTCTCAAAATGTTTATATTTAACATGGCATTTTGTAACTATTAAAAAATATATGTTAATAGTTACAATGCCATGTTAATAATTAAAATACCATGTTAAATATAAACATATTCTTCTCTCAGTGTAGGTATCCATTTCTTCGTTTATACTAATTTTTAAACTCCAACTTTAAACTATGATAACTTTTATTATTGTTTTTTAATTCTGAAAAAAACTAAATATGAGGGGTCGTTTTTTCTAGTTTTATTTTTCTCTTTTAGTATTTCATATCAGATTTTCCTAGACTGAATAGTTGCCATTTGATATAGAGGTTTTTCAACATTTATTAAAATGTATAACTCTGAATACCCTTATAACTGAAACCTTTGCAAGCGTTAGGTAGTCTTTAAAAACACAGCTTTACTTTGATTCTTTTCTGATTTAAAGGAGAGAGAGAGAGACTCTATTTGTTGGTTTTTTTTCTTTCGCGTCAGCAGCAACGTTCGACGTTCTACTCTTTTTTTACTCGATTATGGTTATGGAAAGAGAAATTTCATTGGCGTAATTGCACCCGCTATAAAAACCACAGCCACAAAACCTTTTATGCTCCTAGACAGATAGCACACAGTGAGAATGGGAACGTCAGATACGGATCCAACGCATTCGAAACCCAATTTATGAATACGCATATACATAGATATATGTATTTCGACCTTCTCTTTTATCAGCAATAAAACAACGTGCAAAGTGCTAGGTGATGAAAAAAAAAAGAAATGAAATGGATATTGATTCGTGGCGCGAAACCGCAAATTTGTTTTGCCTATTTTTCTTTCGCCATCCGAGTATAATATAAATAAAGTGAATGATGACGTATACGAGCTCTACCGCAACGCATTCAAAAAGTTTATTATTGTACACATAAAACACAAAATTGCGGAACGTTTGCAAAATGAAAATTCATTTTCAGTTTTAAATAAATGACGAGCGCTCTTCGGATAAAAGGCTCGATTCTGAGTGCTCAGCCCAGCAGCGAGAAAACAAGCAAACAGCTCTACACGGAGAAAAATGTTTGAGTAAAAATTACTATACTGTATTGAAACCGGGGGACAGACTCGCATTATCAAAAAAATTAGTATACTTTCTAGTAAAAATTACTATATTTCTAGTAATTTTTACTACATTTATAACAATTTTTACTAGAAAGTATAGTAATTTTTTTGATAATTTGAGTCTGTCCCCCGGTTTCAATACAGTATAGTAATTTTTACTCAACCATTTCTCTCCGTGTAAAGATCCCGCTTTCCCAATGCGAACAAAAACCAAAAAACGAACACCAAAACGATAAAAAAAGCGTCGAAAAAAGAAGTTTAAGGAAGAAACAAACAAGACTAGAAGAAACAAGTGTGTACGTGTGTGTGTCTGTGTGTGCGCAGCGCGCAGGCAACGTCGAAGAATACACCAAAAACAGAAAAAGTATGAGAGAGAAAAGAAAAATATAGAAACAAGAAAAAGAACACACTCTCGGAATTCCTTACAATAAAATGTCACTTTGCGATCGAAAAAATTAGCAATTGTTCGCAGTAAGAGAAAAAAAAAACGCACACGTTTCCAAAAAGTTACCTCGTAAGCTGCACCAAAACGAAGAAGAGGAGGCAAAAAAGTACCCTCGAAATTCATCGAAGCAAAAGTTGGTACCCTCGAGTTGAGTAGATTAGCGCGGCTCGAATGTCGAATTGCGGCGTAAGTAATAGCCTCGCGTGAGGTTCGAGTGTAAGGAATCCGAGAGGCTATAGCTATACACGCACAGCAGCACAAAAAAGAAAAGGACCAAGACAAAAAAAAAAAAACAAGAAAGAAAGAAAGAAGAAAAAGTACACGCACATAACCATCGCGAGAAAGAGAGAAAAGAGCAAAAGGTATAAGAGTCTAAGTATAAGTAAGAGAAATATGGATCGGAGTGAAGCTTACTTTTGCATAGGAAGGAGTTGGCCGGCGCCGTCAGCAGGAGCTTATCCTTCATCGAGGCAGGCTCGGCGCAGCGCGCTATGCCCGGCTCCACGTAATCCCGCTTCACCCACTCGGCCAGCCAGCGCATATTGCAGTCGCAGTACAATGGGTTCGAGCCGAGGGCACTAAACAGGTTTACACACACAGACATATCGCTCGGTTAAACTGGTGCTCTCGTCCTATGCCTCTCCTGCTTCACGTTTATAGCACATGTACATGTACATATAGAGAGAGGCGAGAGGGAGAGAGAGAGAGCGAACGAGCGCCCCGGTCATATAATCGCACCGCGAGGCGTGCGCTGCTCCTTCTCCCCCGCAGCTGCCGCTCTATCGTTACTTACACGTGTGTGACGGATTTCAGGTCCTCGAAGGCGCCCTCTGGTATCACCGATATGTCGTTCCCGTGAAGCGAGCTGCAACACACAATTTCCTCCCCTCGTCATTCCCAATCTACCTATTTTGGAGGCAGTATATCCCCCCCCCTCCCCCCTACCGGCATGTTTACGGCCCGTCAATTTTCGATCGCTGCTACTGCTTATATCGCCAGGGCGTGTCCCCGCGTATTCATATACACTTGGATGTATTTAGTTAATGAAATTTTATATTATTAGGCATCATTGCGCGTTTACGTTAACATTTTAAAGTCTGGCGAAAGCGTCAATTTTACATCGGGCAAAGTGAATTGATGTCGATGTTGGGTTGAAAGTTTATATAGCGATATGGTTTGCCGCGCGGAGATTTTTCATTCAAAACACTATATTTAAATGCGCTAGAAAAACAAGTTTCGATGAGTACGAATTTCTCGGTCGATTATTTGAAAGAAGATAGAGCGTCAGTATAAACATTAATTTGCCCATAATAATATACTATAAGAAATTATCCCATTTCAATTCAAGAAAGCATAACTATTGAAATTACTAGACACCGCATATAAATCCTTAGTACCTCACAAAGCAACAATTATACTTATAATAATAATAATAATATAACCAACACTGTACTATTCAATGAACGTAAAAAAGTTACGAGTCTATTATATCCAAGCTAACGACTCCGAGCGCGTCGGACAAGACGCAATTAAGCGTGAGCGTGTATAGAGGTAAGTAATATTCGCGGGTATCTATAATACACAGACACGCGCAACCTGTATGTGTGTGTGTGTGTGTGTGTGTGTGTGTGTGTGTGTGTGTGTGTGTGTGTGTGTGTGTGTGTGTGTGTGTGTGTGTGTGTGTGTGTGTGTGTGTATATATATATATACACACACACTGCACTACACAGCAGCTCTCATATTAGGTATACATACATGATGCGAAGGGACTTGAGGCCGGCGAGCGCGCCACGCTGCACGCACTGCAGCTTATTGTAACTGATGATCCTGCGGACAGATAAAAAGGCATTAGAGACGCGCGCGTGCCGCGGTTACGTGTGTGTGTGTCTTTGTGCATATATATCACACGTAACCTGCGCCCGCAGAGAAGAAAGACAGCGAGAGAAATAGAGACAAGCCTCGAGTTTGCTATACTCACAGATGTGCCAGTTTCGTAAGGTTCCTGAACGTGTTGTTCGATAGCATTCCAATCTGATTGTTGCTCAAGTCCCTGCAATTTATATCGTGGAAGAAACAAACGCATCGGTTAAAACACGCTCCTTTATTGCTTTTCAAATATACATATATATTGTCCTGTATACCGAATATAATGTGAACGTGGATATAGTCGGGCTTGCGTAAGGACAATTTGTTAACGTGTGGCTATACGCATTATATGTAGGAAACTTGCTGAACTATAATATGGGCTCACATTATTTTCGGAACAGCAACAACCTCAAATCTTAGCAATAATCGAGGTTTCGTGCATTTGAATCTATCTATATAGGATTATAATTGTAAGAAAACCATCCATCACTCGCTTTTTTGCGGGAGCCGCGCCGACTCTCGAATATACCATTGCCGTCCCTCGTTTCATAAAGTAACTCTAATGCCGCGAATCTCCCCGTCAAAAGCCGCACGAGTAATAAAAACCTGCCCAATACAGACACTATACATATACGTAGATACATATATACATACACGAGCGAACGTGGCGCGCAATAAAATCGTTTAGCCATCCTCAATGGAAAAATCATTAATCATCGTCAGTGGGCGCTCGGAATTAATGCGCGCATGACATAGCGCGCGGCCGTCTGGCTCGCTCGAGCTCTCGCACCCCATCGGGAATATTTGCGCGCGCGCACTCGCAAAATGAAAAGTTCGACAATGAAAGAATCGTTTCATCGTCGTCGCGCGCACCGACGCGCCGCGCCGCCTCTTCCTGCGGCAAAAACGACGAGGAGGCCAATGGACATACGCGATTTCATGTATATGAGGCCGCGAGTGAAAAAAAAAATTGTATAGGAAGTTAACATTAATAACGATGATGATGATGATGATTGGCATACACGTGTCACGACGCATCATTTCAAATTTTCGTTTGAGAATATATCTGGCTGCGCTTCCTTGTTCGTAACACCTTCACTGCGGTGACAATCGTAGTATTTGGTCTGTACAGATCGAGTCACAGAATATGAATCATTTATAATTAATTTTGTGTTAAATGATTTATTGAAAATTCGTGTAGCTATTTATAATATGTCGAACGATTTTGATAGAATGAGAAATTTCACGTTTCCTCGTTAAATCGAATTTTCCAGCGTAGCTTGATTAATATTGAAATAATGTCATATGAATATTCAATTACGTATCTATTAGATTACTAGAAATATGTAACAATCTTTTATCTTCGTAAACTCTACCATAATAAATTCGTATAGCAATTTTGTAGATTGCTGTAATAAACTATGTATACTTTTTTCTTACTCAATTAGGCACTAAAATATGCATATCGATGCATTTTCTTAGTTTAATTTTAAACTATGATACACTGAGAAAAGGATTTGTTTACTGTTAACATGGCATTGTAACTATGTTAACATGCGTATGTTTAAATATGACAAAATATAGGCATTGTAACAGTTATAATGCCATATTAACAGTTAAGTTACCATGTTCTCATAAACAATTTCAATATGTTACCTGAGAACATTGATATTGTAATAGTTACAATATGCTTATTATAGTAGTTTTTTAATCTAATGGCCAATTTTTTACCAGGATGATGTTGATTTATAACAAAAACGTTTGAAATAACATCATTTAATTTTTTACTCCAATGTTTCGGACATTTTTATTGTTTATCCTGATGAGGAACATAAACAATAAAAATTTCCGAAACGTTGGAGTAAAAAACTAAATGGAGTTTTTATTTTAAACCTTTTTATTATATAATAACATCATCCTGGTAGAAAATTGGCTATTAGATTCAAAAACTACAATTTACAAGGACTTCTACCATCAGCTGCTTTCAAATCTGAATGTTATTAGTAAATATAGATATTGTAACTATTAAAATATCACATTTTATCCTTAAACATGTCAAATAGTTGTATTTCAAATAGATAAATATGTTAATATTAACAACATTCTTCTCTCAGTGTATCTTTCACAAAAAAAATTAGAATTCTAGGTAACTGGAGCGCGAATCCGATTTGCGTACACACATAATCGTGTATAAAATCGGCCTTTACACATTTTACGTGGAGAAAGATTGTACGCAACACCTGCGCTCGGGTTATCTCGGCTCGCGTGAGATTGTCACCCTTGACGAGAATAATCTCCGTCGCGCACCAGTTGCGTAATGTAGTATTTCAATTCTGGAAAAAGCAGATGAAAGCTCGCTATTCCAACTTTATCTTTTCCTTTAAAAATTGTATGCAAAACATCTTTCAGATTAAATGATGATATACCCTTTGAAAAACATTTTCTCAAAGCAAAGCCAAAAACGTGTATTTATATCTCGAGTTACCCGAAGCATCTACGATATTGTAACTTTTTCCATACTTTCACATCCAGAAATATATCCCAAAATTTGAAAAAAAAATCCCTGTCCTAAAGATACTATACAGAAATATCTACGAAAAACGACTTGAAAATTTGATTTACTCATAAAATACATCCACCCCAAACGAAACCACTTAATCATCGCGGATCCCCACGACAGCCCATCAGTGACTGGGCCACCAAAGAAGGCTCGCCAACCAGAACCCGCGCGCCGTATATCGTCAAAGCGCATGCTGCAGTTTCAGCAAGGCGATACGACGTAATGAGATGTGGATGCGTATATATACGTACAGCCTGGTGAGGACGCTGAGATGGGCGAGCCTCTCGGGCTGGATGGTCTTGATGTCGTTGACGTCGAGATAGAGCTCCGTCGTCTCGGGCGGTATGCCCCGCGGTATCTCGGTGAGCCGGGAACGCGAGCAGCGCACCACCGAGCCGGCGCAGCTGCACTGAGGCGGGCAGTAGTCGTCGCCCAGGCACCCGATGCTCTCACCTGAAAGCACACACACAAGATATAGTTTTTTTTTGTGCGAAGGTCGAATTGTTTTTGGGGGTGGGTTACCAGCAAAAACTCATTTTAACGGAAATTGCTGATATCGATGTTTTCGTTCGCTTTGAACGTTCGGAATTTCAAAGAGTCAGCAAGTATTTTGGTTTAGTTTCGATCTTTATAGAGTGCCTAAAATCGTCGTAACCTGTTATTTCAATCAATACACAATTTTTCCGACTCTCCGCTAACCAGTTACAGTTTTGATTAATCAATCCGATTTTGCTAAGAAAATCCGTATAAATACCCTTGATACCGTAAGTTTCCAAATTGATTTAAACAACCCCCTGGTAGAAATTAGTCCATTAAAAATGGGCAGGAAAACAGAAACTGGCCATTGGAAATGGCTAGTTATTAGACACAAGTGGAACGCTGTTTTCTATTAACTTCTCTCATTTTATGGAATGGCCCTAACCACAAAATCTTCACATTAAAATTTCATAACAATTTAATCACATATTATAAAACTTATACTCTTAAGAGATAGTTTACCGGGATATAAACAAAATTTAGTAGTCTTTGTACTATTTACAGCTTTATTCTATAAGATATAAACCAAAATCGTTATTTTGACACGTGACTCTATCTCTCTCACTCATTGCCATAACAAATCGCTTGTTATTAGATTTTTAATGGCTTCGTCGGTTAGCTATTTTAACTAGTATTAAAATGCCAAATTAATAGAGCGTACAAAATTTTGACCATATTTGCGGCCAATAAATGTCAAAAATAGGTTGAAACTGGAGCCCATTTTTTTGCCATTTTGGTTCTACTAGCCATTTACTACCCAAAAAATGACTTCCATTCAAACTTCACCAAATTTAATTCCCTACAGCGTACAGTACGACTGGAATTCAATAAAATTGTTATTTCCAAGTCATTCCTGCTTTACCCGTAAAGATCTATAAAAAAATTCCGACCCGATTCAGTGGCGCAGCGCGGAAATAATCATTCAGATAAAATCAGACGAGACACACTCGGAATTGCCTATACGTTATCGCGAATAATGTAACCCGCTAATAATAATCATCCGATACAACAGAACGTGAAACGAACGCCAATCGGAGCCGCGCGCGCGCACACTCGCGGACACCGGACACTTTATGCATCGCAATGCCTTTCCCTTTGAATCAGCGCCGCGCACGCACACATCACAAGTCGTTCACGCTTTCGTGTCGCAATTTTCAATTACAATATATGTATACACATATAGACCCGCGCGCGTATAGAGTAATGAGTTATGTAATTGCGGTCGATGTGTGGCGTACTCAATTCGCCTGATGCAAGCTGCGTGCGCGCGCGCTTTTCCATCATGTCGGACGCCGTTACATATAGAAAACCGCGCTGACATCCGAGTTCGTCAAACGGAAAATAACGTATATACCTATCCTGCACGTTGCACGTTCGTGTGGTATACAAAGAAAAAAGTAAAAAAAAGAATGGTCAAAGCGCGTAGCGGTTTGCCGAGGCTCTGAGGTTTCGCGACGCGGCGCGGCCGACTGAGCTTTGCGGATCGGTCGATGATTTGCGAGCTCGCTGCGCGATACGTTTCCTACCTCGTTTTTTTATCTCTCTTTCCGTTTCTTTCTTATACCTTCCTTTTTAACGGCTTTGTTTTAATTATACGCGTGCGGTTCGTTAAAGGAACGGCTTTTGCATTTCATGAGCTAACATTCGTATAGGGTTCCAAGAGGGAGGCCTCCTCCTCCTCCTCGCGGTTTGCAAGTTATATGCACCGAGTTGCATGGGAATTATAGAATTTAGCCTCTCTGTCTGTTAGTTCTTCTCGTTAGGAATGGCAAAAAACTCGTCTCTGCTCGGGAATTTGCAATTTTAAAAACGTGAACTTCCACGCGGCCGTAAATTATGCAGCCCCGCGGCCGCCGCGCAATCATCGAAATTTGCCGTTTTACAAAAGTCTGTTCGCGAAACGTTACAGCGTATTTGCAATGAGCACATGCGAAATAATACACGGCTGCTTAATTCTATTTTGCGCAGGTGGCCGTTGACGGGATCAGAGAGAGAGAGAGAGAAAGCATAATAATGTCCGATGAAATATATAACGGGTACATTTGAACGATCGCGAGGATCGAGATTAAAAATATAATTGAAAATGTATAGCGTTTTACCGGGATGAGCGTTAAAATGAAAGTTTTGTCAAATAAATAATCCCATATCCGACGAAATCAGCCGGATGAACTGAACCTTGAATGAAACACGTGTGCCAATCAATCGTCGAAAATCGTCGGCAATGCCGAATTCATGAAGTGTAAATATATTACACACGAAAACGAAGTGGAAGTATTATAACACTTGCCATTCAAATCGAAACGCGCTCGCGCATACTTGAAATATAAATGTAAACCGTTACAATCAAAGATTTATTCCACAACTCGTCGATCTATAATTTTCAAAATACTACGTTCCCGTTTATTCGGTACGCACACGAACACATCGACGATTAGTATGCTCGATTACAATCGACGAGCATATTAAATGCCGGCGCCGCGGCTAATTCCGGGATTATTAAAAAATTAGTTATGCACTTTCAGGCGCGCGTGCCCGCGACGGCTAATGGAAACGTCGCTAATTAAGAAAAAAAAAAGAAGGAAGAAAATCCGACCTAATGTTCGACAAGCTTTCCCATAAATGTCCCGCGTCACGAGAGACGAATGCTATCTTCGAAACGGATCTCTCACCTGACTCGGGAATGCGCGACCCGTCCATGTACAGAACCGCGCCGCGCTGAAAGTCCCAATCGCGCCAATCAAATCCATTAATAATGAAATCCCCTTCCCTCTGACGAGTTTATTTTCGTGAAAGGTGACGAGCATCGACGCGCCTCTATATACATATTTCCGGAACCCAAGCGCCCTATCGACTTTCACGAATATATATACGTGTGCGTGTGTGACGTTACAGTAAGTGGCTGATGGCTTGCCTAATTATTCCCGCGATTATAACGCGGGAAAACTTC
This sequence comes from Torymus aiolomorphi, assembly GCA_036365515.1. Lineage (NCBI taxonomy): Eukaryota > Metazoa > Arthropoda > Insecta > Hymenoptera > Torymidae > Torymus > Torymus aiolomorphi. Next base: position 22,869,262 of record CM070876.1, read on the forward strand.
TTTGGAGATAATAAGCGCAGATTCTATCCACTGCGGTAGCCTAACGCGAGTGCGACTCGTCTGGCGCGTTATAGATCGAAACGTCTGATTTTCTGTGAATTATGCAAATTGCTAGCCGCGCGCTTGACCGGCCGCTTCGTGCACGTGTATGCGTGTGTGTGTGTATATATACGCCAGAGCGCGTCTGAAAAATTGTAGATTGCCCCGCGACGGTGAGTGTCGATGGAATTTTCGCTGCCTGATGGACTCTGAGTGTAGGGCAGGAAGGAAGCGTGTCGCTCATGTGATGTTGTGCTTTGATTATACGAAAGAAGTGTGTTCATAAAAATGTCATTTAGCGCGGCGAGTTCTGCCTACGTATGCGTATGGGTTAAACTTGCAAAGAAAAAAAAAATTATTCTGCGAATACAAAAAAAAAGTATTTCACTAAAAGAATGTATAATAACTTTGTCAATATTAAGTTTCATCAACATATATTTTCCATGATGAATTTCCTGATATAACGAATGTATACGTTTGACAGTCGAATTGCTGCATTGAAATGTAGATCTCTCTATATTAAAATTTTTTTTTTTTTTTTTTTTTTTAATTATCGAATTCCGCGAAATTTGTCCAAAGCGAATAGAATGACGATAATATAAAATGAACTCATCCTTTATGAATTTCATTACGTTTTTCGTAATTTCATTACGTTTTTCGTATACGTATTTTTGAAAAGAATATATAAATTCCACGATTCCAGGAATTCCGCAGGTCCAGCTGAAATTTCACACGAGACGAGCGAGTGTCCAGGTCGCGCATTTGTACAATACGTCACTGGAAACGTAGGGGGGATTAACGAAACGGGTCACAGAGGGACTCGCTCCCTCGCATATATATGTATGTACTCACTGTTGCACTTGAACTCGTGGCGCGGAATGTCACTGATAGCCGCATCCTTGAGCCGCGGCGGCTCGTGACAGTGTCCGCTCACCGTCGTGCCGCTATCGCGCTTTTTCAGCCACTCCGAGAACCAAGCTAAGTGGCAGTTGCACGAGAGCGGATTTCCCTGGAGGTTTCTGAAAACAAAAAAAAAAGAAAAAAAAAGTTTATCCATTAGATAAGAAAGAAAAGTACGAGAAACTAAACAAACAAGTGACAATATCGTCCGAAAAGGGCGGAAATCCGATAGGCGCATCATGTATACGTATACATACTCACATGGAATGCAAGTGCGGCAGATTGTCGAAGGAGGCCGGCATCATGCACGTAATCGCGTTGCCGTGGAGGTTCCTGGGAGCAGAAAACGAGCGGAGGATATGGGATGAGAAAATTCGGGCGGGGCTGCCCTCTCGTACATAAGATATAGATATACTCACAGATTTTTCAGACTCGTCAGCCCGGTGAACATCTTCGTGTGGACTTCGCGTAGCTTGTTATCCGACAGGAGACTGAAAGAGTTGAAGAAGAAAACGTAACAAAAATTTTTTAACCGCACGCTTCTGCTCATCCTCTCTTTGCAATGTTGTACGATTACATTCGCGCATATGACGTCTCAAAAGCTAGCATCGCATATATGTGAGTGCTGCTTCGAGTGAGCCGCAGCGACGAATGCAAACAATTTCACTACTCCGAGAGAGGGAGAGATGAATGGATGAAAGTCAAATGCACTTACAGGTCCGTTAATTTGTGCGCTCCTTCAAATGCGTTAGCCTCGATACGCGAAATCTTGTTACCCCTGAGATCCAAGTGCTGCAACTCCGGGAGCTTTTCGAAAATTCCCTCCGCCTTGATTTTCTCGATGGCATTATTCCTCAGCAACCTGTTTTGCGTCAAATTAATATCAGTGGCGTTCGCTAAATTACATGTTTATTATCTCTCCATCACGTTTTGCTTTTAAGCTGGTATATAATATTTCATCGCTATTATTATTTGCTGATATATATGTCCAGTGACTTTAGTGCGGCAAAAACGTGGATATTGTTCGTTAAAGGGAAGGTCATTGTCGCTCTTTTTATTTATTTCGCGAAAATTATAAAAAGGAAAGTAATTCTAACATATCCATAGACTGTTTTAAAGCTTTTAAAAGTGAATGAAAAATGAAACGTTGGTAAATTGTAAATTTAACCTTCTCTTTATTTTCCAATCTCATATTTTGTTAAAAATATTATATTTCTGGCACAAAGTATACGTTTCCCCTTACACAAGGTTGTTACATTTTTAACAAACTATAATACATATAAATTAAACTATCAATCTCCTTACTATACCACGACTTGATACCTTCAGCTCGTCTCGCATTAACTTTCTCCAGCGAATAAACTTTACACTCCATCAAAACTCAGCCTCATAAATTTGAAAATAAAAATAATCGATCTACATTTGCATTTATTTGCGAAAGCTAAAGCGATACGAATTTAAAATTAAGCAGTTCAGTTGTCAAATAATCATATATATAATATATCCGACAACCATAACAACTAAACAAGTATATATCGAAAATGAATTATTTAAACAATCGAACTGCTTGTTACTCGAACACTCGGTGCCGCAAGTGCAGTTTAACTTTGCAAAATAATGCATCCCGTTCCCTCCCACAGCATATAGAAGCGGACGAAAAGTGCGCCCGCGCGTTCCGTAATGTTTGCAAAGTTAAAGTGCCAGTGCTGCGTCGCGAAGGTAAATAATAAGAAGGAGATGGCGGCTCTTATCTATCTATCTCTATATATATCTATACTGATAGAGAAAGCAAACTTACAGAGTGGATGTGTAAATAGGCAGGTCCTTCGGGATAGACGTGAGTTTTTCATTCGAACAATCGATAGTCGCCCCGTTGCAAGTGCAGGACGAGGGGCAGGGCCCGGGCAGAATGCACTCGCCCGCGCGCTTCGTCAGAACTTCCTCGTCACCTAAATTTTTTTTTTATTTCGTTCCCCCGAAAAGAAACGAACGGAAAAGAAAAAAAATTAAAATCAATGACCCCGATTGAAATGCGGACTCGGGTGTTATACGTATTATATATATATACACACATATAGATGTATGTATCGTGACTTTTCTAAGTTAAACAAAAAACTTAATTGGGACGTTGAAGGAGTCGAGGATTGTAGGTGTGGGTGTATTGTGTGTGTGTGTGTGTGTATATATATGTGCGCGGAAGCGATTTTTCCGTGGAACTCAAGCCTCGCCCGCGCGAGTCACTTCTTTGCGGGTCAAGTGCGCTCCCGCGTATATATATACAATATTGTTTGCCCGCGTTTTCGACTTACTTTTCCCATTCTCCGCATAGAGCTCAATTGCTGCGTTTCGCGAAAATTATATAATTGAAGTGCAGGGCCACGAGATTCAAGCGAATCAAATAACGGCTATAAGTGTTAGTGGAAGGATATAATATAGCGTTGGCGTTAGTTGGAAAGCCACTTGGAGTGCGATGACGAGGGGCAGAAATATGCTTTATTCGATCATAATATTTTTAAATACAAATAAAGAAAGAGAACGAACGCGAAGGCAGAGCCAAGCTCCTCTCATTTACCTCTCGAAGCCCCCGCGCGGATGAATTTCATTCGGATTCATCGGAATATCAATATTCATACTTCTAAAATGGACGGCGCGAATAAAACATGAATTGAATTCCAGAAAAATTGAGCTTTTATAAGTCGATAGAGAGATTTTTTTTTCAAACGGCCGAATGGCGCTCGCGGCTATACGTAGCATAAAATGCAGCATTTACATAAACATGAAACGAATCACGCACTTCATCTCTTTCGCGCGTGCGCGGCGCTGTTGTAAAAATAATCGAAGGAAACTTCAAAGAGTGTAATTTATTTAATCAAAATCTATTTTTACGACCGAAGATACGGCCATGCAGTCAGTCAGTCAGGCCCACACACATATATATATATATATATATAAGCTCTTTGAACCATAAGAACATAAATCTGGGATTGAATTTTTTGCACTCTCGAGTTCCCCGGATTATTTTTCTCTCTCTTCCTCCGAAAATAGATATCCCCGCACGGACAGACATTGAATTTCTCCGTTGCAAGCTATATATCCCCCGGCGACGTCAAGCTCACTTCCCGATATATAACTTTCCGTTCCGGAATCGCTTTAACGACAAAGTCCCTCCCACTAATACACACACTCTCGTCTCGCAAAAACCGCCATGTACATATAAATTCATTAACGGATAGGAATTCGTGCGCTGCAGCTGCTCGCTCTTATTATAAACACGTATATACATACAGGGCCGCCTTAACGGGCCGAGATAATAATTCGACTAGGCGAGGCTGCGAGTGCGCTGCAATCGCGCAATTAATCGCGGAACTGCGCGCGCGCGTGCCGTGCTGTGCGCCGAGACACGTTCGCGTGCATGCATGCGCGAGTCTCGACGGCTAATTTCTTGCATGCGCGAATCATTTCAATGCCCTCTCGCGCGACCGCCGCCTGATTGCCCGCGTACACACACTCCACAGCACGGGGCTTTCTTCTTTTTTTTTTCTTCCTCCTCTCCCTTCCCCCTCGAGTAAGTACATGCGAACGGCAGCGGCCTCTTCTGGCTTTCAGCTTCGTTTAACTTTTACAAAGTTTGATTCCCGATGCGCAGCGGTCTTATGTGTGTAACGCGGGCTCTTTTTTCCGTTACAATTTACCAGGCGTTGAAAAGGGAGAGGTATGCGCGGTTTGGAGACGTAAAAGCGTAAGAATATGATTTTACTTCTCTCTCGCGTCGCGCGTTATTATATATACACGCGCAGCTCTCGCGGTTTCCTTTTTGTCTGTGTACCGTTGCGCGCGCGCGAGATTCTCCACGCATTTAAATTATACCGGGGCTGATAACGATGACAAAAAAATAAGACGCAGAGAAATAATAATGCTGCTTATTATGTATGAGACTGACAAAAATGTAATAGTTCCGATTAGCATATTTATTAAAAACTTCATCGCAGGGTTGTCGCCGTTGTTGTTTTTGTGGTGGTTGTTGTTGTTGTTGTTGTTGTTGTGTTATAGGTACATGTATACTTTTTTTTTTAAACAATATATATGAATAACGAGGCACATACATAACATGTCGTTAGAGCGAATAATGATGATGGAGGGGGATTAGTGAACCTGAAAAACGATGCTTTGGTATACAGAGAGCGGATGAGTTAGTTTCTAAGATGATTAGATGAAATATATATGCGGCGTGCGTGAGAGAGGTGGTTGGTAGATACATATAGCTTCGGAGTAACTCGAGGCAGATTACTTCGGCAGATGATGGCTTTTCTATGTATTATGAGGCTGATGAATGTTAACACACAGACAGGAATGCAATTAATGAATCGATTAGTACGAAGAACAAAAGCTCGATCTCCGCGAGCTGACTATACGAGCGGAGATCGAGCTTTCCATATTATATATATAAATGAAAGCTGCGTGACGAGGGCGGGCGAAAGGTCACCACATCACCACCACCATCGCCATGACAATGGCACGCGCGTGCATGAGATGAGTATAATATATATAAGTATGCAGGGTATGTATGGCGTATATATATATCTATTATGTATAAGAAGAAAAAATCGGGAGGTATACATGGATGATCTACGGACGGCGAGAGTGACTATATATGAATGGATATATAAATTCGTGGGTGTCGTATATTCCACCAACCTTGGCGCGTCCTTTTCTCTCTATCTTAGTGTATCTCTCTCTCTCTCTCTCTCTTTTCCGCAACTCATATTGTATGCGCGTACGATAGAGGTGTGTTCAACAGAGGTATCGGCGGTTAAAATGGGTACAGAGTAACGAAGTTCGTGCTTACCCTTACATTTGAATTTTTCGTCTCGCATGTTGTCGATGCGCCGCTTGAGGGCCCGCTTCGGCGACTCGCAGCGCGCCCCGGACGTCTCGATCGGGTTGCGGTGCAGGTACTCGCTCAGCCAGCGCAGATTGCAGTCGCAAATGAAGGGGTTCCGCGCCAAGTGCCTGTATGGTATCCAGAGACAGACCCGATTAAAGACACTTTTCCTTTTGCAAGCAGGCACCCGCGGGCTATGCGTGCGCGCGAAAGAGATAGAGCTGATCGCGCCTTTTTTTGAGAGAGACGAGCGTGTGGGCGCCGAGCGAATGCTTTGTTGCGTCGGGAGAGCGCGGGGATTTTTCTTTTTCGCGAGCGAGCTGGATCTGTGTGTGTGTGTATACACGCGATCGCCCACGTTATTATATATGTATGAAAGAGGTGTGGGTTTGGGTCGGCCTCGTGCGTGCGCGCCGCCGCGTCAGTGTCGATTTTGATGGGCGACAGGGAACGCGAAAGAGTAAGTGTAATATGCGAGTGGGTCTCTGGAACTTTTTTATGCTTTCGTATATTGACGATGTTGAAAGGTCTATACTGTTCGATCATCCGATGAGGCGCAAGTGTCTGCCTGGGTTTCACCTGTTCATTGAGGTCTCTGAATCTTAATCCAACACATCTTTCTATCTATATAATTTCAAAACTCTCAATAAAGTACCAATTAATCCTTATATATTTGCATAAAAAAAGTTACTTGTTATATTTTTGAATTTTTCGGATTTTTTGACAAAGTGCAAAATGGTTTCGTTTCTATTTGTTGCAATCACTTTAAATTAATAATCTCGATAATGGAAACTGGTTTTCGTTATACATATAATATATTGTACAATATTGGTTACAATTGAGAACAACAGTTTTTTTGAGAATTTAATTTATTAATTAAACCATTTAATTTAATTGCATAAAAATGTATAGATTATAAGAAGCAGGCTAAATGAAACATTATACAAAATAATTAAAAGTTTCAGAGAATTGCTTGCACAAGGATTTTCTGGGTTAGGTAATAAATATTTATGGTAATCTGTGCGGCGCGCTCATAAAAATGTACATTTGAATGAATAATAAAGCTGTAATATTGATTATATTTTTTGTATTAAAGTTCTAACTATTTCTGTGATTAGAATTTAATTTTTCTGCATTTAATCAATAATTTTGTTTCAAGTGTCATATACTACGTTATATTTTCATACTATCGAAATAAAATAAAATGAATGATTCTAATAAAGAAGAAAAGATATATAACAGTTACGACGCGCATTGAATTTTCCCTTTAAAATAGGATAGTATTAAGGTTCCCATATATTAACTCTATATTAAGATAATTGAATTTAAGATAAGATATCTTTCGGAAATAGCTGTTCACACGAATAAAATGCAAGAATTCAAATGCACTTGGAAGTCATGTATTTAGAAATGAGACTACATTAATAAATTTGTCATTCAGAACACCTCTTCGTCTCTTTATTTTCGCGTATAATAAAATCGAAATTCAAAAATAATGAGACTATATATGAAATGAAATAAAACAAGTTTGCTATTCTATAAACGCGAAACTATAATTATTACAGAAATGCTGATTTTAATGCAAGTTTCATTAGCTAGCATAAAACTATATATATTACAAAGAAAACGGTTCTATTTTTCACGAGAATTTTTCCGCAACACTTTGAAAACTTTAGCAGTTAGGAGATTCATAAGATTACCGCGCTCTAACTCAGCTTTACGAGGTCGAGCATCACGCGGTGCGGAGGAACTCGCGAAAATGTAGCTCTCTCTCTCTCCAGCTCTGTCTCTCTCTCGCGCGCGCACGATTCGCGGGTCCGATAGGGGGACCCCTCGAGTACAACAATACTCACAGTGTTTTGATGTTCCGCAGATTGGCGAAGGTCCCGTTGCTCAGCGACTTGATGTTGTTGTCGTAGAGAGATAAAAGCGCTAGGCCCGAGAGATCGCGAAACAGGTCCGTTCGTATGCACGATATTTCGTTGGCGTTTAATAATCTGAAAAGCCCGCGTGTGCAGGCGGGGGAGGAGAGGATTATTCGTCGGCCGGTGATGTAAAAGCGGCTCGTAAAAACACAAACTGTCTCTATAGATCGTTAGTGCACGCACACATTAACTGTGCGTATAAATATTTTTATTCCTCGAGATACTTATACACTCGAGAGCCGAAGAAATTGAGAAAGAACTTCTTTTAGAGAGAGTGAGAGAAGCGGTGATAAATCAAACCTCTCTCTCTCTTTCTCGTTCTCTCTCGTTCTCTCTTGCTCTGACAGTCGTTATATGAGAATGAAAATAAACGGCTTCATTAAGTGGGATATTTTACTTACAAAAGCTGCAAATTCGTTAGGCCTTGGAAAATTCCGCTCGGCAACTCCGTAATTTTATTGCCGTACAGCACGCTATGATTGAAAGTCAATTTATTAGCGAGGTATGGATTTTGAAGGGGGAAAAAAATGTGGGAAAATATATTGCTTCGGCGATTAGACGGAAAAAAATCTTAATCTTAATAGCGTAATTTGCGTGTGTTACGCGTGTATTACTCTATAAAGTTGTGTATATACGTACAGCGACTCGAGGAACTTCAGTCCGTGAAACGCATCGGCCGCCACTTTTCGAATCTTATTGTTGCTCAAATCGCTGAAATCGAAGGATTTTTCGTTAGCTGCGCTGGGCTTTTTTTTTCTCGAATCCATTACAAAAAGTTAAAACAGCACTTTGGTCAAGCTCGCTCGTATATATCGGGCGTAATTGCCACATTACCGCTAATAGATGTCTGGAAAATCTATTTCGAAAATGAGGTCGTTAATTATGAGCCAATATAGCTTTTAGAACACTTCTTATTGCGCCAAAAATAAAACCTTTTCCACTCGCATCAATATATATTTCTATAACCAGTTACATTACCGCGTATATCGATATAACGTCGATTTCCACAACACACGTCACGCGCGTCTAAAATTAACATACGAATCTGTCGAACTCTATTTAATTATAAAACGCCTCCTCACTGGCCCCTGTAAATCATATAATTGGCAGTAATATATAAGCGTATATACTTTCATGAACGCTATATATATACTTGTATTTACGCAACGAGCCGAGCTTGATTAAAAGAAACTGTTTTCACGCGGACGTGCGCATCTCTGCGCCCGTGCAAATGAGAGTGGGGGGGGGGGTACTCACATTCTCCGGAGTTTCCTGTAAGGCGAGAAGGCTTTAGCGGGAATCTCAGCGATGCCGTTCTGCTCCAATCGCCTGCAAAATTCAAAACAAACGCACGGCTTGTATGAGTGTGTGTGTGTGTGTGAGAAGGCAGTAGCAGCAGCACTCGGCGAAGAAGGAGAGGTAAGGAGAAAGAGGAAATGCGCAGAGAGACGTTCTCCCTATTTCTCATTCGGCCAAGAGTTCAGAAGACTGGTCGCGGCTTGGCTGTGTGAGAGAGGAGGGGGAGAGGTGGGTATAAGGCACGAAAGAGAGGAGCGCGCGCGCGAGCTGCATGTCTGAATAATACACAGGGCTATTCGCTTACAGCTCGACGGTGTCCTCGGGAAGGTAAGTCGGCACTTTCGTCAGGGACTTCTCCCGGCAATCGACGATTCCATCGGCGCAGCGGCACGGATGCGGGCACTGGGGCTCGTTGCTGCACTCCGAGCTCGGCTTCTCCACTAGGCCCGAACACTTGAAGTCGTGCTCCTGCACACACACGTACACGTTTGAATATCTTTTATTTTTTCATTTTTTTGTTTTTTTTTATGTTTGTCAGCGCTGGAGCTGCTCTTATACGCGGCGATTTGTTGCTTTCAGAAGAGAACCTTTTCGCCACCGCGCTTCGTTGTCTCGAATATTAAGCAGGAGGGAGAGAGAGAGATATATATCTCGCGTTCGGGAGGTATATATATATGTAATACGTATATGCGCACGCGCGCTGCAGGAATTTAACGCGCAGAGAAGTGGGTTAGCGCGGTGATGCGATGTAATGAAGCGAGCGCGTGTATAATATAATTTGACGAGGGGCGGCTATTAAAGTAATATTTAAGCGGAGAGTATATCTGGAAATTAGGTAATCTGCATTAAATCTCGAGCTTCTGCGCTTCTGCTCTCTCTCTCGCTCGCGGCTTTATCTATAATTGCGATACTCCGTGGTTGCAAGCCATTATTGCGCGTCTTTTGTGGGACTTCCGCGGGAAGAGAGAGAGAGACAAATCTGACTATCTGCTTATCTAAAATTTCGATTTAAAACCGGTATATATAATGCGAAGAGCTTTAAAAATTTTTTGGCCCCCGTTCAACATTCCGTTTGCCTTGCCAACTTTCTACTCGTATATATATAAGATCCTTACAACCGTTAAGAACATCGGTCTCGGGCCACTTTTCCGCGAAGCCTTATTATCTAATTACTCGCGCTCTCTCGGCTTAGATCTCGTTTTGGCTCTTAATTGATAAGTATGTGCTTATAAGAGGCGAAAACTTCAGGTCCGACAAAGTCTTTTGGCCGAGATAATAAATCCACTCTCACCGGTTTCAATGAATTATCTCGCGCAACTTTCGGCACAGAGAGACAGAGGTCGAGAAATTGGTTTTCGTTCTTTGTTTCGCGTACGCCGTATGCATACGCGGGGAAAAGGCATGAAAAAGGAAATCATCCAAGTTGAAAGTGCACTCGAAACACGGTTCTCTCGAAATGGGTGTGGAAAAACGGTCGCCACAGGGCGGAGCGCCGTGTGTGTGTATAGCGGAATTGATTGATTGGTGAAATGCGCGCGTAAAAAGGCGAAAATAAAAGAATGAAGAATGGCAGGAGCAGCGGTCCGCACGTATATTGTCAGCGCGGTGACGAAGATTCAGAGAAAGAAAGAGAGAGAGAGCTCACCTGTAAATCCACGAGGTTCTGTCCTTTCAAATGGGCCGGCGAGGCGCAGCGCGTGTTCTGCCCGAGTCGGGAGAAAGTTTTTAGCGTTCGCGAGAGCCACACCAAGTGGCAGTCACACATGAGCGAATTATCGGACAGCTTCAGGGTGCGTAGATGTCCCAGCCCGGTGAAAATGTCCTTGCCCAGCGTCGTCAGCTTGTTATTGTTCAGCGTTCTATCGAGTGTGCGAGGCAGTGACAGAGGAAGAGGAGAAGAAGAAAAAAAAAATATCGTCAATAGCTTTTGTTGTGTATACGTTTTTCTGACGTTTCGATATTGAACTGCTCCCGGCAGTGTGCCTGCACTATATACATATAAATACTCACAGGATTTCCAATTCCTTTAGCTCGCGTATGGCTGACTCGTCGATGCAGCTCAGCGCGTTGTCGTCGAGCAATCTGTAACGGGCGAAAAGGTAGTTGTTTTTGTTTTACCTCCGAAAATTGTTCGAACGTCAAAATTCTGCATTATGATGGAGTGCGTGTGTCGTCGAATAATAGTTAATTCAGCGCACGAGATACGTGACGAGATAAATTTGAATGGAGCACGCGGGGGATATGAGCGAAATAAAATTAAATTGCTCGTCGCATGAATGTTCAATGGGCACGTGTGAAAAATAGGATTTGCGCGGCGGCAGCGCTTCGCTCTCATATATTCCGCATGGATTTCAATTAATTGTACCACTCGACACTTGTTACCCGCACTTCAGAGCGACACGCGAGCTTGTCAATACCGCGCGTCGCAGCATAAATCCTTCAATGGTAATTTAGTGCTTAATCAACGTGCCTGAGATCTGGAAATAAAATCGAATCAATTTTGCGAGCCAAATTTTTTCCTCGCGACCGCCGTTACATTTCGGTTTTATTAATTTTGCATTGTACATGTCGCGACGAAGAAAGCGATATCTTGGCGATAGTATGTACAACATGCAATTTGCAGGGCAAATCACCGTAACAGTATATACCTCTTTCTTTTAATAAAAGGCCATTTTATATCCGACCTAACGATTTCATTACTCAGTATTTTCAATTTGTAAAATCATTCCGTATGAAAAATTGGCCTTACAAATGTTTCAGCGACGCAATTCCTCTCAGCGTTTTCGGTCCAATCATCGTGATCTGATTATGACTGAGATCCCTGTAAACCAGAAAAAACATCACACGTGTAAATGTCGTTATAACGATAAATATCGATAAAGAATCAAACTTACAATCGCTTCAGGTTCATCATATTGCTGAAGAGGAGATCGGGCAGAAAGCGAATGTGATTGTTATTCAGCCGCAGCCTCTCCACGCTGACCAGATCTTGAAACGCGCCCCGCTCGATCGTGTGTATTTGATTGTTGGACAGTTGTCTGCGAAAGCCAGCAACGATGGGTACCGGATTATTCATCCATATTTACATATGTCACACGCACGCGCGCTCTCCCTCTCTCAACTTATTATACCCGTTTTCTTATTCTTTTCTCCTCTTTCTTTTCTTTGACGTATTTTCTCATCCTCCTACACCCCGAAGCGTGCTTGACTTTTTGGCGCAAAAGTTAAATGAGACTAACTCGCGCAGCGCGAGAGAGAGGGGCGAGAGCTGATTAAACTAGATTTACATAAGTTGATTAAACTTCTTGCTTTTTGGAGAGGGATGGAAAAGGAAGTGGAGAGCAAGCGTTATTGAATAATACGAAAAGTTGATTTATGTTACGGTCCGGGAGCGAGTTTGAGTTCGGATGTGAATTATTTGTAAAATGTTTAGACTGGCGATTTTATAAATTAATTCGTTCTGACTCACTCCTTCCAGTCTGCAACGGGGGCAGTTATATGAAACGACAATGTGAGCTTGATTCAGAAAATATTACATTTATTAACGCCACTTTTCCGCAGCTAGTATTTTATTAACTCGACTCTTCCCCAATTTGTTTAATCCGCTCGCAATTAAATTTGCAATTTTACTATTTAACTCGTAATAGACTTTAAAGTTATTTAGGTCACAATATTTTCAGCACGCTGGAATAAAAGGAATCCTATCGTTTTCCAGAAAAATAGCAAATTGAATATCCAGTTACGCTGAAACCCTCGTAAAAAAATTCCAATTAAAGATTGAACATCATTATTTTACGTAATTATTGTCATTGCTATTATATTATTATTATTATTACTATTATTATTATTATTATTATTATTATTATTATTATTATTATTGCTATTATTATATCGGCCATAAGATATTTTAACGTATACTAAGCTCCATAGGCATGCGCATATTATAGGCATATTATGCACCCGGACCTTTTTTAATTTCGACTTTAACTCGAGTAGCGTTTGACGGGGGGCACTTCATTTTCAGGCGATACGCCTGAAAAACATTCGAGATCACGGGCGCGCGCTCTTCATCAAGCCTAGGAACAAAAGCCCGTCCCGCGCACATGCCACCATACATATATATACACGAGTGCGCGAAAGTCGCGTCGGCGTTATCGTTGATACGCGCCACTTAACGCTTTTTGACAAACCGCGCGCGGATATGTATATAGAGACGCGTGGCGTATACACTCGTGCCGATTTTCATTATAAATGCGTACACCCACACACACATAAACACACAAACACTATACGTATAGTATCTACGACAGCGTCGCTTATTTCACTCGACCCGATGCACTTCTTATTGCTCGCGTCTGTATATGTATGCGTACGCTTACCCTGAGTAGTGTATAGCGATGACATTTTTATTTTGCCTCTTGACCCGCGACGTTGCCGAACTCCGTTATTAAAAGCCCGCGCGCGTGTGTGTGTGTGTGTGTGTGTGTGTGTGTGTGTGTGTGTGTGTGTGTGTGTGTGTGTGTGTGTGTGTGTGTGTGTGTGTGTGTGTGTGTGTGTGTGTGTGTGTGTGTGTGTGTGTGTGTGTGTGTGTGTGTGTGTGTGTGTGTGTGTGTGTGTGTGTGTGTGTGTGTGTGTGTGTGTGTGTGTGTGTGTGTGTGTGTAAACCATCAAGCTTTTTCTCGCGACCTCGCAAATGAAATAAGACCGAGCGGGAGATTGCAGTTTGCAGAATAAACACACGTTCACACACACGTATACATAATATGTATGTCCACAATCGCGCAAAAACTCGTCCGAGAAGTGCAGTTTAATAGCAGCGCGGGCGTTGCGCTGACGTGAAATTGAATATGCATAGCATCGTACCCGAGTGGGGCGTTAAAGGAAACATTATGGCTAAAATTTGCGTCGCAAACCGGATGAAAACTCATGGGAGAGAGATACGCAGAGTTTAGAGGATTGCGGCGGCAGCGCGTATTATACATAACGAAATTCACAAGTAATCTATCATTTTGGAGTATCTTGTGCCGCAGAAATATGTCGAACCGTTCAAAAAGGTTCCGCGACGCAGCTTTTTGCATTTTAACGTTATTTTTTTTAATGCTTATATAATTGTCCCTACTTAGGACGTTAATCATTTGGTCAAAAAATGTCGTATAAATTATGTAAAATTACGAAACAGAAAATATAAAGTTAGAGAAAACGAGCTGTCGTCGTTTCCTTTTCGAAATTCTACAGATGTTACCTCCATTAAATATACACGAAAACTCGTGACATTCACGATGTACAAATCATGCTATCTGTTAGTTTCTTCTGTGTACCTTAACGCTCTTCTTCGACTAAAAAAAAAAGCGCAGATAAAAGCTCCTTTTCTCTAGTTTTATCATCAGTTTCAAAAGTTTGTATATAGACAGTACCTATGACAGAAAGACTTTTGAAGTAGTAGAGACAATTTTGCTTTTTCATTGTATAATTTTTTACATCAATAATAAAAAATAAAGTTTTAAATTATACATAGTAAATTTAATAATAAAAAGTCTATTACGGTATCTACGATCCGATAATTAAAAAATGAATTATGAATTATTTTTTATAGGTATAATTCAATAATTCAAAATACATATACCTACAAAAAATAATTCATAATTTATTTTTTAATTATCGCATCGTAGATAACGTAATAGACTTTTTAGACTTTTTATTCAATAATTCAAAAGTGAATTGTGAATTTTTTTCAACTAATTTGAAAATTTCGCAACCCCGATTCCAAAGAATTTTACAAAAATAAACTTAATATACCAAAATACTACTTTTCGATACTACTGCGATAAAAATGAGTCTGGCACGAGCGTAAGTTTGCCACAATCACACTCGTGTCAGAGTCATTTTTATCACGAGTATCGAACATTATTTTTTGACACAACGCGCATAAAGTGCTATTTTAGCGCACGCTTGCAAACCTAAACGTGCGTAAAAGTAGCACTTTACTCACGGAGTGTCAAAAGAGTATACCTTTATACTATAGTTCAACTTATATCCGATATCCCTTAAGGCATATATGACAAGAAGAATGAATCAGGTGCGAAAGATGTGCCCAAAAGAAAAAGTCACCCGGGAACGTCGAAATGTCAGGATTACTAGTGAATTTCGTTAATACCAAAAGACCTTTGACACTCTCGCGTGTCGGCTATTTATCAAGGCGTCGGCGGCGCGTCTCGCATTCAAAGAGCCCCCGCGTGCTCTGCGGCGGAGACATTCCTTATATATATATATATATATATATATATATATATCTCATTCTCTCGTTCGCTCGTATATAGACGCGGCGAGGCGGGCTCATCACACAGCACGGCGAGAGTGCTTGTTACTTATTTTTAATTCAATTATTTCGACGGACCGAGAGCGGGCTATATACCGTCGTGTCGCCACTTTGACGTCATTCACCGCCTCGTGAACCCGGCCGAGAAGGAGGAGTAGAGGCCACGCGTATATATATAAGCGCGCACGGCTGCCCTTTAAATTGCACCTACGTTATTGCCATACGTGCTTCATAAAAGCATCGGAAGAGAAGAGAGAGAGAGAGAGAGAGAGGGAAGGGGGGCTTCTTCAAACTTCAAAGTGGACTGCGCTTGCGCTGGTACTCTCTCGCTCTCTCTTTGGCAAGAGCGACTGCGCACTTCCGTTCTCTCTCTCTCACTATCTATCAATCTTTCTCTCTGTACCATTATACATCCTTTTGCCCTAACGTATTTACCTTTGGCCCCGGCCTACATTTTCCCATATGCGCGCAAGCCGCTCGCTTCTGCAACTGTATTGCAACTCCCGCGAGTAAGAATTCCGTATCGAGCTTTATATTATATATACGTATTTTTCTTATTTTTCCCGCCGCTCGTGAATCGCTCGACGCGTATGTATATATTATACATGAATAGATGTACACGCGAGTGCGCGTTCCGAGCGATGGAATTCGCTTTTACTGTATTTAACATGCGCGCGCGCGTGCGAGAGCCGTGTTTTATATATATAGAGTTATCTGGTATGAGTGTTGTGAACTGCGATTATTCATTAACCGCCGGCCGTCCGATAAGCATCGGGGCAAGGTGCGTGAAATCTGGTTAATTAAGATACAAATCTTGCATAACGAATATTAACGTTTCGTAAATGGAGGATAATTTAAAGTTGAGGCGCGCGCGTATATTAACGGTTAAAATTTTAATGGAAACGAGAAATTTGTCTTGATATTCACGCTTCTCCAGCGGCGGGGAACTTTCGCGAGTACTGGGTAAATATCGTTTGTGACACTTCACGGCTGCACACGCGCTGCTACACAGCAGCAAGTGTTTTAAAGAAGGTCGTTATGCGAGGGAGTTTTTTTTTTTTAAGAGTCAAGTCCTAAAGTATGCACCCCATTACGAAAATTGCTTCCTGTAATTCATTCGCGTATATATACGGTGAAAAACTTTTATTTCAATGTTCATTTAGCCAAATGTGCCAGCGCTCGCGCGTGATTTATGGGTCGGGCTTTCGACTTTAACAATATACGGTTTACGTTATAGGTGTAAAAGAGAAAAGAAGAATAATAATAATAAGTTGAGAGTATGTAAAGGATTGCTTTTTATTCTATATATACTTACAGTAACCGAAGCGTCGCCATGTCCTCAAAGTCCGTCTTGAACACGACCGAGATGTTATTGCCCTGGAGATCTCTGAAACAGAAAGTAACGCATAAAATATTGTTAATATCGCGACGAATCCAATATTCGCTTCACTCGTTCCATTCTTTCTCCTTTTATACGTGTATATATATGTATAACATATACGCGCTAACATTTTCAGGAACTGTGCAGTATTACGTTGCCAGAGAGTCCATGTAATGGTTCCGATAAATCTGAACATGAATTTCGATCAGCTCGAGTTACAGCCTTCTCGGCATGGAATTATTAAGGGAACGTGCGTATTCAAAATTAATCACATTTAACATATGCTCGACGATATTAGATTTCTATTTAAAAGCCTTAAGAGCGCCAGAAGCGCGTGAGCGTGCGCGCAGATAAAATACGATATAAGATAAATGCTACGTATAAGAAACGTCATTATCACGAGACGCCGGATGAATATATACATATATACGCGCTTTCTAATTATATATACCAGTCGGAGGCGAAAAAAAAACGCTACACTGGAAGACAATCTCTCTCTCTCTCTCTCTTTCTTTTCTCCCGCACCCCGCGCGCGCGAGAGAGAGAGAGCTAAAAGTCCCTAATTAAATTCTTGCGCGGCGCAGGTTGAATTCCGAGAGGGGTGGAAAAAAATAAAGCAGCGGCCCCTCGATCACGCTAATTACACTGTAAAAAAAATAGTTATTAAATTTAAGAACAATGTATCGGAAGCAAATTTCATAACCGTTTTGAAACGAAATTAATAAAAGTGTTGAAATTTAATATACATTGTTTGAAATGGAGTCAATGCAATATACACGATTTTTAATTAAAATTTCTTGAATTTCAATATTTTTTTATTAAAATTAATATAGAAGCATCTTACAACATTTTATTGAAAAGTAAATAACATTGGTGTGAATTTTAAGTAATAAATCTATGAAAATTAAAAAATAATCTATGAAAATTAAAAAGTTCACCTACATGATAATTGATGAATATGTTATTAAATTTAATATAAATTTCTCAAATTTAAAAATTTTTTTAAGATTCTTCAAATTAATTTACCTCCTATTAAATATAATACACGTAACAAAATTTTTTTGTAGATCTATTTTTTTACAGTTGAAAATTCAATACAATTATCTGAAATTTAATAATTTGTATATAAAATTTAATGCAGAATATTTAATGAGTAATAATTAATATTTATTTATTACAAAAAATTATTTTTTAAAATTTTAATTGAAATATTTAAATTCAAAACATTATACAAAAGTTAATTAATGCAAAGGGTTATACACCACCGGGGAAAGAGAGAGTGAGAGAGAGCGCGTGCGAAGGTAAATGGTTAATTCGAAGAGACGTGCGCGCGCTGCATTAGTCAATTAAGGTCCGGCATATATCCGCGTGCGACGTATATAATAATTTTTCCAAAAGCTCGCGTCTTCTCGTTAAAGCACATCGGCAGGAAAAACTTACGCGTAATCGCCGCTAATTTATTAACCATCACGCTGTATAGAGCAAGGCGAAATTCCCGGCCGGGCTTTCGCCGAAAACAAAACGCACGCGCGCGCGTCGCGAACTAACTGCTCATTCCGCTCGTTAAAGCACGCAGGGGGGAGAAAGAGGGAAAAAAGAGAGAGAGAGAGAGAGAGAGAGAGAGAGAGAGAGAGAAGTAGCTCGCTTGCTTGCTTTGCTCATTCGCGAGTTCCGGGGGAAGGGGGCAGCAGTAGCAGAGTACACCGGGAAAAATTATTTATACAACCCGAGGATCGTAAAGCGGAAGCTCGCGCGGGGTATTTTCCTCTCCGCGCGAGTACAGTATATATAGTGCAGCGAACGAGCGAGAGTGAAAAAAACTCGACGTATAGCGCCGGACTGCTAGTTAACGGAACACGCAGGAAGGAGCAGGAAAAACTCGCATGAATGCTATTGCTGCTGCTGCTGCTGGTATGTAGAGGCGGTGGGAAAAAGAGAAAGATGATGCGCCCCTTTCGGGCTATACCTATCGATCTTTTTATCATTCCTCGCCGGCAGCGAGATGGACAAGTTTTATGCGCGCGCTCCTCTGCGATAGAGAAGAGTGAATGGGAGGGATGAGGCGTATAATACGCATTATAGTGTGAGGCTCGAGTGGATGATCGTCATTGGCGATAAAAAGAAAAAGAAAAAAGAAGATGAAATGCTGAGCAAACGAGAGGATATCGCGTACTTGTATGAATTATAAGTTTAAAGATGCTGCGCGCGCTTCTCGCTCTCTATATATCGCTCTCTCTCTCTTGGTTTATTCAATTCCCCTATCTGACGCGGCGTGCGCGCGTGCGCCGGGGTAACGAAACGTGAGCGGACGGGAGGAAAAAGGATAAGGATAAACGGGAGCGGAGGGAAGCGGAAGAGTGACATAAAGAATGAGGGTGGTGGAAGGAGGAAAAGTTCGAGCTTTATTGATTCTGTCCGCGAAATCATGAACAAATAGAAGTTATTTAATTAAGCTAACGAGCGCGCGCTAAGCCCGAGCGACTTTCTTTAAGGGGGTTATTGTAGCGCTAAAATCTATTTTAAAAGTTAATTTTCTTGTTATATCATAAAATAATGTAGGAGTTTTCGCTATTGAAACGTTGAACCATTGTAGGGAAATCGGTAAAATTAACAAAAATGTGATGTGGGGAGAATTTTTAAATCCGCCAGTACTACACTGAGAAAAATGTTGTAGTAAATTTTATTATAACTGTAATAAAAATTACTATAAAGTATAGGAAGGGTGAGATATATACACTTTATGCTGCATTTTTATTATAATTGTATGAATAATTACAAAATTTCTTGTAATTTTTATGACAGTTGTTGATTAGAAAGTATTACGAAATAAAAGAAAAATTGCTATACACATATCAAAAACTGTGATATAATAAAATTTATAATATATGCTTTTAATTTTTATTAGAATAGAATATAAATTTTATTTTGTAGCATTTAAATTTTATTTTGTAGCGTATAAATTTTATTTTGTAGCGTATTAAAAATTACTATAAACATAGTAAAAAGTGCCACATTCAAAAATTGCTACAGGCCATAAGAAAGTTTGCTATCCAACATAGTAAAAATTGCTACAACATTAGTACTTTCTGCGCAGATCAAGGCGCCCACATGTCTGATTGAGGTTATGTTTCTACGGGAATTTCACTTTGTCTTGCTTTTAAGTTTACAAAACATTCAAAACCTTACTTCAATTATTTTATTTTTATATTATGCACATTAATGATAAGTTTCTTTGTGTTATCAAAGTTATTTATTGTCATTATTTAATATTATCTGAAATTTTCTTGAAATCGATGGTTTGACATGTACAAGTTCCAAAATTTTACACTCAAGAATCCTATTTGGGTAAGTGGTTAGCGCGTCCGATTGCCGCGGTGAAGGTTGCAGGTTCGATCCCAACGCTCGTAAAAAAAATATTTTTATTTCTCATTTTAATTTATTTTCACATTAAATATTGTATGATTAGAGTCTGAAAATAGTTCTGAAAACAGGAAGAACGAGAAAAAATTTAATTTTTGAAATTTAAGGTCATTCATAAAAATTACTATGTTGCATAGCAAAAATTGTTATAATTTCGATTTGTCCCTCCGTTCCTACAAAATATAGTAATTTTTCTTATATTTATATAATAAATTTTACTACAACATTTCTCTCAGTGTACACTAAAAGAATGATTTCTTTTGTGTCAGTTCAAATAGCTAAGTTTAAATATGGCTAACTACTATGTATTATAAAGGTTGAGTTATCATATATTCCATTCATTTCATTAATAAAAGGAATCGAACTCTATTTCTCAGCTTCTTATTGGCTGATCTGTTAATCGGAGCTGAATTCATACATAATAATTTTCACTTTGACAATTAGTGTACTATGTAACACAAGATATTAATAAACCTGAAGAGGTTGGCAAACCGAGCCAACGAAACATTGCTATATGTAACTTAAAATCTAAGTCTTGATTTCATTTTTATTGGCTCCGTCAGATCGACCAATAATCACATTTAACATAATAATTTTCAGTTGTACAATCGATTGATATGAGTGAAATATAGGAAGTAAATAAAGCCAACCTAGGTTGACATGTTATACCCAATATTTAAGGTTAACACCTGGCCTAAGTCATATCTGCATTGAGCGAAATGATCAGCTGATCACGTCAGAATTTGAAAAAAAGGCTAACATCTTCATGTTGATACTAGGAATCTTACTGCGAACTGCACGATAAATAAACAAGTGAGTGACATCGGCGTATTTAAATATAAATTCAACTCTCCTATACATGATTTGAGTATTCAAAAGTCGAAGTTCCAGTTCATCAATGTTTTATCGGCGGAACATGTAAAAGTAATTAATATAATGAGAGAATATCAATTTACACTTTGAACAAATTCAGTTGCCCTGCGCGGTAATCCTGTAATGCATCATTATACTAAGTTTCCAGGAAAAAACGACAACATCTTTGTTTGTTCTTGGAACGAAAATTAACGAAAATTAACCAAATTTCGTTCCAAGAATAAACAAAGGCATCATCTTTTTTTTTATCTCGAAACTTTGTAAAACGATATATTAAAGGATTACGCAGGGCAACTAAATATGTTTAAGATTTTTTTCTCGTCGAAATCTACTTTAGAGAAGTGTGACTACAATTTCCAGAGAACGAATGAAGTTACTGAATTATTTACAACTACAGCCCTGGTAGAAACGAAAATCATTTTTAGCAAAGAAATTTCTAGTTTTCAAGAAAAACCTAATATAATATATTATATTGGGTGGGTATCAAAAAATAGAATTCTTTTTTTTAGAAAGCTCTCAATACAGACAAATTTTATATTGAAATTTACTTTTATAAATGTTCAGAAAGTAGAAAAATTAGATATTAGAAGTGGAATTATTTTAAAAAGTTATTACGTTATGCGTTTATCAGAAATAATTAAATATAGAATATAAATTTCAGAAAAATATTTTATCGGAAAAATAACATGATTCCAATAGCTGAAAATAAAAAAATTATATTCTATAGAAAGTTCATATTTTTGAAAATGCTAAATTTAAGAGAAATAAAAAGGGCCAATCTTTCGAAATATATTGTGTAGAATGCACACACTGAGAGAAGAATGTGTTTATATTTAACATGGTATTTTAAATATTAACATGGCATTGTAACTATTAACATATATTTATTTTAATAGTTACATGCCATGTTAAATATAAACATTTTGAGAAAAAATTTCTCTCAGTGCAATAATAATTTAAATTTTCGAAAACAAAAATATAGAAAAACCTTTTTCGAATTTTTAGCTATTCAAAATGCAATTGTTTAAAGATAAAAATTTGCAAATGTAAAATATTGAAAGTCCAATATTCCAAAAACACAAATGTAGAAGGTTCAAATTTATCTAACCTCCAAATAGAATTTTTGTCAACTTTATTGCATGAAACATGCAATAATTTGATCTTTTTGACATTTTGAACTTTTGAAAGTATGAACTTTTCGACATTTTGAACTTTCGAAAGTTTGATCTTTCACATTATGAACTTTCTATATTTTGAATTTTTGGTACTATAAACATTTTGTAGTTTGAATTTTTGATCTTTTAATATAGCTAAATATATCCTATCAGATTCTACATTTTTATCATTCGAAAACATTATTTTTTAAATTAAGTACAGATATTTTCTATAGATGCTTATTCTACAATTTGCATTAAACAAATTGGGTTTTCGAAATTGTGCCATTCTGAAATAGTGAAGTAAATTCTATAAAATAGTATACGATATTCATGCGCTGAGCAGAGTTTGTCGCCCGAGCGAAGCGAGCATTACACTCGTATCGTAATATACTAATACGCAACACGTGCGGGAATGACCTATTTTGCCCACTAGTTGCGTAATGTACTATTTCTAAAATTTTAATATTCGTTAAGGTGCTACTTTGTAAAATCGATTTCGACGTCATAAATTTTCGACATTATGAATTTTTTTAATTTATAATTTTCCACGTTCCATGTTTTCTATGATAAAAATTTCTAATATATTACTTTTCTGAAAAAAAAATATTCTATTTTTCCATACCCCCCCAATAATCTACTTATTATAGCGAGAGTAAGGAAGGCAGAATCAAGCGAAAAAGTTACTGTTTTCGTTATCTTCTTAAAAATTACTGCAAATGAACTTTACTCCAGTATTTCTTATTTATAGTTAAGTAAATTATCATTTTTTGCTAAATGTTACTAATTACACGATCAAATTACTGTGAAATTAAATGGGGAAAATGACTGAAATAATTGTCTTAGAAATTCCTACACGAATAGAATTTTTCAGGAAAAATTACCGTGAAATTCACGGCAATCAGAGAACAACCGAAGTCTCTGGAAATTTTTACCGTTGTTAGGGTAATTTTTACTAACCTTTCCTACAAATTTTCCTTTACACTCAGAGAAAATTTGTAGGGAAGGTTAGCAAAAATTGCCGTAACAACAGTAAAAAATCCCAGAGAATTCGGAGTTCCCTGATTGCCGTGAATTTCACGGTAATTTTTCCTGAAAAATTCTATCCATGTACTACTCTTTGCGGATCAATTCCTCAAATTCAGTGTCGCCAAGCCTGTTGAAATTCAAATGTCTTGTAGATTTTTACGAAAATTTCCTAAGAAAGTGCAATATTGTCATAGCTCTCAGAAAGCGCACGAGCGCACCCCAGCCACCAACTTTCCGCCGCGCCCATTCAATTTTTAATTGTCCAACTTTTATTATGCCTGCGCGCGCACGCGTTATACGCCGCGCGGACCTGAAACTTTGCAATTTATTTGCCATCTTTAGTACAGCCCGGAACGTGCGCGCCCCTGATGCATTTCGCTTGAACCTCCTCACTATGCAAACCTGCGAATTTCCGAGCAAATGGACACGATTAATAAACTTATTACAATTATATCTCGAAAAAAATAATTATAGTCGTCTTATTAATTTACTAACAGTTTACAATTTCGCACCGCAATCTCATATTACCTCCTACAGTAAAATCACCGCATTATATCAATAATAATCTACCGTACGAGTACAAACAAAATTTCCATCCCGCAGCCACCCGGCAATCCTCTTATCAATCTCCGCTTGCTTATTCTTCGCGCCAACTTCAGCTCTCTCTCTCTCTCTCCCCGCGTGTACAGCTAAAGAATGCTACTCTCGCTCTCTCGCTCTCTCGCACGCGCCACGCCTCGCAAAAAATAAAAGAGACGTGCTAGGAATAATCGCGTCGGTGCCGGCGCCGCCGCCGGCGGGGCGCGCTCGCACCGACGTCGCGACGTTGGGGTACTTAAAATTGATTTTGGAAGCCAACCCCTAGCGGCATTGTAGCGTTTCGACGGAAGCCGGCTATACACCGACCACCGCCGCCGCCGCCACCGGCCACGCCCTGGCTGCGCGCGTGCACTACACTCAGCCGCTGCCGCCGCGATGACAAACGTCGCGTCCCGTGACCATTTCGCGAGAGAGTGAGAGGGAATTTTCCTTTCCCGTAGAGATCTTTTTTTCGAAGAGATAGGGCGCGAGG
This sequence comes from Torymus aiolomorphi, assembly GCA_036365515.1. Lineage (NCBI taxonomy): Eukaryota > Metazoa > Arthropoda > Insecta > Hymenoptera > Torymidae > Torymus > Torymus aiolomorphi. The sequence goes on from CM070876.1 coordinate 22,893,552, forward strand.
GATGGGATATGGAGGTGAGGAATTCCACGCGCGCGAATCGCTCGCGCTCTAATGCCTGAATTATGCAAATTAAGGAGGGTGAGAGAGGAAGGGAGGGAGTGAGGGAGAGACTTGTAGACCGCCCGAGGGCTCTCGTCGGCGCTGCGGGATCCTTAACAGGGCTATTCTCGTAGAAAACTTTTCTCTCTCTCTCTCTCTCTCTCTCCGTGAAAAATTTCCAATTTCGATGTCGATGGCGTGGCGCTTCTGTCCCTTATACCTCCCACGTGCTTTTCCCCTCTTCTTTTCTAGCTTCTCTCGTTTTTTTGTCCTCTCCCCTTCCTCGCGCGTTTCTCATACCCCTTTTTTGCGCGTTCCAACGTGAGCCGCAACTCATAAACGAGCGATCGCGTCGCGCAAGATGGTAATTACCTTCTAAAACTTCTCTTATAATATCTCTACGAGTTTTTTTCGTATCTTCCCTATATGAACAATTTTACCGAAAACATCAAACAAGTATGGGTACATATAACATAACAAATTTGTTTTTTGAGGGACACACGTACCAGACCAGGTTTTTTTGGTTCTTTGGACCATTTTGAATGTAGGGTGACTACACCAGTATTGGAACAGTCACCAGTTAACAAACATTTTCTTTATATATATGAAAATATCAAGCTTTCTATGTATCGTTTATCTAACATGACGATAATTTTCGAATCCTTGAAATTTTTATTTTATTTTATATAAAGATTCTGCATAAAAGAAATTATCTTGTTAATAATAAAATCATAAAATCGCCGCTATTAAGTGTTTCTTCACTGGCGATGTGTTCCTTCACTGGTGAAATGTATTTAGATACTAAGATTGCGCGTTCCTTTACTGGTTTTTAGGAGATATTTACAGATTTTCATGAAATAAAATTTTTACTTTGATTCTTTATTCAAAATTTGCTCACCGACGTAAAGTTTGGACATTTTAGAATATAAATTTCAAAAGGGATTTACCTTTAATCCATTTTTAGACCACTTAATTAAATAACAAAAGTTACAATTTCCTTATTCGTTCCTTCACTGGTGAAGTCACCCTACATAAAATTGGGAATATGGTTGATTGAGCATGGCAAGCTTTTTTGGGGACAATAAGTTTATTTTCAAAAAAATTCTTAAAAACGACCGCCTTCATACATAAATCATTTTGTTAGGGAGAGTGGTCCATACCTTTAAGAAACAAAAGAGAACGCGAGCTTTCATTTCCTTTTTACCAGATGAATATGAACTCAAACATGAACGTGAAATATACAAAATACTCTGAAAATGCAAAGGAGCGGATTGTTGCCATTCTTTTTATGTGTTTTAAAAAACTAGTGTAGTTTAGACTCAACTTTGAAGAAAACTTCCGACGAAAACAAAATTTTTTTCTTCCTGTAAAAGGGAAAAAGCTTCCATTCTCTAGTACTATTTTCTTCTTTTGAAATATATGGTGCGACTCTTCCTCGCAAAACGATTTACGTTTGAATGGGGGTGATTTTTATAAATAAATTTACCGTTGGCAAAAAAGCTTGCCACCAGATTCACCGTGTCGGCGATTTTATTTACATTCAGAATAGTCCAAAGAATAAAAAAATCTGGTCTGATAGGTGTGACCCAGACCAAATTTTTATTCATTTTTTCCCCCACAGTTGTTTGATGTTTTCTGTAGAATCGCTCATATACATATACGCCGGCGCGCACGCCAATCAATATAAGTATTTATGAATTTTTTCGTAACCCCAAGACGCCGGATTACAATCGCGCGCGAGACCTGCCCTGTAACCTGTAACGAGTTTAACGGCCAAGTGATTCCAGTCTATGTGCGTATACACGCACACACACACTTACATGTTGAGGCCCTACTCGTGCAGTAACAGCAGCCGCCGCCGCCACCACGATCGCGCGGTGTGCCAGTTGCTGTACGTTATTTCCCACAGCTGAATGGAAATTTCGTTCAATGCACGCGCTGCACAGGCGCGCCGCGCGAATGACGAATTGAATATGCGTTTTCATCATTTTCCTCTCAAAATGTGCGTATACGAATGTACGTATATATACACGCGCGCCCACCAGGGTGTGTGTGTGTGTGTGTGTGTGTGTGTGTATATCCTCGCGCGCTTGGGAAACTTTTTTCTACCCCCTTGTATACGGTACTGTGTATATACGTATATACGTATGTATATGAATGAGTCGAAATGACACACAAAAATGAACGATGCGCAAATAGCGGAAAAAGTACTTGGTAAAAGGCAACGAGAACGACGGTCGCGTGCAGCCGCGCGCGCGCGTCTTCATTGACTTTACGATCGCGCTTTATTCGGGAAAGTTTTTATTTTCATATTTTAGAATAAATATAATAAAAAGCTTATATATGCACGCGCGTATACGAGGGGTAGTTTATTATTTTTTTATATGCTTTACGCTCTCGGCGGTAATAGAAATATCAAAGTTTTTATGTACATACTATACACGCATACACACACAGGGCGTAATCTCATTTGAAACAACAAACTCTTGTTTAAGCCGACATCTACTACACGCTCTCGGGGTGGGCTGGATTTTTGCTGAAAATCTTATTTTCTACTCTTTCTCTCTCTCTCTCTCTACATACATGTATACATACACACGTTGGCTAAAATGTAGAGAGAGAGTTTGAAGCAAATGTTATTCCCCTTGTTCCAAATAATGATAAAAAATGCGGGAATAAACAGAATCCCTCCTATACGCAAAAGAGAGAGAGAGAGAGAGAGCGCAAGATGCAGAGTGGAGACTGTATTATTCGCGAGTACTGCAGCAGCAGAGGAGTATATATCCACAGAGGCGGCGAGTAAAAAAGTAATATATGGAAAAGGAGAAAGGCGCGCGCGCGCTCGCTCGCTCGCACACGGGGCTTGTAATTTGCCATGCTGACGGCGAGCAGGCAGGCAGGCGGCTTCATGCTTTCGGCGTTCTCGCGTCACGAAAGGGGTTAAAGTGGGCAAAAATGCGAGCGACATGCAAACAGCTCGAGAAAGCCTCTCCCCTTCTCGTGGCCCCATCTCCCCCTCTCCCTCGCCCCCTCGATAACGCGCGGCTGAGCATCTGACTAAGCATTTGATAAAAGTAATTGAAATATCGATCCGTCTTGGCGAACTCTCCTGATCGAGCGCTGCTCGCGCGCCGCCTTCCCCTCTCGTACATACACACACACACACACACACACACCTGCCGCGCTCGATCCGAGCGTCGCGACGCTGCAAAATGCACGCGACGCCGCCGGTAAAATCCGCGCCCTAGAGAGAGAGCAGAGAGTGAATGTTTGCGGGCCGTAGACTGCAATGCGGCGGGGGCCGCGCCGACGTAATTGATTCGCGTCGTTAGGCCCGCGCGCGGCGCCGCCTATATGTGTGTAATCGAGAGAGTCGGGGATATGTGTGTCGAGAGGATAAATTGTAACTTGCGGTCGCGGTGTTCTTTGCGGGCGTATATTATGTGTAACAAGCGCGCGATGATCTTTTTGAGGGTTCGTGTTGCGGTTAGGATTAAGAACATTTTTCGAGCGCTTATATATATATATAAGCTCGATATATATCTCTATTTGCGGGAGACACGACTACGTGAGCGATTGGCACGTTTTCGTTGGGTGGCAGGTGTAAGTGCGCGTAAATCGATGTAAAAAGTGGTATAATACAAGCAGGATATAAGTATATTTCCATATCGCGCGGAATCAATGCGCCGCGTTATTGTGCTATATACTTATAGAAGCAGAAATCCCGGGCGATATTGTGAAATGTTCCGAATTCCTTTGGATATTGCGAGAAAATCTTTATCGCGCACCCGATATATAAGTACACGTGTATAACGGTGAAGAGCATCTTTTTCTGCAGTTCTCATACTTGTCTCACTCTCTCGATGAATGTTCATGCGAAAACGTATGAAAAATCTATACGATAGCGCGGCTCTTATATATGAAAAGTGAAACGGGCTTTTTCTTTTTCTGCAGATATGATGTGTATTTTTCTTATATGCGTTATCGAAAGTTTTAGCATTAATAAATTAACCCTTTTCAGTATAGCCTATACTGCATAGCTCGCCTGAATACATAATTTATCGCGGGACTGTTGTTCTACGTCGATTTTACACGTAATCTTGTTATGTATCTTTAATAATTTTTCCAATAATTACGAAGTCGTGGAAATAACTTACTTGGAATATCGCAATTAAAGCGATCGATATTGTAAATGTTGAGGCCGTTAACGGACGATTAATTTGTCAAGTTTCCACTCAAAGGTAAAACAAATTATATAGTATACATAAGGAATAGCTATTTAAATTACAGTGCGAATTTTGAGAAGTCGAGGAAAAACGTAGTTACATTTCGCAGCTTCTCCACTGTTGATTTAGCGCATTAACGTGAATTACCGCGCGCAATGTGAAAAGTTGGATGCACATTGCTGGAAACTCCGCTCGACCAATTAAGTAAGCGGATAAATTAATTTAAGCTTTCTACTTTGCAAACAGAACGTTTTTCCCCCTCTGTCTCTCCTCTTGGCCCGTTCGAGTTAACAGAGCTGACATATGGCTGCCATTTTTCGAATACTTATACATAATTTAATAATCCTTCTAAAGCTCTACTTTCGTTAATTATTATCAATGAAAACATACTTGCCGATAATGAACAAAACGAGAGCGTCACGGATTACCACTGCTATAAAATTAATCGGCTCTCATCATCCGCCGGCGACTATTCAGCGGCAAAACAGCGCTTCAAGCGCGTTAAAATATCGCTTATTTATCGCAGCCGTATATCGCGTTCAGGTCAAAAACAGAAAAAAGAAAAAAAATTCGCAGACTGCTGCGCGAAAGAGAGGCGAAAAAACCGTCAACGCAAACGAACGCGCGCGCACGTATCGCGATCGTGGGTGGGGGAACTTTGGCGAATCCATAGAAGCGGACAGGAAAAGAAGAAAAGGGAATAAAATAAAAAGTTTCGTTCTCTCCCTCTCTTTCTCTTTAACTCTCTGACTGGCTCGCGAGCGCGCGCGCGCTATATAGTCGTCAACAAAGGAAAACAATACCCTACGTGCTCGCGCCGCTTCACACGCTGTGAAACGCGCGCAGAGAGTGAGTGAGAGAGAGAGATTCGCATCCGCATTATCGCAAGTGTGTAGTCCTCGTCTACACCGCTAATCCCTCGTCCAACAATGGCTCTCTCCCTCTCTTTTTCTCTCTCTCTCTCTCTCGCACTGTGCGTAGGCACGCGACGACGACGATGATAACTGCGTATATTATATATATAACAAAAGAATATCGGCTCGGCGAAAATTTTCGTATATATATGTATGCTATGTACATATATATTATATTGTAATCCGTCTTTTTCCCGCTCTCCTGCGTATGTCCGCATGAGGCGCGGCGACCGCCCGCCTGCCCGCCGCGGGGAGAGTAGGCGGGAATTGAAGAATCATCTAATCCTCCTACCCGCGCGCCCGGCACGAAAGGGAAGTGATGTGTGTGAGCGCGGCGTGCGTGCGAGAAAGATGGAACGATTGCGACATATGCCGTGCCAACGGCTCTGTGTGTGTGAGTGTGTAGGGGAAGGCGAATCTTATTGATAAACCTCCGGGATAATTCACGCGCGCTCGCCCACATATAGCGAAGAGCGGGAGAGAGAGATGGAGAGTGCGTATATACATGGGGGGTGTGCGAGCACATAGCGAGAGACAAAGGGAGTAGCGTTACAAATTATCTTTAATTGCGCGACCATGTTTATCGCATCGCGTGCGTTTTTTTCGATCGATAAGCTATACCTCTCTCTATTTTTCCTTCCTCTTTATCCCCCGGTCACATCGCTTCAGTTAATCCATAAATTTTTTTTGTTCTCCTGCCTTCCCGCGACGCGCACGAAATTCGAGTCGCCCCCACACATCGCAGAGACCTGCGGGTCATTCCGTTATCCTTCGCTTTGTAACAGAGCTTAACGAGCGCGATCCGTATCTTAATGCGTTTATCAGAACTTCACGTTTTGATATATACTTACCTATCGGGGCGAGGAAAACGAAATTTACTTAAAAAGTTGTACGAGAACGTGCGCGCTGTGATATAGGTATATAGAGCCGCGACTGAGAAAAAGTAGAAATTGTGCGTTGCACGTCTCGGGGAAATCCTAAGCGGCTCGGGCGTTAAGTGTATGGATATATATAAAAGAGGTTTAAAGTCTAAGCATTTATCGCGAAAGCGCGCGCAAGAGAGAGAGAGAGAGAGAGAGAGAGAGAGAGAAGCGGGTGGCCGCGTGAATTTAACTTTTAATCTCGGAGAAAAATGTAAATAAATCCCCCTCCTGCCCAGCGCTGAAATAACATTATCTTCCCGCGACTGCTCTCCTCTGCGTTTCCAATTTTTTTTTTTTTCCTCGTCCTTTCAGCTCGCGAGGAAAAATTTCTTTACAGCCTTAATGCTCACACTTATCTGCGCTTAAACATTTGCTCGCGATAAATACCCATGTGTGTAACGTTTCAGCGAATCGAGCGCTGTAGGTATGGGTGTATATCTGCAATTCTCTTGAAAATTTCCCATAATTCGGTTATAACTTATACGGCAAAAAAAAAAAAAAAATTTGTGGCACACCGCTGCAATAAGTTTTTTCTTGTTCTATAGACCACACAATACACGAAAAAACTTTGGAACATGCAGAAAAACGGTCTTGTAACACAGTTTTAACCGCCCATCAATTTTTCTTATGGAAGTTTAACATGGGAAAATTGGGCCAAAAAGTAGACACTGATGATTAACCAATAGCAAGCTCTTAAAGGTGTCAACAAATATTCCACAAAAAAGTAGAAGAAATCCTGGTAGAAAATTAACCATATTTTATACACTGAGAAAAATGATATATTAAAAATTATTATACTATATAGGAACGTTGAGACAAATCTCAAATACTAAAATTATTACTATATTTTATAGTAAAAATTCCTATGTACACAACAATTTTTATTATGTATATATCAATTTTTACTATAAAATATAGTAAAAATTTTAGTATTTGAAATTTGTCCCCACGTTCCTATATATTATAGTAATTTTTAATACATCATCTTTCTCAGTGTAGCTAACGTGTTAATTAAATGGAAGCATTTTGAACAAGAATCATAATGCAATAATATTATAATTCATCTAAAAGTTCTATTATTACTTAAAATGCATATTTTATGCAGTGTAAATGCCGTAATTAATTTCGGATTGGTACACATAATTATGAAATACAATCAATGTTCCTTTTTAGCCATAAAGTTAACTAAAAAATAGCTAGCTTCTGGTTAACATTTTTACCAGGGAAAGAGCTTTAATTTAAGCTAAAGATCATTAAGGTCGGTTGTGTGCAATGTTACATTTGAACATCGCGAAAAATGACAAAAAAAATGATAAAAACCTTAAGAATTACGTAAATTTGCCAAAAATCGCTTATTTTCAAGGGATTAAAGGAAATTTTCAAGAGAATGGCACACACACACACACACGCACACACACACACACACACACACACACACATATAGATCGCGTGAACGCCTCGTCATTTTTTTTATTATTTTTTCCTCACACCGGGCCGAAAGTGCCTCATTCCCACCCGGCTCCGAAACGGAAATATGGCATTTTCGGCCTCGATATGAGGAAAAATCGGTATACGCACCACGGGAGTAAAATTGGCCAGCCCCCAGCTTGTGTTTGCCACCCTCGCCTTCGGCTCGGGTGGCAATTTACAGGAGCTGTGAACTGTCCAAGTTTTTTCCTCCATGGTGCGTAATATACTATTACAGCCACATACAAAATCGCGTCAGTAATCCGCGCCGGAAATCCACGCTATCGGCAGAGCTCGTGAACACCTCTAAACGCATAAAGATTTTCTTACGTGAAACCAGGACCAAAATAGAAAAATAAGTAGCAGCAGCAGTAGAGCGTATATACGGGCGGCCCACTGATGCATCAAGCACGCGCACTCGAAATGGAGCGAATTTCTTTCCCCTGGTGTATTGTATACGTCTATACCCCACGTGTGCGGTGCGCTTGCCGCTGCGTATCGCGGGAGCGAAAGAAAGAGAGCAGTAGCATCTCCTCGTCTCGGGGGGCTTTCATCCAAATACATCCACGCATATATACACACCTCCACCCTGCATACGTGCATATATATAGATATATGTGTGCGAAGAGAGCAGCAACTGGATACTACGCGTATGTACCGCGTGCATCATCATCACGCATGAAAGACCGAGAACGAGCGCGTTACAGACACACACACACACACACACACACACACACACACACACACACACACACACACACACACACACACACACATGGCGTGCGCGGGCGGAACTCATTGTCGGGATTAAGGGCGAGTGAGCGACAACGTCTGTGTTTACCCGAGCGGTAGCCGCATGACCGGACCGAAGCAGCAGCAGCAGCAGCAGCAGCAGCAGCAGCAGCAGAAGCCCGCATATGTAGACGGCCATATAGTAGGGCCCGTACGTATATATACGTGCACACCTAACACGCATACACGTGCGTGTCCAGAGTCCAGACTGACGTTTTCGGCCTCTCCTGTGTGTGTGTATGTATATATGTGCATGCATGGAGCATACAGAGAGCCACGCTGCTCTGACGTTTTATCTTTTCAGGCCGACGGGGTGCGGCCGCGTGCGATGGCGAGAGAGCGAGAGAGAAAGAGAGAGAGACCACTCGCGGCAAGGACCCGTCGAGAATTAGAACAAGAGTGAGAGAGGGTTTCGTGACAAATTGGACGCCCGCTTAAATCCTAATTGCTCCCTTTCAGCCGGCCTATTTTTCACGCGACTGTGTGTGCGCGTGTGTGTGTGTGGGCGCGATTCACAGCTTCGGGGAATATATTTCAGCGGGACCTCACGGGTCCTTCTCCGTCAGAGATGCGGAACTGCGGACTACACTATTTTTCATCGTTTTCCCCCAGCTCTTTCACACACACACACACACACGGTGTGTATGTGTGAGTGGGTATGTCCGCCCTCGCACGTTGTATCACTCTTAAGCTGCCTTTTCACTTTTACTCCCTGGCCCCGTCGCTTTTATTATGGCTTTTATAGCCGCGAGCCGACGTAATCTTTTGACTGCCCGGCCGCGAGCTTCGTACAAATAGTTCGTTAATGCACTCATCTGTCTCTCTCCCTTTCGTTCTCCTCAGGAATTATTCCTATATGAAGGTATTTATACGAGAGGATATGTTTGGGGGGAAATTTAGAGCGTGTGAAATTTGACTTTGAATCGAGGCTGCGGACTCCTCGTGTAAAATAGACTGCGCGCCTATAAAGCGTATGCTAAATGTTTTATGGAAATGACGTAAAAGTCGGTAGAAAGTATAAAGTCATATTGGAATAGTATCGATTTCTAATAGGATAAAATGTAAATTATACCTTTGGCATTCATGGCTTTTCCGATAGTCTCACCGAACTCTCTCTCTCTCTCTCCCTCCCTCCTGCCTCATTTCGGGCCTGAAGAATCGTACACCTCTTATAGGAAATTTGATATAACGCTTTTATCTTTTGAAAAGACTGTAACTTTATTAACCGAATGGAAATTTGCGCGATAAAGCTAAGTATATATGGCCCGTCCGTGTGATTCTTGCTTGAAAAAGCATCTGAATTCCTCCTCTCTATCTATACACCCACGCACACAGACATATTCGAACTTTATGTCGCACACCTTGTGAAACACCTATATAAAAAGAATCCGGTGGAGTCGACATATTTTCTCTTCTCTGGATTGAATGTATAAGCTGGGGGGGGGGGGGCGAAAATGAAATGTTCAACTTCCAGCTGGAAATAGTTCGATTCGAAAGATTTTTATTCCATTTTTGCACTTTTTCGCGTAATGTCGCGCGTAATTTAACTTTGACAGGAAGATACTCTTCGCGCGTATATAGAGACGACGTGGGGAGTCGAATAAAAAGGAAGTTCCCCCGCGATCTTTCAATTTGACGTTTCGTGTCTCTCTCTCTCTCTCTCTCTCTCTCTCTCTCTCTCTCTCTCTCTCTCTCTCTCTCTCTCTCTCGCACTGTGTTGCGTAATTTAACTTTGTCAAGGAACATTTTTTCTCTCTCTACACTACCTACTACGAACACGTCCACCCCTTGTCCCCATCGAACTTTATAACTTTAAAACTACTATATATATCTTTGTAATGAGAACTTTCGAGTACCGTTCCAAAAACAACACGTAAGTGTAGCGAAACTTTATCAAATCGAATTTCAACAATAAAATTTATTGATACAGAACGCGTATATATTGATAAATAAATAAAAATTGATTCCACGATACGACGTATACAGGAAATAAAGTCTTTTCCAACCAATCAGAATATAGCTTATAACTCTCGGCGATTGGCCTCCGCAACAATCTCGATCACTCGAGCTCGATTAAACCGTCACCCGTGCAGCTATGCCAACTCTCGGCATCCGACCACAGTTAGTGTACATATATAAAGCCGCAGCAGCAGTAGCAGCAGCGACATCGAGCCATCCAGAAGCAGTTAGACGCATTTCCATAATGTAAGTCAGTCGTCGCTGCGTGTCCCTCGAAAAGGCGCGTGCATGTACACACACACACATATCGCGCGGGCTCCGGGGCAATTTGTATCCTCCTCCTAATTACCGCGCCATTAGCGCGTTATATACATAGCTCTCCTAAAAAACATGCGTATACATGTATACGTAACGGGCGCGGATCGGTATCGCTCGCGCGCCGCCGGGGGAAAATGCCTTCGTAAACATCACGAGCGGCGAACGGTCGAGTGCGGTCCTTCGCTATATAACACCCCAATAAAATTTCCAAACTCTTCGCCGGCGTCGTCTGGCCGTGGAGGATATGTTCCCCGATCTCTATCCCCATTTTTATACCGAGGCCATTCGGTCTTATCTTATCGCCGTCTCGCGAGTTTTCACCCATCTCCTGGTTACCGCCGCTGCCGCCAACATCGTCCCCCTCTACTGCCCCCCCCCCGTGTCTACGTCTATATATACGCACACTTGATTTGTCTCGTATTTTTATAGTATCTCTCGGTATCGATACTACTTTCCGTTCCCTTTCCTCACCTATCACTTAGTTTCCCTTTTCTCTTTCTGTCTCGCTCCCGCCCTCTTCCTTTCTCTCTCTCATGTCTGCGCCTCGCGACTCCTGCGCTCTTCACTTTCTTCTCGCGCTTTTTACGTACATATACATCTCTCACTCTGGCGAGATAGAGCTTTTCGCCTCGTTTTTTCCCCCTGTCACCTGCATTTTCTTTAACTACAGCGGCACTGATATTCGCCTTCTCATCCCTTTGTTTGCCGCGCACAGCTACTTTTTCCCCCACTGCGTTTAAACGTTATATATATCCCTTTAATTTTGCTTTTTTCTGACGTCTGAATGAAAAATCTTGAGGGGGAAAAAAAGACAAAATTACGTTTGAAATGCAGTGCAAAAGATCTGCAAAGACTAACACAAGCGTGGAATCTCATCCGGCTTTCTTTCTTCCCTCTTTGAAGACGAACGATTAACGCATAATTGTTCGAGTAAAAAGCTTCGCATTTATACAAAGATTGTATAATAAGACAGCTCGCGCCGTTGACACGCTACAGCTAATCTAGAATACCGCCATCGGCGACAGTTGAATAACAAGATGTTTTTTTTTCCATGAAATATATAAAGCGAGTTTAAATGCAATTCCATGATAAAGATTGAAAACCAATTCCCGCTAATGGAATTTAATAATGAATGGAATCCAGAAAAAAGGGAATAGTATATATAATCAACTTCTCCAATTTCGTAACAATATTATAAGTTAAATTTGGCCGCGTATAACCCAATTACTCGAGCCCGCGTTAGTGGCGGAGCTATTTTTAAAAACACTGTGTCGAAACAATTTAATTTCAAAAAGTGCAGCGCGAAGAGGAGAGCAGCGATCGCGCGGCTGCGACATGTGGCACACAGCGACCGAGGCAGCAAGTGTGTACACTGCGGCCGATATGAAAAAAAAAGTAATTCTCGACGGCGAGCGCGACGTAAACGATTGGATACGTGTGTGACCTCGATTTCTCTCAATGTTAACAGACCCGAGAGAGGGAGAAAAATTTGCAAAACCAACACGATATACAGTCGCGCGCGGCGGGCATTATGCGAAATTACTCACTTTCGCACGCAGCCGCTTAATACCGTACACACACACACACACACACGCACAAATCGTTTTTATTATTCCAATTATCTAGCATTACTCGCTCCATCCTCCAATATCGAGGTAGATAGACGTAGAGAAAGAGCGTTAGCTAGTGAAATTCAGCAAAAACTTCGCGGCCTATATACAAAAGGACGACGACGCGCTGTGAAATCAGCATTGCACCTTCCTCCCGTCTCGAGCTGTCTCCTCCACCTCCTAACGTTATTTGCTTTCCTCTCTAAAGCTCTCTTTCTCACTCGCAAAGCCACATGTTCGCTCACGCACGTATATATATATATATATATATATATATATATATATATATATATATATATATATATATATATATATATATATATATATATATATATATATATATATATATATATATATATATATATATATATATATATATATATATATATATATATATACACTCACAGTTTCTCGGCGAGGGTGAGGGCGGCGAGATTCCCGGGCACTTGGGTGAGGCCGCGGTGGGCGCAGTCGAGCTCCTGCCCGCCGCAGTTGCACGCCCAGGGGCAGCGCACCCCGTTGTGGTTGCCGATCGTGCCGGCGAGGGTGTCGAGGCCCGCGCCGTCCACCAGGGGCCCACCCGTCCCGGGGCCCGCGCCCCCGTGCGCATCCTCCAGCAACAGCAGGAGTAGTAGTAGTAGTAGGCGGCTACTGCTCGTTCTCCTCATCACGCGTCGCCCAAGGTGATCGTCCATCGCCACGCGGCAGCGATAGCTGCTGCTCCACGCACACGCTCGTCACTCGATTTCTCGCCTTCTTCGCCGTACGCTGAAAGCAGACAATTCAAAAGGGATGGTTAGGTTTTTTTTTTTATTTATTTATTATTAGTGATATAATATGCATATAATGTGCACGTATATAGTCCAGTCGAATTAGGCTAAAAAGTATATCTGTTTTGGAAAAAAATCTTAGCAGTTTTCCCGATAGAGCGTAATATTTCAAGGTATAAGAAATGTTGTGACAAAAATGCCCGATGATCGGAACGCCACTGACTTCACTGTAAACATTTAAAGTTGGAATTTAAAGTCACATTCGTTCTTTTCTTTTGTACTTTCGAAATTCTCAGTTCGAGTCAAAATTTGATCAACTTACATATATATATGGGGTTCCAATACGTCTGCAGTCGATATAGTCGAGCGGAGGGCGAAGGAAGGAATTTAAATTTTTCGAAAAATAAGGGCGAATAAGAGCACTGCTGCTGCTGCTGCTGCCCCGGGGGCAAGGTGAAAGAGCAAAAGAATGTCGAGGGGTGGGAGATCTCTCTCTCACTCTACCTCTTTTTCTCCGACTCCGTGAGCTCTAGAGACGCCGAATTCAATTTCTGGCTGAAAGTCCAAAAACCGATGGCGCGTGTATACACGGTGTGCACGTGTGTGTGTCGGTATATGGCTGCGAGCTTTCTCGGGCAAGAGTAATAGTAAACAGAAATAGCTTGCCTGCCTGCGCCCGTGTATATGCGTGTGTATACACGTGAGTGCACGTGTGTATGCGACCCTTACTCATATTCTCCCTCGGTTATTGCAAAACGACTGGGAGCTCGAGCGAGAAAAAAGTTAAACGAAATTCCTCAACCTCACTCGCTCGTATATAATATCCCCCGCACACGTATATATACGCACATAATATACACAATAACAGCGATAACCGTATAATTACTCCAATGTGCGGCCGGTCGGTCGGGTTACGGTAAAACGCCTCTCCTCTTTCTCGCGCGCGTGGCAGCAGGGGGTCCCTCCTCTCTTTCTCTCTCTCATATATACGAGGCACGTCGAGCAGTCTCGCAGCCGGTCTTCCTGAGCCTTCGCGTCATCGTCGTCGTCGTCGTCGAGCCACCTCCACCTCCTCCTCCTCGCGAGAAAGTCTCTCTCGGCGGTCAGCACAGGCTTTCACCTGCTGCACGAGCAGCGGATGCTAAGCGAGCGAACGAGTGCATCCAGCAAGAGGAGAACACACCGCCAGAGGGGGGGAGGGGCAAGACAAAGAGCCCGGGCTTAGTGGCTGCTCCGGCGGATTCGCCAAGGTTTTCGGAGACGATATATATACATGTGCACAGACTGTGGCGGGATTAATGTTTCGGCAGCCTGTGTGTATATGCGAGATTTGAAAGTCTGATTACTGCGCGCGAGAGCGGTGAAATTGCGCCTGCTTGCCTGTCTGTGCTCCTCTGTGCTCTCTCTCTCTCTCTCTCTCTCTCTCTCTCTCTCTTCGCGGTCGCTGATGTTGGCTCGATGCCGGGCTTTTCTTTAAACGCAGAGTGTCAATGGTCCGCCGCGTTTCCCGTGTTACACTGTTATTCCGATTGGCGTTTTTTTTTTTCATGTTTTTTTTTTTTTTGCTTGCGAATCTTGGAGGAATACGATTTATCGGTGTTAATCAGAGGCGCGAGCGACAGAGTCAACACGTTGACGTTTCTATTTATGCGCGTGTGCGAGGCTGCGGGGTTATTGCGACATGATTCATTCGCGCGAGTGTTAATGCTATGCATTTATGCGCCACACTGCAAGTTAAACAAACCCGCGGCATTTGCATTTCGATGTGTAATTATTTGAATAAGTTCTATAAAGGCTTAATATCGCCTGTATTGGGAATTTGCTGCGCGTGGGATCAAAATTTTCGAATTGGATTTGGAAAGCTTATATATATATATGATTTCCATCGTCCGTTAAATCGCGAACTACATATAGCAATCTTCGTTCGCGTCAGTGCGACGGTTTGAATTTATTATGATTTGTCGTCAAATTTTTAATGCATTTTAGTGGTATGGCTATTAGATTTAATCTATAAGCGCGACGAGGTTAATCACATGCACTATATCAACTGCATTTATATCTTTGTCTTTAATCTTGGAATATCGCTGAATAAAGTATATAAATGCTCTTAACTGAATGCGAAATGTTTTATAAACGTTCTGTCGAGTTTGCAGTTCACATTTGTACTCGGGGCTTGGCTGGCAGCAATTATTAAGCGCGCGTTTAAGCTTTGTTTAAAGCCAATTAACAATATTATCGCAGAGATCGAACGAAATAAAATATATATTTACGTTTCGAGCTGGAGAACGAATTGGCATAACCCGAATTAGCGAATATGCAATTTTCCCGCAGCGGCGGCTGCTGCTGCAGCGCGCTATTGAAACCAGCGAATTCCGGCAGCAAATTAAAATTCAAATTTATGGTTTTCGAACGTACAATGGCGACCAATGGATCTTGATTAACGGAATGATCCGATATTTTTTAATATCCGAAAATTCCGAAAATAACGAGCAATCCCACCAATACTTTCACAGTTTCAACAAAAATTTACTTAATTAAGATTTATAATATAGGATATATGTTCTAATTCTCGAATCAGGCGAAACCCCCGATAAAAATCTAAACCGACATGCCCCAAACTATATACGTATATATCCATGCACCGTCATTCTCTTAACGAAGAAAAATTCGAAATTTTTCTCTCAACAATCCAGATAAGAAACTTTAATAAGCCAGAGCGCAGCGGTATGATCGGCAAGTGGGCACGCCTCAAAATTCTCATCACCCCTCGCGGCTCGCTCAAATCAGACTTTCGCAGCGTAAGATACACACACACGCACACACACACACACACACACACACACACACACACACACACACACACGCACGCGCGCGCGCATATATACATACACACACTGGAAGGAAAAAAGAATCCTCTGCTCGCTCACGCTTGGGCGAGCAGAGAGATTCGGCGGGCCCGGGCAAATGCTCTTTCCCTCTTGAGTCAAGGCGTAGGGGCACCCATAGGAGCTATGCTAATTACCTCGCGCCCCCCTCCCCCCGTATAGCGCCGGCTGCTGCACAGAACGAGAGAGAGATGCTTATCTTGTGTACATGCGAGGGGGTTGTACAGAAGCCCCACACACAGAGAGAGAAATGCATTCAGGCTCTCTCACCCACGCGTCGATATGAATAGTAATGACGCATTATTAATGTTACGGTCTATGCCGCGCAGCGCGGCGAGCTCCGCGAGATACATAGATTATTGATTTACAGCCGCCCCCATCTATCTGTCGCCCGGTCTCGCGCGCGATTTTAATCCGTATATGGAGGCGTGCGCGCCCCTTTGTGCGCCGCGCAAAATTGTCGGCGTTGTTTTCGAGCCTCGGTCCACGCGCGCTTGAATAATCGACGATTAATTGAGGAGGAGAGGCCGCGCTATATAGGAGGACATGAGCGAATTTCACGTGTATGTATAGATATATATGGTGTAGGGCATTTGTGGCACACATAGAACGCGCTTGCGTGCGCGCGCGCGCGCGCGCTTGTGAAATTCCCTGCTCTGTGTGGGCGGGTAGCCGTTCGGCTGAACCGCCAGTGCCTATAACGGCCAGGTGTCAATTATTGTCGCTGATGCGACAACGCCCGCGCGCGCGCTTCGGAATTTGCGGAACGTGAGCACGACGTACAAGTGTACTTGTGTATTTTGACAGGGCAGCATGTGTGTGTGTGTGTGTATGTTAGGCGTGGAGCTTTTTCTTCTTCTTCTTCTTTTTTGGCTCGAGGTTTTCTTTGACGGTGTTTAGTTTGTGGCGCGCGGGTTGCCTACTTTGTTGCTGGCAACGTCGACCTATTTATAAACGTCTTTTTATGTTAAGCTTGCGAGCTCGAGTTTTTCGTCTTTTTGTCTTCTTCGTTTATTTCGTCGGCCCCTTATTTTTATACTCGTAAACTATAATATATGCGTGCTTTTCAAGAGACGTATATATAGTAGTAATAAATCATCCGTAATCTGTAATCACGCGATTCTGTCGCTCTGCACGGCCGCATATATTGTATTGTAACCTTGTTGTTATGCACAACGAACGACGCGCTGGGAATATAGCTCCGAATTAAGACAATCCCCTATAGTTAGCTCGAAAAATATTAATATCTCGTGCTTCTCTCAATCCCTGCGCTATATATTGTCGCTTATCGGCAAC
Organism: Torymus aiolomorphi; assembly: GCA_036365515.1. Lineage (NCBI taxonomy): Eukaryota > Metazoa > Arthropoda > Insecta > Hymenoptera > Torymidae > Torymus > Torymus aiolomorphi. The sequence goes on from CM070876.1 coordinate 22,910,751, forward strand.
TCGTCAAGCTTGGAACAATGCGACCGAGCTCGCCGCTCGACTAATTGAAATCCGACGTGTATATCTAGATATTAGTCCCGCAGCTTGAGTTGACAGCGATAATTCTTCACCGATGTATCACTCTCTACATCGTGTATCTTGCTCATATACACCGAATTAACGATATACTACGGCGGCACTTACAAAAATCAATCTCTCTCCTCTCGTTATATTCTCGCACGTGTATATAATCGCAATCGTCTCGGAGACGCTGCAACGGTACTATAATATATAACACGGATATGTACGTCAGCAGCAGCGGCCTCGCTTAACAATAAATGGAAACAATTATTAACCAATCGGCGAGCACAGGCGAATTAAAGCGAAAATGACCGCTGGAGAGACGAGACGCGGGGCAATTAAAAATGAACAAATCTGTTTTGCCCCTTCGAACGCGGCGACCGCAGACATAGAGACAATTACGTGAGCAATCGAGCTCATTAATATAGCAATGGCACCGAACGCTGTAGCTCACTCCCTCGCTCTCTGTCGCCAGACGACGGTCGCGACGTCGTCGTCTCGTGGCCATTTGTAAGCTATAGAGAGTGAGAGCTATAGAGAGTGAGGGAGAGAGAGAGAGAGAGAACAACGCGGGCGGTGAAAAGATCCCCGGCGTCGTCGGTGCAAAAAAGACGCGCGCGCTGCCGCGTGTAAAAAGGGCCCGGCCACGGGCAGACTAACGCGAAAGGGAAGCGGAAGTAAGTCGAGGAAGGAGGGAGGGAGTAGTGAGCGCGCGCGACTGGGCTTTCCACAAAGAAAAGTGAAAAATCACCCCGAAAGTTTCAGTGGTGAGGAGAGAGCGAACTAGCGCCCCTTTAAGCGCAGTATGGCAGACCCTTGTGCGCTCGTATACGACGACTTCGCGGAGGGGTGCAGTATATATAGTTTCGACGAAAAAAGAGAGTGGCCAGAGAAAGAGAGGGTTCCTCCGTCTTACAGACGTACTCGCGCGCAGTGTGCACCTTCGCGCTGTTGTCTCGCTTTTTTTCCCTTTGAAGACTCTCTCCCTCTCTCCCGGCTCCTTATTACTTTTCCACCTTTCTTCGTCTCCGCTCTTCTCGTCGCGTCCTCCCACCCTCGCCCGCACACACGTCCCGACTTTATCTTTTTCCCTTCTCTCGGGGGCGTTATATAGCGCTCTCGCTCGCGCGCGCCCATCACGTTCCTTTTTTTCTTCCACTGTCTCCCTCTCTCTCTCTCTCTCTCTCTCATTATCGCCCTGTCTTATTTTTCCTCTCTCAGCCGCACACGCGACTATATGTGGCCGTAATGTATGTTACCCGTGTTTTTTTTCTCCCTCTCTTTCCCTCACGCGCGCGCGCGCTCGCGACCTCTGATCTAATAAGCCTTTGACTTTTCCCCATTGTCGCCCGCGCGCTCCCTCTTCCAATCTCTTTCCACGTTTGTATCCATTACGTCGAGCTTTTTTCCTCTCTCCCTCTCGTCCTCTGCGCGGTAGCTACGCCTCCTACATTTTAATACCTTTCATCATCAATTTTTCTCGCCCACCGTTTTTGCGCTATCTTTTTCTTTATCTTCTCATGCCACTGATTCTGTCATCATTTTGTCCTCATGATACCCACTAAATTGCCTTTCCGTTTATATAAATAAATCGAAAATTTATACTATACAAGTTTTATATACATATCACAGCTCTTATATATATATATTAACCGATAGCTCCACGGCTAAACGACTTTTCTGCACGCGATTAATTTCACATCTCGCTCGGACAGATTTATTGCCCGCTATAAACACGCTTACTCCTGCTGACACACATTTATATATCAATCTCTTTAATAAAACATTACTGCAACTATACCGTATATATAAATAAAAATAAACTGCGCTACGCCTTACTATATATATATATATATATATATACTACAAGTTTCGCAAGCGGAAATTTGAATACATCGAAGAAAACAATCGATAAAGTGGTCTCCGCCCTCACTCTACGTCCTGCAGGTTGAAGAAATTTGACTAGCAATAAGCCGGGAGTGCATCGCCCTAATCACTTCGAGTCCACTCCAATCTGGGTAAATGCTTGGCCTCTCTCTATCTCTCTCTCGCTCTCTCTCATCCTCTCAGTCTCTCTCACGCCGAGCAAAGTAGATGGTTCCCGGGTACATCTCATCGGCGGCTGCCTCAGCAGATATTATCTTCGCCGAATTCGACGACTTCACGCAATTCTACAAGTCTTTCTGCGCCCCGCCGACGTCGAACTTTGGAAGTTAAGTTCTGTCTTTTAATAGTTTCCAAGTTGCGATTCCAGTAATCGTACTTCGACATGTTCGTCTAATCGTCGACACCTCACCAATACAAAGTTATTGTTGAATCTTCGCAGTCTGCTACTTGCACTCTAAATTCGAATAGGTGAAAATCAGTCGTATGAACTTTAAATAAGTGTAAAGTCCTGTAATTATTTGAACAAGAATATGACTGTGCCCTTATTTAACGTACATTTTAACTAATTATGACTTATGGAAATTTAGAGAGTACAATTTAAGACCAGATTTTTTATTACATTCAAATTTATAGTGAATTGTAAACTCTCCGTATCATTTGGCTATCTCACTCGGAAATTTAATATAAATTTGGAAAGTTCGATCAAGCCGCCGGAATAGCACTTACTGGGAAAATAGTTTTGGAAAAATTACTGTACTGTTTCGTAAAGCTACCACAGGCTGTAAAGAGCCAAAAAATGACCATACTTAACAGTAAATTTTACAACACAGTATAGTAAATTTTCCTATATTTCTAGCAAAATTTCTTATAAAATATGGTAATCTTTTGGGTTTTTGTAGTCTGCGGTCGTTTTACGAGACAATATGTCAATTTTTACAAAACTATTAATAATTTTTCTCAATGTACTAATCTTTTGCTTAGTTACAATTTCACACCTACGTAGTTGAAACCAATCACTCGCCATTAGCACACACACCATTGACTGTGTTAGTGACGTATTTCCCGTTAAATTCCTTCGAGCACCAGCGACATGAAGTAATTATGTCGGAATTCCTAGTGCATATGGCACAGACATACTATACTCGTGCGTCACTTCTAATCGCTGTTTCCATAATTTTAACAGAGATGGTTCTTCAAATGATCTTCATATAGCGTGGAATGGCATTGTGATCGAAACGATGTTAAGAGTAAAGTTGACTTTTTCTCAGCGGCGATACTGCGTCTATACAATACCCACGCATCCCACCACACGTTAGATCCTCGTTATGATTTAATTACAAGATAAAGTGCCTCGCTAGAATCCATAATAAACCTCGAACGCGTGTACCATAAGCTAAAAACTCGATAACGAATTATTATTATAATAAGATAAATTTGAAAACTTATCCGGCATTGCAGAGATGTGGAAGTGTGTGGAACAAAATAGGAGTGCTCCGCTTACACAATTACTTTATTTTAAACAGCTCTCTGTACCTACCAAGAATATCTCCTCGTTAACGATTTCCCTTCAAACATGTCAATTCTACTGAAGTTATCTCGGTCGCCCTGTCGACGCGATCTGATGTTCGAGCTTTAGTACCCATACTGCTGAACATCTTCTATATTGCTCGGTCCAGTCGGGCATATTTCTTACTTCATGGAAAAAAGGCTATCGTTCGGCAAACCACTAAACGTCACTCTACCCTGAAGCCCAGTCACTGTAGACCAATCAACAGTCTCCGCACTGTATCTAAGACTTGATAGATTTCAGTGATACACTTTCACAACCACCATAACTTGCACACCGCTGTTATCAGCATACAGTGATGGATTTTGATCAAGTGATTATTCATTTGTTCATCGACAAACTTCATGAATTAGAGCTCTTGGTCACGTTTATCTGCCGCAATTGAAACACCGCAAGTTTTTGTTCAAGCAAATATGAATCTTCCTTCGTCTATTGCAAAGGAGCGCAATCGAATTTCTTATTCTTTTCATCATTCGCCATTGTAATCAATAGCGAAACTATGACATATGCAGACTTGGTAAAAACTTCTCCCTCCCTCCCTCTCTCTCTAGCAGTGATGCACACTCGATTTATCGATATCGTGCCTGAAACACGAGCCAACGAACAAAAATTCTGCCCTACGCTCCGCCATATTTTTTCGTGTAAGCGTGATCATAATACCCCAACTTCATCAATATCGCAAAAATTGTGATCTAACAATATTATTTATGATGGAAACCCTTCATGAGTCTCTATATACTACTCTAAAAATAATAAAAAATGATACGATATTTGAAATAAATACCACTTACACGGTGTGACTATATGTAGATATACAAATAACATGGTAGTTTTTCTTTATGTCGCTATGTCTCTGAAATTAATACCGTTTGCCATATTGAAAATTATATCATATTATTCCTCTCGATTTCTAGTTTAATATCTCACGGTTGAAAAAAAAATCACAAAGAAAACTTTTTTTACAGTAAATTAAAATGTATTTTTTCAACTAGCTTAGATAGAGATCCCATGTTAACGTTGAAATTTTGAAATCAAATATTTTTATTTTGAATACCGCTTTGGACGTGGGGCTTTGAAGCATGTACTAAAGACTAAAAATCAAACATTTTCTGCAAGTTTCACGAAAATCACAAGAAAATCGTTTTCTCGGAGAACGTCCTTAATTCTGAAGTATCAGCAGCCGTATAGAAATATATAGAAATTCGAGACGTAACGCTGAAGGGCTACACTTGAAACGCTGCTCGCACAGGCCGGCGCGCAAGTTGCTTTCGGAACTGGCTTCTCGTGTCACAAAGAAAGATTGGAGAGTGAGCTACGATACTCGCTCATCTAAACGCGCGCAGGCAGCAAATTGCCACGTTTATTCAAAGTGGGTTCTTGCTCGCGATTTTCGGCGACATGGATTCGCACTTGGTGAGAGGGGGAGAGAAAAGTGTTTGAGCAAATTTTGATTAACAATCCCTATAAAGGTAATGCCAAAATTTCAAGACAAGTGACCGTGATTTATTATTTTTTTTATTTTTTATTTTCTTTTTAATTGTTATTGTATCATTGTAACGTGCGACTTACGAACTAGGGACTAAGTACGACATTTTTACACAATGCTTTTATTTTTATACAATTTTAATTGTAGTCTCTTTTAATGGCCAATACCTGAAATACCATTGTATAGGTATTGTATTGATTTCACGTTTAAAGGGATATTATCCAGGAGCGCTAATAAATGATATTATAAACAATAGTGTGTTATTAAATTACCTGCCGCATAAAGCGTATATAGCCAGCATGAATATTGTAATTAATATACTGTATTATTCTTCTGTTGAAAATCGTCAAGCTTAAGTTGTAATTTTGTCTAATCGACTGCTATATCATATATCACACCTAACTCACATATATTTTTCTCTTCAATTTAAAATATTAGTCCACCCTTACGCTTCATACATTTATCCCCCTGGTAGAAATTCATCTATATTAAATGGCCAAGAAGTTAGAAAATAGCTAGTAAAACTGGCTAATTAATCGCTATGATGAAACGATTTTTCGACCATTATTTGGCTATTTCTTAGATTGACGTAACAACAAAATATTCCTATTTGATTTACTTACTAAAATATAAATAAATAACACTAACTAATACATCATTTGTTGTACTCATTTTACGAATAACTCAGCAAAACTTTTATTTATCCATCTGATTATGTCTCTCTCACTCTTTGTCATAATCGCAAACCTTCTGCAAGCCATTTCCAGAATAAAAAAACTCATCAGTTTTAATATCTTTAAAATATTCAAGAACAAGCTTGTGCTTGACTTCGAAAAACTCATTCTATTTTTCAATCTATTAAATGGCCAAATAATAGGAGAAAAAGCGTTTCATCGGGAGGTAGAAACTGTACAAGAGAAATTCCCATTTTATAGTAAGTTTCTAATATAAATGGACAGTTATTAGTTACAAAATGTTTTAGATTTCCACCGAAGCCTGTGTGCCAATGTAACGCCGACTACTCGTATAAGACCGCATCAAAGATTCCGTACATAGTTGATCAATACATAATTCTAATTCTCTTTCCGCCCCTTATGCGCGGAGCCGAATCCGCTGAGGTCGTCGCATTCTCCCTGCTCCACCTCCTCACTACAGCTCGCTCTCACTCAGCCAGCGAATACACGAAATTTCCGCGTCAAGTAACTCTCGGCGCGAGAGAGCGTATAACAACGCTGCTCTCGCAAGCTCGCACGCTACTCTCATCCATTCAAACTTTTCACCCCTTCTCCCCTACATCCCTCAACCCCTTCCCTTTGCATGTTCGTATATATTCGCTCTCTCATTATCACTCTGTCGTCGTATTATTTTCGTCGGCTAAGCCTACCACACACTTTTCCCCAGCGGTTCTCTCTCCGCGTGTAGGTGTATAATGCAGTGCTTTTTTTTCCTTGCGCTCAAACACGCAGAAACACAACGCGCACGCGGCGGCGGCGGCCTCTTTTCCTGCGATGGCGCGCGAATCTCGCTTCGCGCGCGACTACCATATAACAGCCGGTTCATGGACCGCGGGGAGAACGCGAGAAAGGCCGCACCGCGCGGAGAGGAGACAAGAGTATGTATATATACGTGCATACATACACATCCACACGCGTATGTAGCGAGAGGGGCCACGAGGGGGGGTCACGTTTCACGGGCTCGCTCTTGCGCTCTCCTCCGCCTCTCCCCCCTGCAGCCGTCCATAATGCATGTGCGCGTGTAGTGGGTTGTACATGAGAGCTATGCTTGCAAGAGTGTGCTATGCATGTGGGAGAGTGAAACTATAGCGCGAGTCGAGTGACGAGAGAGAAAGAGGGAGAGGAGCGGGCGGCCAGGTAAAGTGCGCGTGCGAGCTGGCTGCATAGCACCTACGCACACTGAAAAAAGTTGATTCTGGAAGCAAGTATAATAATCCACTTGAGCAACACCTGTTTCCGTTAAAACAAAATCTACTAACAGCTAGTATATCGAAACTTCCTGAAAAATTATTGACTTCTTCACTCGAGTAGAATTTTCTTTTTCTTCAATATTAGTTACATTTGAAAAAAAAAAAATTATTTCTGCAACGAGGAGAAATCTACTAATTACAAGTAAATTTCATCTTGTCATGCGTTCAAAATTTTCTTTGCCATCACAAGATGTTTTTTTTTGTTTTAAGCTTATCCAAAAATTATCCAAAAATTATCGAAAAATTATCCAGAAAACATTCACCAAATGATATCCAAAAATTATCGAGAAAACCTTTACCAAATAATATCCAAAAACTATCCAGAAAACATTCACCAAATAATATCCAAAAATTATCGAGAAAACCTTCACCAAATAATATCCAAAAATTATCCAGAAAACATTCACCAAATAATATCCAAAAATTATCCATCCAAAAGTTATACATCCAAAATGTAAAGGGTTAATATAATAGAGGACATTTCAAAGGAACACGTACAATCTATGGAAATCTGGGTATCCGTTAAATTTTTTAAAATATAAAGCCCAAAATTCTCTCCCGTAAGTGTTATTATCATACGAAAATTAACGGATATCCAGATTTCTATTGATTATGTGCGTGGTCCTGTGCAGAAAATTTTCACGATATGTGTGTATATCAGAAAAAATGCTTATATTACATTCTTCTTTTTTATTTACAACGCGTGACATTTCCGATTCGTGTACTAGTATAAATTCTCCGAAATTTGAACGGTATGCGAGGGAGCTCATGTATAATGACTTATAGAATACATCAGTATGCACCAGTTCGTTCAAGTGTGAAGGTTGATACTAGAAAAAATAAGGCTTCGAAGCATTGAAGAATTTGTTCACTTATCGTGTTTGGACAATAGTGTTACGACGGCTTTGAAAGGTAAGTTTCATTTTTTATAATTGTACTCTCTAAAAATGAATATGTGGAAAGTCCTGGTACGAATACGTGAAAAAATTCTTTAGTGAATATTCACTTATTACGCAGTAAAAATTTTATTTCACTACTTCAATAAGTGAATATTCACTAAATAATTAGTCAATTTTTTCACTTATTTGTACCAGTGAACAACTTTTCATATATTTATTTTAGAGAGTAACTTTTCTGCTTTTATTGTTAATTCCATTTTTTATGGTACTTTAGAAAAAAAAATGATCTTATAACGCGATTTATTTATTAAAAATTAAAATTAATTTTAAACAATTTTATTTATATTTTCAGATGCAGATATTGATGTCTTATCTTGTATGATAGTTGATGATTTCAAAAAATTGAGAATGAATTTAAGTTCGTTCTTTTGAAAATCAAAATGAAATAGAGGTAAAGTGAAATATACATATTTTAAAATTATGAATTGATTTTTAATTAGTCTGTTTTTTTTCAGGACGCTAAATTTTCTGATATTGACATATTGAAAATGTTAATTTTTATATCAAGTAATATGATTACTAAATGAAATTTATCTATTCTTGTATTAAGAATATAAATATTTCAATCACTAAACTGATTATTAAATATTATAGATTTCTTCTTGTATAAGAGTATAAGTATTTTAATTAAGTAAAATGATTATTAAATATAATGGATTTCCTCTTGTACTAAAAATATTTAACTTTTAACAATTCAAAATAACCTTACGTTTTTTAATGTACTGATACTTGAATTAAGTAGCAATCCGCTTGTGGCAAGTAGACGGACTCGAAGGAGATTTTATACTTGATCCAAACATATCGCTACTAATGTCATAAAACAAAATTATTTTTGGACACTCCGTGCGGGAAGTTCGATTTCCCGCACGCTCGGCAAAAAGCGTGTGCTCGAAATCGAACTTTCCACACGTCTTATCAAAAAGTTCTGTACGATACATGTGCGAGAAAGAGATTCTCGTCTCGTGTGCCTTTCCACCCTCGCTTCGCTCGGGTGTAAACGTCACACCAGACGACAATCTACTTTCCCGCACTAGTGTCGTAATGTACTATTCCTCTTGGATCAAGTGGACTCTACTTGCTGCTAAGATATCTTTTTTTCAGTGCACGCTCTGCGTGCGTCTCTCCCCTCGTGCTGGTGCATACTAGGCAGGTAGAGGTATATATACCTCTATATAGTGCTGCCAAAGACGCGCGCATTACGGCGCGCGATTTTGAAGACCGAGTGAGAGAGGGACCCCTTTTTTCGCCCTTTCTCTATTTCTTTGCTTCTTAATGCGCCTTTTTTTCCCGAGAGCGCGGCTTTATGCCGGCTGCCCCTTCTATTCGCCTTCAGCCTCTTCTTCCGCGCCGCGCTAATACCCACACACACGGCAATAACTACTAGTCTTTCTACTCCTTTTTTTCCCTTTCTCTCCTCACCTTCTTTCTTTTCTGTCTCTCCCTCTGACTTGGCTCATATCGCGGCGGATCGACCCGGCTTTTAGCGCTGCCTCGGGCTCGATTCCACTTTGCTCTCTCTCGCCCGGTCGGTCGGTCGGTCGGTCGCTCGCTCGCTCGCTCGCGCGCGTTTTCCCTCGAGTCGGATGCCACTGGCGCCGAAAAAGGGGATGAGAAGAGAGAGCATCGGGCAGACGAAAAAGCCGAGGGAACGTAGCGATGGTAAATATATATATATATATATATATAGAGAGAGAGAGAGGGAAAGGGGGAGAAGACGGCCGAGAGAATTAAATGAGCAGGAGATGAAAGATTGGGCCAGCGGGAAAAGAAGCCCTGAGAGAGGGAAAGAGAGAGAAGGGGAGCGCTTTACGCGCACGTATACTCTCTGCCAGAGGATCATGCGCGTCTTCCGCACCCGATGTGATACCCTCCACTTCGCATATACAAATGGAATTACGCCGCTTATACATCGGAATGATGATAATATCGCGGTCGACAGATTTTTCACCTAGCAATAATTCATTGCCCTCTCGTAATATATACGCGTACACGCGCTTTTGCTTGCATTTCACGCGTATGAGGTACATGTATGTGTATATAATACACATATATATATATATGGTTGACCGAGTGCGCGCGTCGCGCTTCACGCGCGCGCTCGTTCGTTTAAAAGTTTGACAGTTTTATAACGCGCAGCCGGGGCGCGTGTGCTCGCGACTTCAATTAGACATGTATGATAATGTAATTGATCGGGAGGTCACACGCCGCGCGAGATGAATCGTGTCCGCGGATGTGATTATACATTCACCCGCGCAAAATTGAATATTTTTACATAAAACGAGCCGGTTCCTCTGTGTGCGCGCGCGCGAGCGCTTCAGAATAAAGGCAAAATGTGTGTGTGTGTACGTGAGAGGGAAGATTGATGCACGAGCGCCTAGAAACTTTGTTTAAACCCCGCGAGGAGTTAACCCCGCGCCCTATATGGTATAATACTATCTCGAGGGCCATGAAGAACGCCGGGGCGCCAGCGTGTGTGGCGTATAATAATTATACAATACTAATTTATATACAGCAGCCTCTTTGTATTAAAATTACCATCGCGGATAACGCGAGTAGCTATAGTGTTCCATACCCTACTGAAAGTCCCATAAAAAAGTTAATTTCGGATGAATTATTTAGGCAAATGGCGGTCTGGAGACAGTTGTATATACCTATAGTCTTTTGGTCCCCCCGCCCCTTGCGTGTCAATTTTCATCAGGGCTGATTTTATATTGATTAAGTTGTAGCACACCGACGGTGTATGTATTATCTCGATGCGTGATATATGCACGGCTTTTGATACTATACGATATATAAATACAATGCAGAGTTGCAATAATATGAGGTTGAAAAAATATGCGCGAAAAAAGCACCATAAATATACACGCTCAATCTCTGGTGTGCACGTGACTTATTCCGGATTCCAAATATATATTAGTCCATTATTTACGACCTGCATACGTAACAAAAAAAAATACATACACACATGCACTTGATATACATATATAATACACATCACATTCAAAAAGTGCGCTACCGAGAGTGAATTATATACGCTAAAGGCCGCACGCTCGCGGTGGCAGAGTAAAAAAGCCCCGCGCGAAATTTTCAGTACATTTGGCAGGGCGCGAAGCATGCGAAAACGCGCGAAAATATGACCTAATAAGAAATACAACGCCTCGCGGGGGCGCGCGGCGCGCGGAATAATTTATCAAGCCGCCCGCCGGCGGCCACAATAGGGATACCGCCGTTCGCGCAAGGAAGATAGCCGAACAATGCGCTCACAAAGGTATATATAGGACGGGGAGTATAAGGGAGGAACGCGCTATGAGCCCCCGTCTCAAGGCAAGGGTGTGCATAAAGTGTATATATATGTATATAGCGCGTTCACGGGGGGGATTAAGCTCTCTCCTTTAATTTCTCCCCTCCGGCTTGGCCGCCGCCTGTACATACAACACACACATAGATGCAATATAGACGAGCGGGATTCTGTCGGGCCGATGGAAGGCTTCTTCTTTCTCTCTTTTTCCCTCGGCGTGTATAATACTTGCCGCTACTAGACGCGGGGAGTAGGCGATTTTTCGATGCTTTTTCTCCCCGCAGCAGCCGTACACGCGACGCACGCGAATCGATATTTACGACTGACCGCTGTGTGCGCGCAGAGTGCCAGTCGTTCTTTCGCAGGGAGGCAGAGGGGAGAGGGGAAAAATCGAAAGAGGGCACACACGCGCGCGCCACGGAGGCCGATGACGCTGTTTTAATTATCGCGTGACGATAATTCTCTCGTTCTCGCGCGCCCGCGCCGTCTCCCCGCCGCTACACGCGTGTGCAGCGCTCGTTCGTTATTTTTTTTGTAGGTGTATATATGTATGTATGAGTGCGCGCACGCTTCCCTTCCTCTATATACACCGACGTATTTAGTTTTACCCGCACCGGTGCGGGCGGTGTAAACGGTTCGTTTCTGTGGTTTTGCGTATAATGTACATGCACGTCGATGACACTTTACTAGCGAGGCTGTTTCTTTTTTCTTCAATTCGAGTCGAGTTTATTTTTCCGCTCGTATATATAATATAAATCTTCGGATTATCTGCGCTCTGCGTGCTCGAGTGGCAGTGGGATATAGATTCAATTTCCAATGAGGGAATTTATATTGGACCGGTAATTGCGGGGCTGTAAATTAATAATAACCTTTATGATTTTACGATCAATGAGCCCGTGCGCCATTTGATCGCGGTGATTTAGTGCGGTTGAGCAGTCTTTCTCTCTCTCTCTGCAATTGTTAAACGCGACAATCGTTACAGCCTTGTTCGCGCGCGTATACACATACACACATATATAGACGAATATAACAAAGGGACGCGCGCGCGCGCGCGCCGAACGGAAAAAGCCGATTCTTTTGTTATATTTAATAAAGGCTTGTTTATTGCGGACCTCGGCGCGCGCGCGGACGGGGTTTAATTAAAATTTTATTTACGATGTTGTAAATATGTAATCATTTGGGAGAAAAATTTTTCATTTCGTTCATTCGCGAGTGATTTACGTCAATATATACATGTACGCCCGAAATTCACGCCGAATAAAGTTCACATTATACATGTTTAACCAAGTTCAAGCAGGAAATATTTATCGTGCAATTACTTTACTGATCGTTATTGTCTTTAAAAACTTTTTTAATTTCAGTTTATATATAAAAAAAAAATTCTGCGTATCGCGTTACGAGTAAACTTGTTTTACGCGGTTTTAATACTATATACAAGTATATTTCAGTACATAAATAACATCACAAACAAACAACAACTTCACCAGCGAGAAAAAAAAATTCAGAATGATAATAATAATAATAACCTTTAATTTAATTCGACTATAAAAAGGTATAAAAAGCCGTTTACCCGTACACTCATTGGAATGCCTGTCCCACGTGCGCGCGTGCTCTCTCTCTCTCACATGCCACATGAACGAAAAAATGCGATGAGAATGCGCGATAACGCGACCGCGCCGTGGAATTCCGTTTTGGGGTTTTGGGGGAGAGCAGCGAGAGGGATCGATTTTTTAAAGAAATATCGCCCTCGCTCTCCCTCTCTCTATCTATCTCTCTTGCGCGGACGCGTATACCCGCACGGAGTCGTTCGAAACTCGCTTGGGGGGCTGCCCGGGGTTTATTAAGGGCTGAATTTATGTTGGCGCGAGAGGGGCGAGGAGAGTAGTAGTATAGAAGAAGAAGAAGAAGAAGAAACAGCCTGGGTGTGTGTGTGTGTGTGTGTGTGTGTGTGTGGGTGTGTGTGTGTGTGTGTGTATGTATATATAGAGGCGTGCACGAGGCATGTATACACGGATGGGAAACAGGAAAATGCCTTTATGGGCGAGAAATTAATTGAAACGAACAACGAAAGGATTTATACGTGAGAGGCTGTTAACGTCGGGTAAGAGTTATTTATTCGTTTGCAAATAAAGAATTTATGCGAAAGAGAAAGAGTGAAGAGAGATACATCGATATATATTTCAATATTATCGCGATGATGGATTTGCGATGTTTTCCTAGGATTATAAAGTATAATAAATTGCCAGGTGTAATGTTTGATTTTTGCTAAATAAACAATTTATGTTTGTCGATAAAAATGATGATGGGAAAAGAACGGATGATGAATAAGCGAAGGATCATGATAAAAAAAAAGCCGCTGTCAATATATTGGCACTTAACGCCGTCACCCTTAATTTATTACTTCTTTATATTATTTTTGAAAAATTGTAAATTAATAAATTTAAATAAAATATTTAATATCCCCTATTTTTGAGTATTTTAGACAATTTTCAATACACATCAATATTGAAAAATGAAGAAAAACAATTTTTAATCTCATACCTATATCTTGATATTTACAAATGGATTTATTACTCTGAAATTGAATTGAGTTCGCTGTGCAAACGCTACTTTTAAATTTACTAGCAAATTTAAAAAAAAGAATTGTACACAGTTTACTTTACAGTTATCGATAACCAGACAAACGATTTTTTTTTTCAGAAATTTATTTTTTCCTGTTAAAATAATATGAAAATGAACAACTGAAATTTCACTATTTCTTTGTAAAATTTATAAAATTTTATCAATTTTTTAACATTTCTCAGTGATCTTTGTTCGCTTAAAAATTTTATACATAATATATTTGGTTTTCCTGCAGTTCGATGGATTTCAAACTTCAATATATATATATATATATATATATATATATATATATATATATATATATATATATATATATATATATATATATATATATATATATATATATATATATATATATATATATATATATATATATATATATATATATATATATATATATATATATATATATATATATATATATATATATATATATATATAATACGAACGGCAAAACCTTTTCCAAATGACGAATAATTGAAAATTTGATAAATATTAGATATATTACAGAAAAAAAATAAGTTAAAAAATCTAAAATGTATGTGTTACGCCGATTGAATTTACTTCGCCGAATCGAATATAAATTCGCGCTGATTGCGAGCGTTGCCGATCCGCCGCCGGTCGCGGCGCATTACTTAACGATTGTACGTCTGTCAAATGAATTTGAATTTATCGCAGCTTCGAGAACTTCCATAACTCCACATTATCCGTCCAGAAACTTTCGCGAGAGGTCATATATATGCATCTACTGCTACTACTACCACCACCACGAACGTGTTCGGCGAGGGCAAACATTTGATCCCTCCGGCCCATCCGTTACTTCTCTCAATGTTTGAAGGCAGAAATGAAGAAAGCCGCGACAGAGCGACGGAAATAAAAGTATCAAGCGCCGCGCGGCCGATATGTAAACGAGGAAGGAAAGTGGACGAGAGAGCGGGGGAGGGCAGAGAGAGAAGAGGAACAGGCGGAGAGCATTTTCTACGGGTTTTAATTAAGTAGAAAGCCCCCACGCCAGCACAAAAGTCCGCGAGTTTTATTGCGGCCCGCCGCCGCAGTATAAATATAAGAGAGAGAGAGAGAGAGAGAGAGAGAGGCCTCCTCGCCGGGCCATATAATTTACGGGATGAAAATTGTTTTTGAAAAACAACTCGCCACCGTACCGCCGCGTTCTTGAATACAGCGCAGCGACAAATCTGCCACAATTCGCGGTATGGTGTGTGTCTGTGTGTCTTCACTCGCAAATCGGCAATACGTCGCAGCAGCAGCCGCGCGCGGACCGGATTTTCGAGTTCATCTGACGAGTATCCCCCTCTTCTCCCCCCCCGGCAAGCGGATTACTCGCGCTCGTACACTTTCGATAAGTCGTCGTCGTCGTCGTCGCGAGATCGGCTTTCGGTATTTTTTTTTGTCCATGTCGCGCGCACGCGCTTTTCTTGTTTTTTAGCGCGGGGATTATATATACCGCGAGAAATCGAAGGAATAAAAATATCGGCTGATAATACCGCGTGAGGCAGGAAGGCCCCCGTGAAAAAGCTCATCTCCCCCCCTTTTCCCCTTAAAAGCATACGTTTACTGTTAGATAAAACGGATATTGCGAGCGGGCGGGGAAGCGAGAGAGATGGAGAAAATAAAAGTTTCGCGTGCGCGCATATGTGCCGCGAATGCGTCTTTATTTACGCGCGATACGCGCGAAAGATTGCGGAGCCTGCTTTTAACGTGTGTATAAGATTGTTATTATGATGATAAATAACGTTACTTTATATGCGGCAGTTTGTTTTTTGAGAATTATATTATATACGTTTTTTTTTTTCTTTCGGGGAAATAACGTTCTTTGTAAAGGTTTAATTAATGAACGTTTTTAATTTATTTGCCGTAATAAAATACTTGAAGTAACAACGAGGAGGCCTCGTGTCTGACACTTTTATTATATAATAATAACGTAATTTCCGCTGTTTTATGTTTTAATTATTCAAAACCAAAGGAAAATTACACGGAGAGAAAAGTTTCGTATCGTTAACTGGAGACTTTGCCAAAATGGCCTGAGTGACTCGGGTAGTAGGCATAAAGCTAGCATTACTGAAGTCTCCGGTAGTTTCTGCCTGAGAGTCAACAGTAAAGATTTTTTTCCACGTTCACCAATTCTTAATAATTGATTTTGTTTAGTTAAATTATAATAGAAAAACGTATTACAATTATAATTAACTTATGTAAGTCGCATATAAGCTATGTAAAGTTTATTTCTTTGCGTGCAAATGATGTTTGCATCTCCTAACCTCAAAAAAACATGCGACTGTGATGTTTACGTTTACGGAGGACTCTGGCAAAAACGGCCTGAGAGTCCGGCATTCGGCGCTTGGCTACATGCACTAACCTTGGCGGATGAAAATAAGGTTATATTTATGCAAGTTTTCTGTCCGTGCAAGTGCTGCAATTGTCCTGCGATACGTTGTTACATTTTCAAAATTTCGTCACCCAATCACGCTTATAATTAATGCCGAAAAAAAATGAATCAAAAGAACGCAAAGGTCCTCTGCAAAACTATGTCCACGTTGCATAATTCGCTGACCCTCGACGTTAGAGCCGGGATAAGAAAAAAAAAAACGTTCTATATTATTGTCACTTACGCATCGAGCACTGCTCTCACTGTCAAAACATTGTCAACGGCTTCAGTCGGAAACCCCTCTACCTCTCTCTGTCTCATCAACTCACCTGCAAAAAGAAAGAAAGAGCACACGTTAGTATCATCAACGTCACTCGCAATCACACATAGCTAAATAGCGCGTAAACCAGAAAATAGAAGAAGTGCAAAACACGCGAGAGAAGTGAGAGCGCATGACTGCCAATCGCACAGCTATTATATATACGAGGAAAACTACACGATCGCGGGCTATTTTCGCGGCTTATTATCCAAGTGCATGCGCGCACTGCATCGCATATCACATCACGAGTGCGCGCGCGCGCGCCTGATGGGCTCGACAACGCGGGCTTTTCAAACTCATACACGAGAGCGCCTGGCTGTCCGTCGCCGTGGACAAAGGCGCCGTATTAGCATCGCGAAATAATGCACCGTATATATATACTCGCCATCCCCTACACGTATGCACATATATACGTGTATTACAGACACAGATGGACAGCCCGAGAGGGAAGAAACATAATGCAGCTTATTGATTTAAAACGGCCGCGCAAATCCTTCCCCCGGTCCGGTTTTTGTCATGCAAATAATGCTCTAAAGAGAACCGCGGCCGCACTACGCAACTCTCCGTCTCCCCTCTTCCTCGCGAGTGATTGCGAGCGACGCCCCCGTCCTTAATGTCCCGGGCGCCGCCGCCGCTGCTTCTTTATTGAACTACCTGCGGCATTAATAAAAATGAGCCGCTCGGCCAAGCTTTACACTCATTTTCCCGCCAATTTCGTTAGTGCGCCCGCCCGGTCGCGAGTGCTTAAGTGATGCTCTATAGGGCCCGAAATTGCCCCTCGCCTCCTCGTCGTCTTTGTCGGGATGGGCGTGGTATATATATATACGCAGAGCGTGTCGGAGGCGCCTTTATACACAGACGATGACGAGGAGGAGGAGGTGGGGGAGGAGGAAAGGATGCGCCAAGGAGGAAAATCTAATCACATCGGGGGCTTTAAGTCCCCGCCGGCAGTTACTTCTTCCGCTCCCGACCTTAAGCCTCTCGCGCTGTTATTTACTGCTGAAAAAGGCGAGCGAGGACGAGAGAGATTTGTCGGATCTTCTTCTCGTTATAGTAGAGAGCGACCACCACCACCCCGCTGCTGCTGGCTTGACTTTTCCCTTGTGACGAGGACACACTAGTTTTACTGCAGCGCGCGTACGTGACTCTCGTAACGGCGTTTTCTCTCTCTCTCCCTCTCATTTTTATGTAATTTTCCTCTCGTAATTGGATCGCCGAGCTGCGACGTTCGCGCTTTCAAGGGTATATAGAGAAATGGCGTGTATAATACGCGCGAGAAAAGTTTATATTATGTACAAAAGTCGCGAGAAAGGAAAAGAAACGTGCGCGCGCTCAATTTATTGGAAGAAAAAGGATCTCGCGTGCGCGGCGAATTAGTCGCGGATTGTTATCGCGATCCGAGCGAGTATGGCGCTTGTAAAAGTGGAGGGAGGGGGGAGGAGAGGCAATCGAGAGCGGGTTGCCCTCGCGAACGCGTGTAAAATATGGGGGGGCGAACTTAACTAAGAAACGTACACCGCGCATGCGCACATGAACTTTGTAGAGGAAAAAGCGAACGACGGCCCACAAATCATCCAATGCCGCCAGAGCTCATTTGCCACTCCACGTTCCGACCTTCTTTATACGCGAAATTCGACTGAATTTCTCGTGCACGGCTATAATAACCACGCGAGAAGGAGAGAGAGGATGCACAATTCAGGCATTGACGTGTGTCTTACTGGGATGGAGTGCGCGCGTAACGCACTTCCTGCGCGAGTTTAATGCGAGCCAGTTGCGATAATTAGTTGCTCGTGTATGTGCATAGGGTGTGTGTGTGTATATACACACACACATATGGCTGAAAATCCGCGCACGTGGTACCCTTTAAGTCGATGTTTACGAGAGCAGAGCTTTCCTAATTTACGTACTTGCGCCGCGGTCGAGAAGTCGCGCCGCGTTGGAGAAGTTTTAACGATAAGCTAATAATAATTAGGGCAGGCTGCGACGGGGAGGCTATATCGAATTGCGGCGTCTTGGAGGAGAAAACTGTATACACAAAGTATAGAGGGCTTCTTTGCGGCTAGTTGTGTATATGGCATTTTGTGAAAGCAGATAATATAAGAGAAAATTAAGTAATTTTTTATGTATATGTATTCGGACGTTGCCTTTGTTTTTTAAGTAATCTTTGTAATATTCGAGCGTTCGAGCGCCCGCTGCACGGCGAGATTTAGTGCATCGTTTCACTGTTTTTATGAGACCCAATTACCGAGCTGTTAAGACTCGCGGTGGACATTTTTGCTGCTCGTTACTTCCCTTTAAATGTATGTTTATAGCTAGAAGTTTGGAAAATTTATGCGCATTTAGTGAATATCTTCGCGTTGTATTCCTTTACCGGCGTTAATTAACTTTTAAAATTTATGAAGGCGATAAAAGTTGCCGCTTTCAAAATCGCTCGACCCGAATAACCTGATAACTTAATTCTTCAAACGCTCGTACATGCGCGCATAACGCAATTTATATTATCCAATTCGGCAGCGCTCATGATATATACATATATGTGTCTATATATTTATATTGTACGTTATATTAATGAAATTCATCGGCGCGAGCTCTGAATTAAATTAAAACAGTCCGCGATTCGCCGCGTTATAACGTGGTTCGAATAAATTCATACACACGCATATTTAATATACAACTTAATTTTACGCGAAGCATAAATATTGTACATTCGCGCGATGGTGGTGATAAAAGTAATGTTTATATGGCAAACATTTAACGCGCGACCTCTCGATACGCGTTGTTGCCGCAAACAAATGTAAATAAAACTTTAAAAATATACACACACACGCGCACATTCCGCGGTGAGCAGCAGCTCGACACACACTCGATTTTTTGTTGTGTAGTCGTCCCGCTTCACGGCACACACGTCTCTCGTTATTGTATGTCAGAAGTGATTCGTAGCTATCCATCAAACGCGGCCCTGTCGGGTCGGGGGCAACTTTTTTTCCCCCTCCTATGTTAGCGTTGAGGCCTAAAATAATATTGCCCCCGCGCGGGCCAAGGAAAACAGTCGAAGCGTCGCGAGAGTGCGGAGTCAAATCGTGTGTACAGACGCGCGGCGAGTGACACGTCAACGCATGCGGAGCGTAGTAAGTAGTAACGAGTCGCACCTTTCACCGCGGACTCAGCCGAAACTACTTATACACTCTCATCTGCTCCCGATTAACAAAACACACACACACACAAATACATCACCGTAGGCTAAATACACTAAGCCGCTAAGTATATGGTTGCGTGATCGCGCCGCGAAAAATGAATTTTTCACGGTATTCCTCTCTTAAAAAAACGATGGCCGGATGTTGTGAAGCACTTAAAGAGTGATTTTGATTGGTCTGTAAGGAATAGGCGCGAAAATTCTCTACTTCCGCTACATTTGAATTTTTGATATTGAATTTTTATTCTTAACTATTTAAAACTAAATAATTAAATCAAATTAGAATAAAAAGATTAATTTTGTCATGCTTTGAAAAATGATCTGATTATCCTATCATTTAAACCAATTAAAATAAAATCATAATGAAAAATTATATATTTATAACCTAAAAAAGAAAATAGTACGCGCGCAGCGCTTTTGGATTTTGCTAATAACACTTAAAAACGTCATTCATTCGCGCGCTGTACTATTGTATAGGATCGTGAAACCTCTCTCCGCACGCGCCTATAGCATCAAAATAAAGCGAGAGGAGAGAACCTCGCGCGAGAGGCGCAGTTGGCACCCGTATATATAAATATATAGACGGTATATAAACGCGAGTGTGCGCAGGCTGCCAATAAAAATCTTCTGAAATCATAAAAGCTGTGCGCGCGCGTTTGTCCGCGCCCTATAACCTGCTCCTGCAATGGAGATCTCTCTAATGGGTAAACGAGCTCCCCCCAGAGAGAGAAGTAGAGATGGGCGAGCGAGCGCAAACCCGATAGCCGATATATACGTCGTTGTTCTCGTTATCGTAATTTTCGTGTCGCCGCGCAGCGGTAGCGAGCATACATACACAGGTATGTATATATATACTGAAAATCACGGATAATATCCAATCAGCGCCCGCACGCGCGGCCGACCGGCCAGATTCTTCGCTCCGAGCGCGCATGCTGTACACACGTAAAGCGAGAGAAGGAGAGAGAGAGAGGAGTACGTGCAGCCGTTATTTACCCGAGCGGCATATTGCAATCTACCCTCGCGCTTGCTCTCATGCATTCTTTATCACTTTCTCTCTCCTCTCTCTCTTTCTTGCTCCTCCCACATGTTCGCGTCTCAATGAAAAGATATTTTTCTCTTACTACAGCGGTTTCCGACAATGGCACACGGAAGAGGGAGCGGGAGAGAGAATTTTTCCGACGTCCCGGTGAGATCGACTGCGCCCGGACTATGCAATATGGATTCTCCGCGATCTGTGATATGTATACTTCGCCGCAGCCATAGTGGTACCTATATGTATAATATACCGATATACGTAAGCGCACGTTATACGTTCCATCAAAATTTTGCAAGCGTCTCCCTCTCTCTCTCTCTCTCTCTCTCTCTCTCTCTCTCTCTCTCTCTCTCTCTCTCTCTCTCTCTCTCTCTCTCTCTCTCTATATATATATATATATATATATATATATATATATATATATATATATATATATAACATACTGTAAATTTTTTATTATTATTTGTAAATATTCTTGTTTTTTTTACTTGTATTGTCTTACTTTCATCGACCTATGGTTTTTATGTAAATGGCCCCGACGCCCTCGGTATTCTATATGCATCGGTTTAATTTTTCTTTATGTTATTTTTTTGAGCACTGGCTATCGTGGACCACGAGTACTTAGTCAGCAATAAAAATTTATTTTATTCTGTTCTATTCTATTCTATCTCCGACTTCGATTCTATCTCCGGCTTCGATATGTACTGCCTATATCACACACGTAGGTGGCGGCTTTTAGCGTCAGCGCGGTATCCTTAATATAAATTGAGCGATCGAGATTCGTTCGGTTTTCGAGTATTTTTGCGAGGTATCTCGAATCGATCTCGAAACTCAAAAGAAATCGAGAAACAGCGAAGAGAGGGCGCGCGTAGCGCGCCAAATTAACGCTAGCCCTTATATAATAACAAGCTGCGCGTGCGGAGAATAAGTGCGAACCGTATATGAAAGTGAGGGGCAGGGCCTCGTCGGCACTAATTTCGCGACGTGTCAACGTCAGCGCGGGTGGGGGGGATTTAGTATCGGTCATGGGAAATATCCGCACTGGCTCGACGATATTAAATGCTATATAGGTTTAACGGGTATTATAAGTTTTATGGTCTATAACAATGTGTGCGTGCGCGCGTGCGCGCAGTTTGCCGGCCTGGAACTGCCGTATTTTTACCTCATTTGAGATCCGCGAGAACGTCGCTCTAATGAATTTTAAGGAGGAACTGGATCTTAAAATCAGCGGTAAAATTTTATTTTCTTTTACGGTTGAGTATACCGCAGGTCGATTGTATTTATAGAGAGTAATTCAATAGAGAAGAATATAGCTCCGCGCGGGATTACGTTCGATATGGGAGATAAATCACTGGGAGAAATATAAAGATTCGATTTCTCAGAAGTTTCTGTGTATACTCCGACAGGATTTTCCGATATAAATTGACATGAAATTGATGTTTAATAAGGTAGGATATGAAAGCTATTCTCGAATTGGTATATAAGTCATTCCTTTAATTATTACTGGTATCAAATATGAACATTTAATCTACATTATACGAAGTTTACAATAAAGCATTTTGTGATTTTCAACAGAAATTGTAGAAATTAACGATATTATTGTACCTTGTTCTTACGCCACCATTTTAAGATTTCCTTTAATTTTTCAAATAAAAGAACATGTATTAAATATTTAGAGTTTATCATTTTTATCAATACCCTGATGGAAATCCAAGACATTTTATAACTACTAACTGACCATTTATATTAGAAACTCGCTATAAAATGGGAATTTCTCTTATCCAGATTCTAGTTCCCGATGAAACGCTTTTCCTCCTATTATTGGCCATTTAAAAGATTGAAAAATAGAATGAGTTTTTCGAAGACAAGCACAACCTTGTTCTTGAGTATTTTAAAGGTATTAAAACTGATCAGTTTCTTTAGTCTGGAAATGGCTAGTAGAAGGCTTGCTGTTATAACAAGGAGTGAGAGAGACAAAATCAAATAGAGAAATGAAAGTTGCTGAATTATTCATAGAATGAATAGAACAAATGATTCATTAGTTAATGTTATTTATTTATATTTTGGTAAGCCATCCAATGCACTTTAATGCTTTTTTATCAAAGATAAAATTAGTAAGTAAATCAAATACGAATATTTTGTTGATACGCCAATCTAAGAAATAGGCAAATAATGGTCGAAAAATCGTGTCATCATAGCGATTAATTCGCCAGCTTTACTAGCTATTTTCTAACTTATTGGTCATTTCCTATAGATGAATTTCTACCAGGGTAATCTTTCAAATCAATCTATGTGATTTTTCTGCAGTTTCAATCTGCGCTGTAATTTTCTCGACAATTGTTACGAGAAAATTTTCCGAGTACATGATATATACGTTGGTGTATTTTTCATATACCACGAACATGGCCATATAGGTTTTTAATTTATCGAATCCGTTGATAATAGGCTTGGTGAGAATCGAGCGGTTGTTGTACATAAAATAAACAGCCGCCGGGTCAATCAATTTAGCTTAATATACCCGTAATCACGGGCTTCGATTGCCTTTCACCTCCACTTACACGCGCTTTATTCACTAATTTACATAATGATTTTTTGTCTCTTTCTCTCGCGCGCCCGCTCGTTACGGGCATGCTTACGTGTCTCTGTCCCTGTAATAAAATAAATTTCTCCCCTCTCTCTCTCTCTCTCTCTCTTATATCTAGCCGTATCTTTGTCACACAGCCTCCTTTCATATATATGCACTTGAATTGCGAGCCTATCTCCCTCCTTTCTTCTAATAAAATGAATTTCTCTCCCGTTATTTACCTTTGTTTCATTACTTCCTCCGTATTGCCGTCATTGTGCGTCTCTCTCTACTTCTCTCTCCTTATTGCATTGTCTTCGTCTCCACTATATATTTATTTTATTTTCCTCGCACATCTTACGCAGCAGCTGTTGCTACAATATTCAGCTCCCGGGGATTTCGCTCGTTGTCAAAATAAACGATATATTATATATTCCGTGCGGGCTCAGAGGCTTAGCAAAGGACGCTAAATAAATGTAAAATATTAAGAAAAGGGGAAAACGAGCCATAAATCAAAAATACTTCAGCGAACCATTAGTACGAGTTAAAATAGCCCGAGAGTCCCGAGAGTTAATAAAGTTTTCCCCTGTTCCGCTAGCATCCCTCTCTCTCTCGCTCGTCCAGAAAGGTCGCGCGTCCGCGCTGCGCTTCTTATTAAAAACGTGCGCGCTCGTGAAATTATTTTCGGTTCCTCATAAACGTCACTGGTTTTTTTATACACAGGAGAGAAAGAACGAAAAAGAAAAAAGTGCAAGCACATAGCGCATATATAAGATTCGCTCGCGCGTGCTCGCGTACCTCGAAAGAATTTCATATTTCCCGAAAGTATATATACGCATGCGGTATCATTCCGCCGCGGAAGTGCGGGCCTCATTGTACAAATACCTATATACACATATATATATACACAAAACGCAAGGATTTTTCGTGAGAAATATATACATACACACACACAGAGCAAGGCAATCATTTCCGGGAACGACGATATATACACGCGATGCAACCGCAATATATCTATACAAGAGTGTGCATATATATAAGAAGAGGATTTTTCGAGAAGCGCGCGCTCTCCATATCTGTCGATCCATCTGTCCTGAGCAGAGTCGCATTGTTGTTGAAACGAACGCGCAGTGGAGCTATAATATCGATGATGCTGCTGCAGCATATCGGCAAGAGAAAGAGCTCGCTCGCGCGGCCGCTAATCATCGAAAAGCGATATTTATAGCTTGCGAAAGAGAAACCCTCTCTATCTGTCTATCTAAAAGGCAAGAGGATCATAAGAGAGAGAGAGAGAGGAGGAGGAAAAAGGACCGCCCACCCGCTCGACTAATTGGGCATTGTCCGCGAGCGAGTATATTCCACCTCGCGCGCGCGCCTTTCTCTGTTCGTGTGTTTATACGCGTATACGTCATTGTCGAGGCTCGCGTATTATACACATAAAACCGGCCCCGACACATCATCTTTTCCGTCCGTGTGTGTGTGTGAATGCGTGCGGTTATATTGTGGCCGCGATAGCGCGTGCAGAAGGGGGAGAGAGAGGAGCCACGCGTGAGGTTATATAGACGTTTATATGGGTCGGTCCGCCATCGCGGCCGTCGCCGCGCGTCGGGATGAATTCGAATCCGAATTGCTGTGCAATTTCGCGTGTAGTTGGATTACTCGAATTAGCGCACGAGAGAGATAGGGGGGGATATATATATATAGGGAGTTTAGATCCGCGCGACGTTGTATTTTGGCTCCGGAATTTCGCTGACTGGGTTGTCTCTGTGCTACTACCCCCCCTCTCACTTTTGCACGCCGCTATCGCGTACTGCTTTTCCAATGATCTTTGCCGTAGTAAAGCGAGAGTTATGTGCGTATATGCGTTTCACGCCGTAAACTGTAGCGCAGTGCGGGACACATAACGTCGTCTTTTCCATACGCGCCGCGGCGGTGCTCCAGTTTTCCGCGGCTGTTATTATTTGCTTCTAAGTAAGCAGCCCATAGTAATATCCGTAGATTGCTAATGCAGCGGCGTATATGGAAAAACGAGTTTCAGTCGCTGGATGGGATGGCTATAACGGCCGTAGATGTGAAGGGGATCCTCCTCCTCGACGATGACCGTATCCGAAGCGAAGCATTTAGCGGGGGAATTTATTGGGCCTAATTGACGGTTGTCAAAATTACTTTAACCGCGTTAAACTGATTTCATTAGAAAAATTACGCGCGGCCGTGTACAGAGGTATATACTTTGCCGATCTTGCGAATTAGCAATGTAAATCGGCGATAATGCCTGTACAAGAAAATTGAATGTAAATTTCGATTTAAAGCCGCGCGCGTGGCGCAAGAATTTTAAATCATCGCGTAATCGCCGTTGTAACCTCGTTCGAAGGTTTGCATTGAAAAAGCCATCTTGTAGTCGTGTCTTGGGTAAAAATTCGCTTCACAAAATCCCTGATTAAATTGATTTCAAGTCAATTAAATTAACGTCCTCTCGCAATAATCAGCGTCGGCAGTGCGTTAAATATATGTACGCGTTCAGACAAAGAAACTGACACAAGAGAATCAAGCATACCGAAATCTTCCCAGCATATATAAACGGAATTAATCCTCCTCCTCCAATCCTCTCGCATCAGTCTGTGCTGTAATGGTGTGTGTGTGTATACACACACACACACACACACACACACACACATAAACGTTGTTTTGACGCGCCAATCACTTCGAGATGAATGAAGCTGCAGCAAAGTTACGGGAGCAATGTGTGTGTGTGTGTGTGTGTGTGTGTGTGTGTGTGTGTGTGTGTGTGTGTGTGTGTGTGTGTGTGTGTGTGTGCGTGCGTGTGCGTGCGTGTGTGTGTGGGTGTGCGTGTGTGTGTGTGTATCCGAGAGCATCGCAGGAGAACGAGGGGCACGAGTATATCGACAACGCTCGATCGCGGATTTCATTGAGTCGAAGGAATTCTGACGCGCGTCTTCGCTGTTTTATTGACGGGCTGACACCTCGCGCAGGATAGAGAGAAAGGGAAAGAGAAAGACTGAGAGAGACGGAATTTCGTTTGATTTTCATTTGACGCCCGTCGTGTGGATTTATTTTTCCGAAGCAGCATTCTTCTCCCTCTCTCTCTCTCTTTCTCTCCTTGACGGGAGTGATTCTTCTTCTGAGAAATTGGATGGCTTTGACCCACATTTTTGTAAAAAGGATATTACCAGCTTTTCTTTCGCGGTTTTTATTCGCTTTTTACAATTCAATTCTTGATTGGCAATGGAAGGACGTTCTCGAGGAGATAGAGAGATCGCGCATCCACGCGAGTCGATCGCCAATAGACAGAGAGAAAAGAAGAACGGAGCTGGCATTCGAAAGATTCCTTCCACAAAGGCATTTTAATTGCACTAGAGCCTCACTATATTGTATAGGTTATATATCACGCAGACCATAAAGTTTTGTTCTATACGGTTTCGCGTATACACTTACTTTCTAAAACACACGACGCCATCGTTCAATTTGCGCATACGAGACCCGATCGACTATACATATTATACATCATAATATATATAATACAAGAACCCATCCATCTCCATTCACCGCAGCCGCCACGGTGTTTGTTATAGATTTTCCAGGCAATTACTCAAGCAGCGTGTCGCTATACGCACAGCCGCGCCGCGAAACGATATTATTATCGCCAAACGGAAAACGCATATAATATATGTGTCGCATACTTGCGCTACTTAATAAGACCAAATTCCCGCGGGGCGTATAGGTGTGAAAGACACACCGGATGTGCGCGCGAGGGGGGGGCCTGATACACGACCCGCAAGAACTCGAAAACCTACGCGCGGGGTATTGCCCACAATCATAAATCACCATCCCCTTCTCACCCCCTCTCTTCTATTTCGGTATTTGTGAAGCATTAATAAGCACTCCGCGGCGAGACGGCGGCTTCTGTTTTCCTTACCCCTCCTATACACTCTCTCTCTCGCTCTCGCTCTTGTCATATTTGTCTGCTGCCCCGCGTGTACTCTCCGCGGGGGCTGTGAATACGCGGCAAGCGAGTTTTTGTTCATCCCTCTACATAGCGCTTTGCATTTTTTCTTCCTCTCGCTTATATAGATGCCGCGCGCGCGGGGGCGAAGCGATGATGAATGCAAAGTATATGTACACACGCGTGCGCTATACTTCATACCACTGGGTCGTGAAATTTTCGGAAAGATTTTAAGAGCTCAGGGGATCCTCGCGGAGGACAGATCTCTGGGGACCATTATGCACGCGCCTGTCGAGCTCTTATACTCTTACGTATTTTCGTAAGATAAGCCGCATAAATTTCGAGCCTCGCTGAGCAAACTGTCCACGTCCCTACACCTACTGTTACGTCGTAATCGCGTTTTAACCGAGGAACACATCAGGCGCGCCGGAGACCTGTTACGTTACATCGCGTGCTATATACCCATCCTTTGCCCACACACACACACACACACACACACACACACACACACACACACACACACACACACACACACATAATGTATAATGCCATCTCCATTTACATAATCCCCTTCGAATTACACCTCTATATATGTGTAACCATCATCGTCCACTAATCTTCGCGCCACGATGAAAAAGAGCCACGATGAATATATATGTAATCGTCTCTTATAGCCACGAGAAAGAAAAAAAAAGGCTTACGCAATAACCCATGATCGAGTCCTCGTTGAAGAACCTCAATACATCCACATATACGAGTGTATATAGTAGTATTTTCGCGTCGTGTCCCGCACCCAGCACACAGCCCCGTGCGGCTCTTCGTCGTCGTCTTTTTTCCCAGGCCTCTCTCTCTCTCTCTCTCTCTCTCTCTCTCTCTCTCTCTCTCTCTCTCTCTCTCTCTCTCTCTCTCTCTCTCCTGTCGTTCGCCACGTGCATCCCATTAAGCGCTCGCCGCGCACGGCCGGAGATCGCCGTAAAGAGTGCGCTTGCTCGCTCGTGCGCGCGTGTGTATATATATATACACACACCAACTCGCGGGTCCGTATAGGCGCAACAAACGGGGGTATTTAAACCCCATAAAAGCGAGCGCGCGTGTGGGCTCTTACGTAAAGCAGCGGCGCGGCAGGAGCTGCACTTGTAGATGGGAAGTTCTCTCTTTCTCTCTCTCTAACTATCTATACTGTCGAGTACATAGTGATGCATATAAACAATACGCGGGCGCGTTTGATCGGTTCGTAAATCATCTGTCTCTCCCTCGGTATGTCTCTCCCTGTTTGCATCAGACAATAGATCGAGGAGGAGCTTCTTTTATCCCCCCTTGCTTCTGGCCCTTTGTGAAGAGCTTCGCGTCTACGGAGCTTTAGCCGTCGCGCGCCGCGGGATACTACTACCACCGCCGCTATTCATCGGGGAAATTAAGCTCGCGGAGGGTCAAACGCGGCGCGCCAGTCAGCCAGCCACGAAATATGTATATTATATATATATAGAAGGCGCGGTTACACGGAGGACTGAATGCTTTATCGGCTGGTGTGGTTGTTATTGTTAACCGGTATATAGACGTTATAGCCGGGGGGTAAGCTTAAGAAGCTCGGGGTATGTATAATGTACTTGGTGTAAATCGCGACGATGGCGGAATTCTCTTGTGGCCGATAAATTTTAACGGTTTTCCCAAAGATATATGATCGATATTTAAGTATATATTAATACCAAACTTTCGAAATTTCGAGGGTGTACAAGCAGGTACATGCGGCGGTGGCCGGCTACGAGAATGTAAAAAATTAAAAAAAAAAGTAGAGAGACGTTCCGACATTGCAGCGTTTAATAATAAATGGCACACCGCGAATTGTGATCATAAATCACAATATAAATTCCACCTCATTACTCTTTACATTCGTTTTTTCTTTTTCGCAACCCAAAGATCCACCTTAATAATCGTGTGATTCGCGACTTCTCCTCCTCCTCCTCCACTTCGTCTCGGCGGCCATTGGCATAATTGATGCCCGCTTTTAACGCGGTACTTAACGTCTTGTCGCTGCACGGAGCGCGGGCGTAAATTAACGATATTCGAGAACGCGTCGCACATGTTTCCCCTCTCCCCTCCCCTCCTCCTTGCATCAGAGAGCTTTTTTTCCACCGCACGATCTGCGTTCAAACCACTGCAGGCGAGTGGAGGAGGAAGGAAGGAAGGAAGGGGAAATGAATCCGGCCGCCGATAGGATTTGCAATTAACGACGTCGCTGATCAAAGGCTGCTTTTTGCACCAGAGAGAGAGAGAGAGAGAGAGAGAGAGAGTGAGGAAAATCGCGCGGGGCTATATACCTACACGATGCTGCACGGATTCCTCACCGAGTGCTGCGCTACTGCTGATGCTGGAAATAATGGGAATTAGACACCACGAGCGGAGTTACGAAACTTTTGTGACGGTGTGTATGTTGGCACACGGAGAAAAATGTTTGAGTAAAAATTACTATACTGTATTGAAACCGGGGGACAGACTCGCATTATCAAAAAAATTAGTATACTTTCTAGTAAAAATTACTATATTTCTAGTAATTTTTACTACATTTATAACAATTTTTACTAGAAAGTATAGTAATTTTTTTGATAATTTGAGTCTGTCCCCCGGTTTCAATACAGTATAGTAATTTTTACTCAACCATTTCTCTCCGTGCACATGCACGCACACGTGTGTGTAGACGTGTGTGCGAGTATTTTTCTTTTTGAGCGAACGTGGTGCGCGGATTGACGTAACGTTAATCAAAGGGAAATTGGGAGATACACACACGCGACTTAGTGCAATTGATTTGTCCTACATATATATACACAAATGTTTGCCGAACTGTTTTTAATAAATCACCTATAGCTACATTATACCCAAAGTGATTTGATAAATCCATTCGCGTATATCCGTACTCGTGTACATATATTATATACATTATTATTATTATTATTATTATATATATGCGTACACGTTAGGGAGCATGTAATCCGGCTTATTTCGCTCTATATAGCTACTTCGCGATCCCGCACGTTATTATCAGCGGCAAATTCACTTTGCCGCTCCATCGTTACGAATTTGTAATAAATGCTAATAATGATTATCGCTGGCAACTATACAATAATTACAGCGGATAATGTACTATGCGAAAGGAAATCGCTATCGAGCGCGCGGGCGACGGGTCAGGGATTAATTTGCAATCGGATCTGCCATCACAGGCGCACTTGCCATTGCAGGGCGTGGAAACGGCTTTTTCGACTCGTGAAACTTTAATATCCTTTCCTCTCTGTCATCGCCGATCGCTAAATTGAATGTTGATACTCGCTCGCTGATTACTTGCTGGCCCAATAAGTGTATTTCAACATTGGAACGGCTTCATTCGAGACTCGGCCGCGCGCCATAGGGGACGATCCCGTTACACCGGAACGAACTTTCAATGGCTCATTATAACCGCAAGAGAGAAAAAGAGAGAGAGAGTGATTAACCGTTCGCGTTGGCTTATTCAAGAGAATCCTTCGATTAAGCATCGCCGGCATACTAAGCGACACTTAACACGGCAAAAATCGCTGATTTATAAAAGGCTATACGTGTAATCGGTCGGACCGAGAGACTTTTAAAAGCGAATTCTTGTACGTCGAGAGAGCAGTGCAGGGCCGCGGCTAATATATACATACCTACACTTCTTAATCGTTATCCTCCTACGCGAGCGCGCGCGCGCGACTCTCTTGTAGCAGGAACGAAAGTACTAGCTGTTTATAGCGATAAGATTATGCGCGAGGTGAAAAAGTGCCGCAGCGTTATCTTTAATAGGCTGCCTTTTTCTTTCTTTTTTGTATAATAATGCTCGGATTTAAAATTTAATAAATCAGCGTCAGCCGAGCGCTGGCAACTTGTTGTACTCGTGCGCCATAATTAAGTGTGTATTCAATCATTGTGTAGCTTCAATTAAACGGGAATGTAATACCGAATATATATACGTAATTGAGTTTTCTAGTTTGTTGAGGTTTAAAGGGCCCTGCAGCTCTCTCTCTCTATTGAAAATATTTGAGTCGGCAATTCGTACATTCTGCGAAAACGATATAATTGCCCACAGGAAAGTAAAAAAACGTATATATAGTCGTAAACGCACGCTCACTCATTAGCTCTCGCGAGTTATGGAATCCGCCGGACCATCGAGAGTGGTCCGATGCAAATCTCTTCCCGGGATCGATATATATAACGATGATGATGGGTCTATCTCTCTTTGCGAGCGATCGACTTCCACTCGGAATATATCCCCAGAGGGATAAAACTCGCGCGCCTCCCATCGAATTCGCGGGAGCTCGGCGGGCCGATAATAAAAGAATAGCCGATCGCGTCGGCGCTGGAAAAATTGATTAGCTATACCTACACCCCCTCTCGCGAGATCGATCCGCTTACTCAGCGCGTATCGATAGGAGGGAGCCCGACGACGACGTCAACCGGATGGTAAACAATATAATATATGCAGCGTATGTATATATATAAGATCGATTAAAATTCCGCGGGCGCGCTAGCTGCATCAAGGGTTACGTATTATCCCGTCGCTGCAGCGAGACGCTGTTTACGCGCGCGCCCGCGCGAGCGAGCGAAAAAGGGGACGAGGAAGTAAGCGCGTGTGTATATACACCCGCTCGGTTAGATTTGCTCTCTCCCTCCCGCGAGCTATACACAGCGAGCGAACTGCGCGCAGCAGCAGCAGCAGCGAAAACATAATCGCGGTAGCTCGATATACATACAGATACACGTATGTGGAGCGCAGGTAGTAGTATAGCTCTGCCACTGCTGCACGGCGAAAGTGCATATAGGATTTTAATCTGGATCGCCTGCGGGAAATATTCGTGAATCACCGTCTTACGCGCGCAGTACGGGAGTCTCGAGTACACATGCTTATGTATATACGTACACAATACACATACACGTATGCATGTATATTACTGCACAGTCGCTGGGATAGTGCGATTGAGAGAGGGAGAGAGGAAAGGAGGACTTCCTTTGTCGTGTTGCTCTCCATTGTACAGAGCCGCGATTTCTCCGTGATAATGAGAGACGGAGATAGCGAGTAGTAGGTAAGAGAGTGAGAGGAAGAGGAGGAGGTGGTGGAGGAGGGACAAAAGGAGGTGGTAGAGATAAAGAGGGAGAAGAGTGTGTAAGGCGAGAGAGAGAGAGAGAGAGAGAGAGAGAGAGAGAGAGAGAGAGAGAGAGAGAGAGAGAGAGAGAGAGAGAGAGAGAGAGAGAGAGAGAGAGAGAGAGAGAGAGAGAGAGAGAGAGAGAGAGAGACAAAAAGAGCGGCGCGCACACGCCGAACAGTCGCTTAAGTCGACGTAAAGATAAAGTGCTTTTGTCTTATCGGTGGGAGCGTTTTGTCGGACGATGTCGAAAAATTTGTTAGCTGCGAGAGAGAGAAAGAGAGAGAGTAGGCGCGAGGGGAGAAGAGAGACGAGATAGCGGCTCTGATTGTCGGGGAATGACAAAGTCATTAGATCGAGAGATCGTTCAATCTTGTCTCTCTCTCTCTTTCGCTCTCTGGAACGAACGAACGTTTAGCAGACGCTCGATAATTGAGCGCTGGGCGACGATTTTTATTATTATTTTTTTTTTCATAATTTTTCTCGTATATACCTTTAAGACACATTGTCAATTGAGCGACACTTTTGTGCGAGTCATCGTTAACTCGCGCAGGCGCGGGCATAGAGCTCATCGTTCATAAATGTTGTGAGTCACCTATTATTACTCACGGTGCGCGCGGCCGATAAAGATCGGGCGCGGAGGGAATTAAATGATGCGAGAGAGGGAGCCGATTTGAATCCCAGCCAAGCTCGATCATTAATTTCTCTCGGCTTCGGATTTTTTTTAATGTAATAATCGCCGGCACGCGTTATTTATGTAGTAGTTGTATATATATATATAGCACTGGGATAAGCGTGGCTTTTTCCTGATGGCGAACGGCTGGCTAATTGGTTATAATGCAGCTGGCTTGCGTAGGTATTGGGCTTATCAGACAAAAGATCTTTATTAAGAGAGAGGCGAAATCAAATGAGAAAATGAGATGCGCAGATTGCTGCAATTGGCAATACTCGTGAGGAATCACTTATGAGATTGCACTAGTGCATTCCATGAGAGAGAAAGAGAGAGTAATAAGCGAGAGAGCATCACGCATGAGCGTATTATAACGTACTATATACATCGCGTATCTCGAAATTTTCGCTCGAATAACTTGTTACATTATATATATAGATATATATAAAAAGTGGGATGTTTTATCGAGCTCTCTGAAATGCGAAAATTGTAAGCGGCTGCACGACTATATACGCGCATTCCGGTGGCAGAGTCGACCGACGAGACGCAGCGAAAATTATGCGAAGTAGTCGTCGTCGTCGTCGTAGGTTGTTAATCGCGTAAACGCAGAGAGCGAGAAGATGAAGATGAAAGGAAGAGGAGAGAGAGAGAGGCGCGCGGCGCGGTAGGACACGATGGAAAGATAAACATGCGTAGGGAGAGACGCGGAGATAAAAGAGAAATGTACTTGGAGGCGCAGAGCTGGAGAGGAAGAGGAAGGGAGAGAGAGAGAACGATGAAGTTGTCGCGTACTTTGACGTAACGAGCGCAATTGAGTATCGCGTATCGGGGGAGTCGCGCGCTCGCGCAAGTATGCGAGTAGCAGTGTAGTCCGCCCTCCGACCATATCGTTCTAGAGACAGAGACAGAGAAACACAGAGCGAGGTAGAGAGAGCAAGAGAGAATAACAAAACACGCTGCGACGGCACTTAGTACCGCTCCGACGTAAGTAGCTCAGAGGAAGGAAGGAAGAGTGGGAGTGAGCTTTTTTCTCTCCTCTCTCTCCCTCTCTTTGCCTCTCCCTTCGACTATGAAATTCAATTTGAATAGCCGGAAGTTAGTTCGGATGAAGTTCGCTTAATTACGATAATTGGATAGTCGTATACGAAACTTTTACCACCGCTCGTCCCGTCCGCGCGCTATTGCCCACCTATAGCTATAGATGTGCCACTTACAAAGTATACAGGCTACCTCTCGCCCGGCGCACGCGTACTCTGATTTTATTGTTAATTTTATTTGTCCTGTCGACGAGCTTCTTCGTATTCTTTTTCTTCTTCTTCTTCTTCTTCTTTTGCCAAAATAAAAAGTCGAGCAAATTCGAACGATTTCGAAGTACGAGAGTTTAATACGCGTTATCCCAACAGCTCATGCTCTTAAGAGGGTTCTCCTCGGGCACTACAGTTTGTTGCTCAGCGAGAGCACAAACTATACCATGGGCGTCGTTCTGCCTCTCTCGCTCTCGTGCACGTCGTCTGCTATTTGTGTTTATAATCATTAATATCTTTTTAAAAAGATCGGCTTGACACATATTTGATAAACTTAATAGAAAGAGCCGAATTTCATATTTCTTAAGCTATGTTTTTCTTTTTGAAGTCCAGTTTTTTTGATGAGTAATTCTATTACTTTCTGTCACAGTTGATATAGCACTCATTTACTCTCATGTAAAAATAACCATTTTCAAAAATTTTTTTCTCAAAAATTTGTTCCGCAATGTATGTAAACAAACATATGGTATCATTTCTGTGACTTTGAAGAATATTTTTATATTTTTTTCAGAAGCTTTTTCAGTTTTTGCAATGTGAAGAGAACTACCTTAAGGGAAGAAGGTACCGATTTTGGGCCAAAAAATCGATTTTTTTTAATCGTTTTAAAGTATTTTTCAGCTATTTTTCTATCTGATTACTATTCCTAACGTCAGAATTGTCATATAATTATTTAATTTGATTTATCTTAATATTTACCGTTATAAACAAAATTTTGTGTTTTTTTGCATTTTTTATAATACTTTTCTTTTTTTGACAAATCCAGTTCATGTACAGTTATAGCCCTCTAGGTCGCTAATTTCTCTTTGAAACTACACAATTGCTATTCAATTTTGATGTTTAAACTTAGTTTGTTCATATAATTTTATAAATAAAACGCCCAGCTGTTATAATATACTCCATTTGAAATGAGTGTCATCGATATCGATTGTCTTATCGACTTACACGCAATAAGGAACAGGGAACAAGTACAGTACATCGGTTACTATATCTATATACATAAGATAAAAGTCCTGTTCCTCATAATAGATATAGTAACACATTTTATTTGCTAGATCTGTTCCCTGTTTGCGGGTAATAGGCCTAATTTCACGTTTATTATTTTTTTGAGTTGACAAAAAAATCGTATATTTTTACCTGAAAATTTTGTTAGCGTTGCTACAATAAAATTGTGATTAAAAAGTCTTTCCTTCTTGTAAATACTCAATTTTATTTTGAAAATGCACACTTTATGTAGCAAGTGACGTGCGCCAAAAAGTAAGTACATTTATAAAAAAAAAGAAAAAACATACGCAACAAATCGTGGATAAACAAAAAATTGATAAAGGTAGAGGTCCTGAAACGACAGTGGTGAAAAAAAACTAAACAGCCCTGTTGATGTAAGTGAAAGCGAAGAATTCATTCTGGTTCACACAGGTTTCTTTGGTAATTTTTTAAAAGACATGATTTGTAGTGCTTGTTCTAAAAAATGTGTTAGTGCTTCAATAACTGAGAGAAACGGATTGTGTGTAAAACTTGTGTTATATTGTAAAAATTGTCAAAGTGTTATAGGAGAAAAGTCCCAGAATGGAATCTGCAAATAATAGACAAGTAGCATTTGTGGTGAACCGAAAAGCTGTAGAATCTACCAATGATATCGGATTGGGCTACACTGCATCGGAGAAGTTTCTACTATCACATGTGTACAATTACAGCAGCGGAACTAGATCCTGACTCTCCAGAATATAACTTTTGGCGTGAAGCTCATAAGAGTAGTCAAGAGTGTAATGCCAATTATGAGGGTGCTCTTTGGGTAGTATGTAAGCCCAGGCTGTTATGAACATTTGGAGTTACCCGGTTCGAAAGAATGGTATGGGGTATATAACACTTCTGTCTGATGGAGATGCAAAAACTTGGACTCGACTAAATGAACTGGTACCTTATGGAAAATCTATTTTTTTACAAAAAGAAGAGTGCATTAACCATGTACAAAAGCGAATGGATAAAAGCCTCCGAGAACTTGCTACTAATGAAAAGCTTGGTAGAAAGTCAGATGGAGCGCTTGCAGTTTCTAAAATAAATCAGTTGCAGAAATATTATAGAAGAGCAATTGTCAATAATAAATATGATTTGAAGAGTATGCAAGATGCCATCCAAGCTAGTTTATACCATTGTTCGTTGACAGACCAAAGACCTGACCACAGCAGATGTCCAAAGGGTTCTTCGTCGTGGTGCTTTTTTAACAAAGGAAAATGAAACAGATCAAAGAGAATATCGGCATTCCAAAATATCAGAGAAGCTTCATTGTGCAAAGAAACCAAAACAAGCCAAGTGTATGGACTACGGAGCTGGTGAACATTAACAGGTAAATGTTTGATACATAATTTACACAATTTTTCATTAAAATATGTTCGCTTATGTTTAAAGTCATTTTTAAGCATGATTAGTTTTTGTAATTGTTTGTGTTGTTTTAGGCAACCAGTTTTGATGTACGGGTTTGGGTTTTTTGGGTTCATTTTCTAGAATATATTTACTGAAAAATTACATTGAGACTTTTAGGTTACACCATAATTTTCAATTCCTGTTCCACCATAAAATCATTAATCTACAAACTGGTACACATTGATCGAAAGCTATTGCGCAAAATGCTAACTGAATATATACTTTTTTACGAGTGTTTTGGCCAGTGCAGCTTATAAAATCTCTAAAATTGAACCAAGAGAGGTTTTTATGGGCTACTTTTTGTATATATTTCAATAAAAAAAAAAAAAAAAATTTTCCTGAATAATAAAAAAAATTGGCCTCTCCTGTACCTTCTTCCCTTAAATATCTCTTGTATAATCGTGATAATTATCGATCGATCGATAACTGAGGAAAACAATTTTCCGAAAATTCACCGGTCTGGTTCTTCCGCAGTCCGTTTAATCTTCAAGAGTTCATTATATATATGTATAGGGTAAGTGTGCCAGTTACTGTGCCCCCTAAGCAGACGACAAGTTTCAGTTACTGGACATTTGAATGCATGTTAAAATCCAGTGGTGAGGGCACAGTAACTGGCACACTTACCCTACGCGGAGATTTAGAGAGCGTTCGCTCTGTAAATTATATAGAGAATAATAATAATAATGATGATATAGAATTATATTATATATAGAGTATGCATCCCTGGCCCCATTATCACTGAGCGTCATCCTTTCGTTTAATGTTGGAGAAGCACGCGGGAATTAGAGGTTATTTTATAAGATGTGTTGATGCTGCTCTTAGGCGGAGCCAATAGAGTACTCGAAGTAATTATGACTATTGAATAATAAAGGGACAGCGCTTGAAAGTTTGATGCGCCCCGTTTTCTTGCTATGTCGTTCGCAGTTGACGATAATTATCGGCTAAGTACATGGAATATGTATGTATAACTCTGACGGCGGATTTTTAATGAAATTTCATCTCGTTCCATTACCGTCGTTCTTGCATTTTGTATGTACACACATAATACTTCTCTTGTATTTCAGCCGGTGATTAAAGCTGTCACCGTTAAACGTAACGACAAAAAGTCACGACGTTAACATTTTAGATAAACTAAAAGCGGTCTACATCATCGCATAATACACGCTACATACACTTTTATAATTATGAACTTGTCAGCTATAGCAACCAGAAGCGTCTAGTCTTACTTAATTCGAGCTTTTCCGTATACCAGTGCGTCGTCGCGGGAGCCATCCGCTCCCCTCTGAGAGCGATAAATTTGCCGAAAAATATGAGCATTCGCGAAGCTAGCGAAGCGCAATGAAAGGTGAGCGAGCGTCCGATGTTAACGACTTTCATTCTAAGCTCTCTCTCTCTCTCTCTATATATATACGTACACTCGCGTCGCCGCCACGTATACATATAGTCCCGTTTACCAGGCGCCGGGTGGAAAATTAATGGGTCGCATAATTTTCGACTCGCGACGAATTAATAGGCGTTATATGGGGGACCGGGGGGAGGAAATTTTCGAGAAAAGGTTCAGCCGGCCGTTCCGTGACCGCAGCTCTGCCCGTGTATAATGGCGAGAGAGTGAGATGATTTAAAGCGGCTTTCCCTTTTTGGCTCGCATTTATGCACTCGCGTATATATATACGTACATGTATGTGCGTGCGCGTGTCTCTGTGAGAACAAGGGCCCGCGAAAATTACGCGTCAAATATCGCGAACGGTCGCAACACTGAAAAATCGGCTGATCTATTGGTCGCCGGTGAGCTTTGATATATACACGTGTGTATTATGTAGTGTACGTGGATTTCGCTGCGCGGCTAATCAATGAGGCGCACGCGTTATTTCAGATGTGTGCGGTGATACACACAGGGAGGTTATTGCGCGCGCACGCGACTCTGGTAGTAATCTTATAAGCATATTCTAGCTATAGATCAGCTAGATTTTCAGAATATGGTTAATTTTTAGCTAAAATTAGCTAGAAACCCCGATAATAACGCCACGCTTTCAGCCTTAAATCTGGCTAAAATATGGTCAACCCTTGGTAATAATGTTAACCAGAAATTACCTATTTTTTATCTAACTTTATGGCTAAGAACAAAATACAAAAAATACGTACCGTATATAACGTGTGTGTAAGCATCGTCTAGATCCTATATCAGTTTTCGTTAAAACTAATTTATTGTACCTTAGTGTTCGATTTTGAATTACTAATAATTAATTGTACTACAATATTTTTTGTCTTCCCTGGTATCGCAGAGATTGTTTCTTGCGACAAAATATTCATATTCCTTATAAAAATATGAAATTCGAGCTAAACACTAATATCGTCAAAATCTAACCAATTCTTAGGTATTATAAAAATTAGTTAATTTATCGCTTTTCAAAGATTAAACGATATTATATTGCTAGGTTTTAGCTACATTATAGTTAACAAGGGTAGCTGATTTATAGCTAAGAGATATGTAGCTAGAATTTATAATAGCTTAGGCAGCTAAAAGCTGGTTAATTTTCTATCAGGGAAGCTATGACGGATTATTCATATAATCGGCAAAGTGAGCTTTTATCATCTAGTCACCGTTGCCCGATCATAATCGTAATATTATTCTTACTCTTCATACTAATTAATTTACCTGTAATTTCCCGATTTCCTCTTCGAGCTCTTGATAATAATTGCGCGGAGCACACATCGTGAATTCGTAATACCTGATGGGTCTGAAGTTTGCAACGTCGCAGTGCAACGAAATAAAAAATTGTTTGATTTTACTTCAAAAAAGTTTATAACAACTTGTATCAATTTTGCATGTAGATTTATTAATTTATAGTATCAAATAACTTAAAAAAAAAAAAAAAGAATTTAGATAAAATTTCCATTGCTAAAGGAAGTTCTCTCGATTTTGAATAAGAAAGCAGATTTTAATAAAAT
Source organism: Torymus aiolomorphi (assembly GCA_036365515.1). NCBI lineage: Eukaryota > Metazoa > Arthropoda > Insecta > Hymenoptera > Torymidae > Torymus > Torymus aiolomorphi. The sequence continues at coordinate 22,950,548 of CM070876.1, forward strand.
TTGGAGGACTGGTTCATATAAGTCTTAAAATAACTCAGTTAAATTCTTGGAACCAAAAGGTACCTTAGGAAGCAAAATATGAATGTTAATCAAAAACTATACATTTAACCTCAAAAAATGAGTCAAATCAGCTCCCTTACGACACTTGTTATTGATAATTCAGATAAATAGAATTGTTTTGTTTGAATGTATAATTATTACGTGTTTGAAATTTCGAACGTTCATAATGAACGAAATATTAACTTAAAGTTTCTAATTCTGGTTAGAATTCCCCGGAATGTGGTTTACTGGTGACTGCAAGAGTGAGAAGTGAAGAAATACAGTTATTATCCGATTTTAAATGTATTAAGTAGCCAAATTCGGCTAAATTTGAAAATGGCAAAAATTTTTCGTTCACTATGAACGTTCGAAATTTCAAACACCTTAATTATTATTTAGTTTACCGGTATTTGTAAGGCTTTTTTCAACAATATTTACTTTGTAAATTAACAAATAGATAAACAGCCTTCATTTAATAACTTTAATTAATTGTACGATGCAAACTTCAGACCCATAATATCTGCGGGCTAGCTATAATTTTTCCAGCAAAACTCGCGTTACGAAAAAGTAACGCGCGGCAACGTACTAATGAGAATTCGGGCGGAACCAAATCTTTGGTCGAAAAAGCCGCGCTGAAAGGAATACGTCAAATCGCGCGCTTACGCGGGCGTGTAATTGCCGAGAGAGTTTATACAGTCGCTCGCCTACCGCTGCCTCGCGAATTAGATTTTATCGTCGCTCGTCCACCGCTCACACATATATACGTGTATTATATATGTATATGTGTGCGCCGCCCGCACCGCCTCAGAGTGACCCGCTGCTCCACCGTCGCAGCTTTTTGCGGGCCAAAGTAAATAGCCTTTGCGCGGTGGATTTTATCCCTCTGCGGAGCGAATTCGCACGGCAGCGTTGGTTTCGCAATCGCGATAAATTCTTTCCGGGTGGGCGAGGGCAAATATAGAGAGAAGCCGGAAGAAGCGCCGCGCGTCTCGCCCCTCTTTTGAGTAATTGGAATCACGTGTGCCGAGTGTATATATTTATTCACGCACACTTTGAGCTCGCGCTCCTACGTCACAAACACACACCGCCCCGCCCGCCGCTGGCTTTGCTGGATCGGCGCGTATAGCAAGAAACGCGCCGAAAATTTAGCATCGCTAACAAACCCACGGCAAGCGCGGGAATTAATCAGCTGTGCGAGACACGCATACACCCACTGTATACATATATGTATATATACACACGTAGACTGTACTCGTGGCCGCGCGTGAGTAACGAGTTTTTTTTTCGTCGCGTAAGAATCGCTACTCTACCACTGCTTCTTTCCCCTGTCTCGGGCTCCTCTTTTTGCGCTGTCTCCGGCGCGCGTGCGCGCTTTCTCTCTCTCTCCCTTTCTTTTTCCCGTATATCCCTCGTTTTTTTCGCGCGTCACTTTCGAGCGCGCCGGAGAGGGCGAGCGTGAGGAAGATTAATTCGAATAGTTAATTTGCGCCGCGCCGCCGTCGGACGCAAAAGGATTTGAGCCAAGGAAAAAAAGTGCAACGAGTGAAAAATGCTGTTCTACGCGGGGAAGACGCGCGTGCGCTACAGAGAGATATATAGAGATAGCGGTAGAGTGAGAGAGAGAGAGAGAGGGTCGTGATTTTTAGTATCGGAAATTTCGTGCGCTCGCGCGCGTAATGTCGCTGCGGCTGCGCGATGTGAACAATTTTAGATCTTTTTTATTTTATTTTAGCGGGTTGTAGTTCGAGCTGAACGCGTAGAAAAAAAAAACAGTGAGTGATATAAATATTTACGGATAAACTTTATTTCGCAGAGTATATAACAATGGTCGGCATGAAAATGCGAGCAACAACGCGATGCTCTTTAAAACTATCGTGTAACAATGGCCGCGGGACTTTTTCCAATAATATTCATTCAATGCGCGACGTGGAAAAGTATAATATTCGCCGCGCGTATATAACTCGATAGAAAGAAAGCATCATTCGACGTTCTTTCTTCCTCTATAAACATAAAGGAAGACCTCGAAAGCCTTTTATTTGCATATTCAGTCTTAGCGTTCTATTCACGAGTTATAATTGAATGCCGCCCGCCAAACTTCTTCTCATTCAGCCCAATTATCCCATCAATAGATTGATAAATTCTGAAGAGCTGTACATATATATGAATGAAGTCGAACACAACGCGAGAAACGAAACAACGTTCGCACGCTCAAATTGGAAAGTCGTCCGCTGCTGCAGCAATATCGAGTCATTAAATTATTCAAAAGCCCCGAGAAAATATAATAACGTGATTTTGTGTTTTCAGAAGCACGCACGCACGCACAACACGCGAACGGTTAATCGATCTTAACTGTTCCTCGTTCGCGCGGACGAGATGGGCACAACTTTATTATACGTGTATTTAATATGCGCGCAACCTAATGAAAATGTTCAATTTGTCGGTAACAGCTGCTCATTTAGAATATTTCCCAGCGGATGCCTGGCAGGGATTAACAATTTCAGCATGAGAGAGCGCGCGCGCGAGTCATTATTGTTATTAATTCACGCGCGCGCGCGATGTTCTTTCATTGATTTTCGGGTCAGCGATTTTACACGCGCGCACGCCACATCCGCAACACGATGTTCCTCAAATTAACAATTTAGCTGCGATGGGTCATTTTCTGCGATCATACATATATATGAGCTTAAAATGCAGGAAATACAACGTCGATGTACAGAATCATGCACAGATTTTAAGCTGATATTCAAAGCTACGTAACTTTCGAAGAAATCAACATTTTTTAATTTTCAAAAAAGCAAATGAAAGCTCTTGTTTTCTACTTAAATTCTCTTTTTTTCTGAATTTCTGCATTATTGTTTCTGACAAAATAGCTGACATTTGAAAAAGGGTCGGCATTTTTGAGCATTTTTTAAAAATCATTTTTAGTAAAGAAAACCGTGTCACAAAGGTTTATTCGCTTGTTCAACATTACTTTTACATAATTTAAGGTATATAAAGAACGAAAATAATCATGAATGGTGTCTTCAAAAAATTTTTGGGGTGTTTTGTGACATATAAACTGTGACAGTTTTGTAGATTTCCTCTCACACACACGCACACACACACACACACACACACACACACACACACACACACACACACACACACACACACACACACACACACACACACACACACACACACACACACACATCGTACATCGGAATTTCACGAATACGAGTAGAGCTTCGCATAGAATTCAACTAATTGAATCATTTTTGGATTGACTCTCTATATTACACGTTCCAATTTCTTTTATTTCTTTCGGATTTCAGACTGAAAATAAATTTTTTCATATATATCCGTACTCCGCTAAATTTTCACGTGCAATATATTAAAAAAAAAAAAAGTAAAATCGCGAACTCGAAACGATTGCCCGTGCACATACTTCAGCTGCTGTCACGCGGTCTCTCGTTCACGCGCGACTCCGCGCCGGTTTTCGCATTCAAAGCCCTCCCGCGCGTGCCCGCACAAAGAGACCAGGGCGAAAAAGAATGTAGTTCGCCGCGAATAATTAAAAAAAAAAAGAAGAAAAAACAAAAAATTCCCGCGTTTATCACACGCTTGACCGCTGAATAGCCGTCTATTCATTTCATTTACTTTCTCACCCCGTGTGTGCGCGTATAAAAAAAAAAAATGAGTCCGCCGAAAAAGTGGAAAAAAAGCAGCGGCGGCGGCGGCGGCGAGCTAGTCATTTAAATCGAGTACAACAAAAACCCCGCCTGATAACTGAACAGTCGCCTGCGCGCGACGCGGGGGGAGGGAAACAAAAAGCCGTGTAGGAATTAGGATGAACAAAGCCATCCGTTCCATTGAGAGGACCGATGTAATTGTGTCGTCGCGCGCGCCGAAAATGAAAAGTTATTGAGGCCGACGTTGCGCAGACGGGAGCAGCGCGTCTATGTGTGTGTGTGCAACCGAGGGGAGAGACCGACGACGGCAGCGGAAGAGAGCCCAAAAAATTGAGAGCCCGCAGTAGTAGTGACCTGCGAGTAACCGAGCCTGTTTATTTATACACGCGGCTGCTGCTGCTGGATATTCTTCTCGGCGTGTTATGGGAGAAGCCGGTGTACATGTGTGTAATTGCGCGTTGATAAAGAGCTTTCGGAAAAATTACGCGGCAATCTGCGACTACTCCAGTGTGATTTATATCAGGCACGGGGCGGGGGACGATCTTTTGTCTGCGGAGAAGCTATTTTAATTGACCCTTTGAGAGCGCGTACTCGTGCAAGTTTAAACGTTCCTTCCGCTGCAGTCGCCGCCGTCGCGTCGCTCTATTATATACTTACCTGTTGCGAGTATCGATCTGTCTATTTCTAACATCGGGCGGGACCTTTAGGACGCTGAATTTAGATGCGTACACGAAGTGTATTAATAATTAAAGCCATTTTCAAAACTGTCGATGTAGTTTATTTTGATTCCGGAAAACGTCCGCCACCCGCATATTGTACATTTTTCGATTATCTCCGTGGCAGATTTGATATGATACGCGAATTTTAATCCCGCGAAGAATTCCGGCCACGATATTCGGAAAAAGAAAAAGAAAAATAAAAACACGAGAAAAAGAGTGTATATTTCGAGCCCACGGAAAGTATACACGCGCAGCGCAGCGCAGAGAGCCGAGAGCGGGAAAAATAATTGATTTGACGAACAATTTTTTGATTGACGCTAACGGGATTACGATAATCGCATTTTTTAACCGCGCCGTTATTGGATTTGCGTTTGACATGCCAACGACATCAGGTGATTGGTTTTTTGCGCGCAGGCGCTCACGGTGGTGAAAAAGAGAGATAAGGTCGTCACAGAGAGAGAGAGAGAGCACGACGAATCCAATCAGCTCTCCATCATTTCGTTATATTTATAGGCGCGCCTTTGTGCAGGCACGGTTATTTATTTAGCTATGCGCCAAGACACACCAGACAACGTGTCTACAGATAATATAAATATAGCCGAAAAAGTACGTCCAATATAGCGGAGTGATGTCTTCATCGGGAGGCTTAGAGCACACGTTGCCCGATGGGTATAGATTAAAATCTCGCGGCCTCTCACAATTTATCAACATCGAAAACGCGCGCACCCGCAATCTACTTAACTGTATTAAAAAAAAACAAGCGCGCGCCGGCGGGGGCTGATATATTTTTAGCGCTGCCATAAAGCACCTCGTAAAGCCCAACAGTCCCTCTCTCTCTCTCTCTCTCTACCGCGTAGTCGAACACAAAAATTCTATTAATAATCCTCTCTATCAGAGGAATATCGCGCGCGCGGTAGATAGTAGCAGAGCGGGGGGAGGGGGGAAATAAACCACTCCCAGAGGACACAATAAAAAGCGCGGCGGGCTGCCGGGGGGCGGAAGCGGGACAAATAAGAAAAAGATCCCCTCGAGAGATCGAAAGGACTACTACTACTATACTCGGCATAGAGAAAGAGAAAAAAAAAGGCACTCAATCAGTGTTGTGTGCCACTACACTGCACCTATATACGACGCTTACGTTTATAAGGTCCGGGCAGTGCTATACCCCCGGCAGCACGCGGCTAGCCGCAATTATTTTATTGATTTCCCGGAGAGAACACATATTACCGTATAAGAATGCGAGAGGGAGCGCGCGAGGCTTGAATATTTAACGGCCGTGCCAGTTCCCTCGCGCGGAGAGCGAGCGTTTATCGTGCGAGCCGCACTTGTCTCTCTCTCTCTCCAGGGCCGTTTAGCGTTAGCGGGCGAGCACAGACACACACACACACGCGTGTGCGCTATCATACGCGCCGCTGCAACGTGCCACTTTGACGTTTTTCGCCTCCCCGGGGAGACTACGCGCGTGTCTACCTGCGCGCACGTCTGACTGCTTCTTCCTCTCTTCTTCTGCTTCTCCTTCGCGTATATACGCGCCTGCATTTTTCATTTCTTTTCGCGAGAAGAGCATATATGTGTGTATATACCCCAACCCAGCGCTGCCTGCTCCCACTCTCGTAAATACTTTGTATCAAATAAACATACCGCGCGCTCTTTCTATCTCGTACCTGTCTTTTTTTTCTTTTTTTTTAATACCCTCGCTCATGCGTAAGAATTTTTCGAGAGCATCCCGCGCGCGTCTCTCGGTAAACACACACGTGTATAAACCCGCAAGCGTAAAGTTTGCGACTCGCTTTTCTCACCGTCGCGCGCGTTTCGAATGCTTTTACGCAAAATGAATAAATGTTAATGAGCGCTCGTATACATCTGTCTCCTCTTTTTCTCTCTTTTTATCCCATCTACATTTATATCGCTCGGAGTGGAGTTTCATTGCTTTGTTACATATTGATAATATGAGGCAGAGTGAGTGAGAGTGAGAGGGAGAGAAAAAGTTTGCCGTATATATTATAGCGCGTGGCATTGAAAATTTACCGCGTCGTAAAAAGGGCGGCGCAAAAATTACGGCGTAAAGGATAAAATATTATTCATAAAAAGTTTGCGACGATGACTCTATATACAGCGGCACGAGCCCGACGACGACGACGACGGCTAAACTTTGTTTTTATATGTGTATATATATATACACACGCTCGCCTGCCGATACCCTACTATATCTATGTATACAGCTGTATAAAAAAGAGAGAAGTTTAAAAGCCATTATACGCTGACGAGCTCGTGGGTTAGAAACAAATTCAAATTATTCCCCCGTCAATCCAGCGCGGGACCTCGGCGGCCGCCCGCGAAAAAAAAAACTTGTTTCCATCAATACAAATCTATTTGTGCGCATCCTGCAACGAGTTCTCCCCCTTTATATATATATATATATATATATATATATATATATATATATATATATATATATATATATATATATATATATATATATATATATATATTCACGAAACGACGGCGCTCATTGGTTGTAGGAAAAATTCAATTGTAGGCTGTATATACGTATATATAAAAAACAGGTTTATTTATTTACGCAGTCGAATAGCTTTACAAACGCACCGGTAATTGTTCGATATGTACGTACACGCAGAGCGAACGAGAGGGAAAGAGGGAGGGGCGAGTTTTTCCACGCGGCCGCTAATTCTCTCACCACATCGGCCAAATGAATAAATTGAAAATATATCGAATTTTACCCGAGCGAGGAGAATTGGCAACGTTTGCGCGCGTCGACTTTACGCGATTAACGTTTTTTGCCCCCGCGCTTATATTATACGAACTGTGTGTAACACACGCACACTTCTTGCAGCTCGTACGCGCCATTTCTCGCTCTTTTGCGTGTAAATATATATACACGCGCGGGGGTTGGTAAAAAATCTGCCACGCAGCAGCCATCGCGGAATTGCATTTCCTCGCGCCCATCGTTAAATACCTCGAAGCTCGCGGCGCGCAACAAAGCTCATTAATATCCCGCGCGCAACAGGGATGGGAGGATATACACGCGAATGCGCGAATTAAAAGGCACAATACGCGCGAGAGGTAGTATACATCTCCCGCTCGAATTTTCCCGCAGCCGCTGAAAACTACGCTATATAACGCGTAAAATACTTTTTAGCGCAGTGCACGAGTCGCTATATGTACCCTTTCCTCTCTGCACGCGCACTCGTCTCTTTATCCCCCATTCTCGCCAACACTCTGTTTCATTTTCACCCTCTCTCCTACTCCCTCTCGTTCTCGCCCAGACGTCGTCGTCGTCGTCGGCAGCGTTGCAGCGACGGTTTATATATTTTATAGGGTCCGCGTAACCGTGCCAGTTTTTCCTTCCCGTTCCGTATAAAGTACATATAAGAAAAACATAAGAGAGTGTATAAACGTTGCTGCTCGGCCGCACGTCTGGTTTTCCCGTGCTCTTTTCTTCCTCTATAGCCTCTCTCGCCTATAGCGCCTCTTCGCTAAACCCTTCCGGGCCTCTTTTTTTCCTCCTCTTCTTTTTACTCTCTCCCGCGCGCCGCTGTGTTTACGATATAGCTGATACCTCGAACGCGCGGCCGCGGATCTTTCTCTCTCTCTCTCGCACGTGATTTTATCAATCTTTTATTGCCGACGTCTATATACGCGAGAGTAGAGCGAGCGCAGTTACCGCCCGGCGCAGCACTCGAGCTCGCTTTGTTCCCCGCGCATATATACAACGGTATACGGGGAATTGGCCGATGCGCTTCAGCGTGATTAAACATTCATCGGCAAAGTGTTTTTCCTGTCGCGCTCTCTCGATGATGCGCCGTTTCGCGTGGTGTTATGAGCATTGCGCGGCGCATTGTAATTTCGAGTATATATAGTAGGACGTAACTTTTACTCTATATAGGTATACGACAAGTTTCGCCGGCTGGAAATTTTCGTTGTAGACGGCAGATGTAGAGGCGAGGAGAGAGAGAGAGAGAGTACATTCCCAACAATTCCCTGGGATTATATTGGAAACATAATACGACCTAGTTGTACGCCGCCGCTCGTTTCACTTCCTATATAAATCATAATATTGCGCTGACGTTAATTGACGGAATTTATTCATTAGATTCAGCCATTAATATATGTATCTATATGTACATCGTATACACGCAGACTGGCGCGCGGAGTTGAGCAATTGTTCATTTTCAAAGCGGTAATTAAGAGGCTTTTTACCGCGTGAACTCACATAAAGAGAGACTATAGAGACGAGAAGCGATATAAAACGGGCCTTTTCGCCTCTCGACTGCGGACTCTGAAAGGGAGACTCGAAATTTCCTCTCTCACTCTGCCATTAGATGCCATTAATTTTTATAACGCGAGAGCTGAACATTATGTAAATGCCTCTATATAACTCTCGGTCAAAAATCATCGCGTGGCACTTTGACGCTCTATAATAGGAGCGCGAAAAAGGTCTACTCTCGACGTCTATACGCTATATATATATTATAAGCGTTAAAAAGATGACACTACATTTATAATCCGGCTAGTAGGCCTACACTCCAGCGCGTAAAACGCGCGACGACCGCGAGAGCTTTTAGATGCCTCATAATTAACCTTTGAAAAAAATTTTTTAAAAGGTTAATTAAAAAGACCGTGGTGGTGATGCGCGCGCGTCGTTCTAAAAACCGCGGCGCGAGAAATTTGATTACCGCGCGCCACCTGCGAGAAATTTGATTACCGCGCGCCACCTGCGCGAACTCGCTTGCTCACGCTTTGTAGTTTAATTGACGCGTTTCGAACACGCCGAATTAATGTCGAGCCCAGTCGTTTAATGCGCAAAAAAGACGAAATCCCGACAATTAACGCGATGCAGACCGATTATTATTCTTCTTCTGCTTCTTCTTCTCCTTCTTTTTTTTTTTCGCTTTCTGCCGCTTTATTTCGCTTCATTTGCGTGCTCGCGCGAGTGGGTCAGAGGCGCGCGTACAATTGGGTCAGCGCTATATATATCTATCTATGGCTTCCCGGAAAAATCACGTAAGTGACATGTTTTTCAAATAGGTTTTATACCTTATTTTTTAACGTGTTTGAAATTCCGAACGTTCATAATGAACGAAATATTAACTTAAAGTTTCTAATTCTGGTTAGAATTCCCCGGAGTGTGGTTTACTGCACGGAGAAAAATGTTCTATTAAAAATTACTATGTTTTATTGTAACCGGGGGACAGACTTGAATTCTTAAAAAAATTACTATGTTTTATACCTTATTTTTTTATTGTAACCGGGGGACAGACTTGAATTCTTAAAAAAATTACTATAAAACATAGTAATTTTTTTAAGAATTCAAGTCTGTCCCCCGGTTACAATAAAACATAGTAATTTTTAATAGAACATTTTTCTCCGTGTGGTGACTGCAAGAGTGAGAAGTGAAGAAATACAGTTATTATCCGATTTTAAATGTATTAAGTAGCCAAATTCAACTAAATTTGAAAATGGCAAAAATTTTTCGTTCACTATGAACGTTCGAAAATTCAAACACCTATTTTTTATCTTCGAACAGTCCTCTATCACGTAATCGTGACAGAAATTACTAAAGTTGAATAAATACAAGGAAAAACGCCATAACTCCATTTTTTTCCTCCAATTTTGTTCCCGGAACAACCGCGTATTTCCATTTCTTTTTTTAAATAGCTCCTGGAAAATCCCCATAACTCCACATTTTTTTAGAATAATTCCCGACAAAACCATATAACTCCACTTTTTTCCTGGTAAAACGATACAACTCCATTTTTCCAATAAGAGAGGTAGACGTTCCTTATTGTTATAAGGGTACCCATAGCAAGGTAGCTTGTATTAGAAAGAGTACACACATTTGGCCCTACACATGAAAACGATATCTTCTATATACAAGCTCCTGTCAGCGATAGTTCATATTTATCATGTATAGTTACCGAAAAAACAACGTAATTGCCATTGAAACCAGAAAACCCACGTAACTCCACTGAAATTTTTGTTTATTCCCAGAATAATCACGTGAGTGAAAGTCGTTTTCTAAGACATGAACGCAATTTGGTCTAGTTAATATGATAATAAATATGTTATTTAGATTAGTATTCATAGATGCAGTGTTGCATTTGATCTCATTTGTCTTGATTTAAAACACCGATGCGAAACTAAAAATTCGATTTACTCGAAGTCATGAAAAGTGCAGGAGATAAGTGGTTATTCCTGGAGTCACAGATATATACACCAAGCTCCCGCGAACTGTTGAATTATCAAACGCCTGTTCGTCTGCTGCACACCAACAGCGACGTAAGATCTTCATCGGAAGCCCTTTCTGTTTTTTTTTTCGCGCCCATCGTGACACGTCGCTCCAAAAAAAAAGTCAGGCGCGTCTATGTCTGGGAAATATTCCGGAGCACACTGCCACTATATATATGCAGCTGGAAGTGGAATTTTCGAGCCAGTGATTCGACATATACGAAGCGTGGCATGCAGCGCCGTGTGTCCCACATACGCACACGAAGAAACAAATTATTTCTTTATTAACAACCGAGCCAGGTTCCCTCCCTCTCGGGCGCGCATGAATAAAGGCCGTAATCCTAAGCTCTCGCGCGCCCGAGCGGCGCGCGGCACTGGCTTTTCGTGGCCACTCTAAGCCTCATTAAAGCCTTTATCTCGTTACAAACTCCTCTACACCTCTAAAGACCCCCCGATTCGCTCGCTGCTGCTGCTTCCCCCCTTCACTTCCGTTTTTTTTTTCATTCTATACGAGTGCCCGACACACACACACACACACACACACATGAGAGGCGCGATACACGGGCCAGCGAGCACGGCAGCAGCAGTCTCACACTTTTTACCGGAGCCTCGGCGTACAACGAGTGCCGTGTGCCATGGCACTCCTTACTCTCTTTCTCTGCTGCTCCTGCTGCTGCTGATCGGACTGTTTGTCAGCATCGCAGACGCGCGGGCATTGCGAATGCAAAGCGCCTAGCTTCTCCCTTTCTTTTTCTCTTAGCGCGAGGCGAAGCCACCTCTACACACTCGGCTGTATAATATATAAGTGCGATTTATATTGCAAATGCGCCGGCTCTCCTCTCTGCGTATATACCACCAACACACGCGGCCGCGCGTATATAACTGCACTTGTCGGTACCGCAGCCGCGCGCGTATATAGAGCTGCTAGATCGGAAATCCAGCGCGGTCGCGAACGAGAGAGAGAGCGTATATATACACACACACACGGGGCATTCTACACTACACGGCTCAATATTTAATATCCAAGGAAAGTCTCTCTCGCGCGAGTCTTGGCGGCTGCGCAAGGGCTCGCGCGATCGACGCGGAAGGAAAGTTTTACACGTATATATAAGATACTCTGTCGTGGTAGTTTTACACTGTTACACATATACACACAGACACACGCTCGCTTACACAAAGTCATCATAGGAATGCAAGCGTGCCTGCGTATATGTATATCGTAGACTGCAGGGACGTCCGTCATTTTATCTCGTTCGCTCGCGCGAGTATTGGATGGAATGCGCGGCCGTGCGATGCCATCTCGAATTAGTTTTGTACGGCAGGCCGTGCCGTCACACACCGTGTGGGGATAATTGGGCGCCACTCGTCATATACGAATACGTGGCACGAGGGAGCAGGGGGGGAAAGAACAAAAAAGGAAAGAGTCGAGTATACGTATCATGGCCTCATCATAATGTACGCGGGGCGAGATACCGAGTTCGTCAATATTATAAACTCATCGAGATAATGAGGCGGAAAAATCGCTTTCGGAGAATCGTTTTGTAACGTACGGTATAACCATTACCAATATATATATATGTATAACGGCAGGAGGACGAGAGAGGCGTCCGGTAATTTGATATGCTGTCCCGATAACAATCGCGCTCGCCATACGCACACAACTGTCTCCTCTATATACATACATACACACACACGCGCTCGCGCTCATGGTAATTTTTATCGGGAAATTCTTTCTCGTGACTATCCGCGTCGAAGAAGAACCTCCAGCTGGAGAGAATCGTGTAGAAAAGATGGCCCCGCGCGTATACGAGAATGACCACATAGGTAGTCGCGATGGAAATGCCAAAGTTTGGGCGAGAGATAGAGAGCACCGCATAGGCGATCATATGCGGTATATCCATGGACACGCATAGAGCCGTGCGGAATGCTTCGGGTACATAACGACTGGTAGCGGCAGCGGCTCTCGCGTAGAAAGCCACGCGCTCGCGTTCTTATTGGGCATAAACGAGCGCGCGCGAGCTCAGGGCTCGCCTATACGGCATATCGCGCGCGCGCGATAAATGTCAACCTGGATTTCCCGATGCAATAATTCGCGCTCGAGCTGTAGCGGAATCGAACGCCCCGGTTGTAACGTATATAGCACATGTACATACACATACACGCGATGTGTTTCTCTCGATATGTATATACGCCGGTCATTGATATCCGCCATTCCCCCGTGCGCGGCTGCGCGAAATATCGCGTTACCGTCCCGCGAGAGTCCGCGCGCTCCTTCTTTTTATCGTATAATGTATATGTGGTCCTTTTTCACCAGCGGAAGAATTCGAAGCGGGTGAAAAATCAATGGGAGAGAGAGTATAGAGTCGCAAGAAATTCGCGACACGATATCTCGACGCGGTGGTTGCGCCGCTGCTTCCTTCCGACCTCTGGTCCCTCTCTCTCTCTCGCTTTCTCGTGTTTTCCTCTCGAGGATTTGCGCTCTCTTTTTCCGCGGACTTTTCTTTTGTTTATTAGCCGCGACTGATGGGAAAGCAATGTCCGTTTTTCGTGGAATAAAGAAAACTTTGGCGCAGCGGTAGTGGTGGTATGGTCCCTCTTCGATGAAAAGCGCGCCGCGTCTCTCTCATTGAGGAGCGCGAGGTTTTTCCGCTACTCGCGGCGAACTTTTGCCTCCTATCGCGTCGAGGGTTAATGGGAGAACAATGTCGGATTTAAAAAAAAGTTGGCGATTCAATTCCGCCGTCGTCGCTGCCGTCGTCATCTCTCTCTTTCGTTCGTCTGCGAATTGGATCGCCAACTTTTTTCCCCTCTATCCTTGAATAAAGTATTAGAGCTGCGGCCCCGCTCAGCCTAGAAGCTGAGGGTAAGACAATAACGGCTAATTAAAAAGCATACGCCCGATTGTTTTATATCTGCAGCGGGGATTCGCGCTTATTGTTTTGACGAGAGCAGTTGTTATTTTGGAATCGTGTTACGATATATTTATCGGCGCGCGGAGTGTGGCATTCCTTCGACTGCGTTTTGGTTTACTTTTTTATCGAGAGATAGGGGTGAATTGGAAGGCTCCGAGTTTAGAACTTCGGGTCATATATTTTTAATTTAAGGCGGTAAGGCAAGTCTTTTCTTACCGGTGATATTCCAAGAATGTAGATTAATTCGGTTAGTTGGTACCGTCGGCAAGTGACAAAAAAATTCAATGCAATTACAATGCAGACTTGAAATGTTATAAACTTTTCTGCTTGCGCAATAACAAGGTTCATTTTCCATCAATTAGGCAGAATCACTCTGCGCATACTAAAAATACGATAAATCCCCCAGGGTTGATAAATTGATTACCGTGAAAAATAAACGAGCTCACTCTCTCTCTCTCGAAATTGTATATATAAAGATAAATTGAAAATGATAAAATTTCAATAAAAATCCTTCGTAATGACAAGTGTCGCACATTAATATTCGCCAGGCATTCTCTCATGCAATTACTCGTGCATTAATTCCGGGGAAAAATGCTTAAAGCTTCTGTGAATCGCGCCGTACGTATATACAAGCATATGGAAATTTCGCGATAAACCTTCGTACATAAGGACGCGCGCGTATAATATGCTCTCCACCCAAACGTTTTAATACTTTTCCCGGCTAAAAGACTGGTTTACCCGCTTATAAACATATGTATAATACAAGTCGCTCCATTCCTTCCGTTTATCAATATCGCTCGCCGGCGCGATTAAAGTCTTATTAGCCGCGGTAAAAAAGCCTTATTCCGATCGTCGGTGCTGTATCCTCCCTCCCTCCGTCTATCCTACACCACTGTCGGTAAAAAAAGAGATTAAAGGGGGAAAAAGAGGGGGGCCGAGCCCCTCGCGACATTGTGCGACGCTCACTATACTTCCTCTCTCTGATTCTCCAATTTAATTTTATTCTGTTGACGGAAAGAGAACGTGGTATGTACGTACCCTAGAAGTTCGTTCTACTCCGTAAACAGTGAGATTTTCTGCCTGCACCTTCTTTGTTCGTTCTCTCTCTCTCTCTCACTCACTCTCGAGCTCTTTCACAAGCAGCGCGCCGAGGCAGGCAGGCAGGCAGGCAGCTCGGGAAACGCGGTCGCCGTTTTCTCGCTCTAACGAGATAGCCCGAGTTTTATTGGAGTGGACTTGGCTTTAGCGGAATTGTTTCTTACTTTGTGCTAGCCAAAATGTAATCAACCTCCACGCGCGCGCACAGAAAACCTTCCCCCTCGAGGCTCTAACTTTGCTTACTCCCTGAGAATGTGTAAAACACCGTTATATCGTTTCATTACGCTTTTTATTTCATCCCCCTACTTGTTCTCGAGCTGTCGATTTGACCTTTTTTTTCCTTTTCTTTGTCGCCTCGATAAAGAGAGAGAGAACGTCTCCGAGGTCATATTGAGTCGCGCTCCCTTTTTCGAACTGTTAATTAAAATCTCGCGCTACTGCTTTATTGTTGGAAATACATTGTTCGTTACTTTCTCTATGCAGCTTTGAATTTAATCATCAAAGCTTATTGCTTTCGTCGAAAATTTCCGTTTAATTTACCGAACGTGAAATTCTTGCGTGATTAATTCACCGCGCCCCCCGCACTATAAAACATTCTTGTAACATTGTTGTGGTAAAGCTGCATTTATTACAGCACTAATACAGCTTCGAATGCTCGCTGTAAAGTATATGAAGTAAATCATATGAAGTTTCCGGAGAGAAGAAACGTATCCCGAGTTTCGGCAGAAGCGGCCACTAAATTTTTATCACCGGCCGTTAATTTTTCCCTCTTTCCCTCCCACTTCTCTCTCTCTCTCTCTCTCTCTACGCGAAATCCAGCATTTTTTGTCAAACTTTTGCAAGCGCCCTCGGTCCCTCATGTTCCGGATTTATGTAATGTAATTACGTTTTAACGACTCGCAATAAACGCCAAAAAAATGCGCGCATTAGCCCCACATTAGCATATATACATCTGCAGGCTTTTTAATTTCGCAACGAGAAATAAACTCGCCCCTGGTATAAGCATCCGCTGATCCTCGAATTAATCTCCCTCCGCTTATATATATAATATAGAAAAACATCTCAACCAACACGAAAATTGAATATCGATCCAGGCTCGCGACCAAACATTTACCCCCCGAGCTTTTAAGCTCCCTTTGTCTTACGTATATACATACGCACACACCGACAGACACCATAGCTTCGTATTACTCGATCGAAATTCGAATAACGACAAGCTGCTGCGTCAGCCTCGTCCCCATCATTCTGTCCGCGCTCGCGCGCAAAACGAATTTCCGCGTCACAATGCCCACGCGTCAAAGGCGTCGACTTGCCAAAAGTCCACGCGATACGTCTTTCGCCTTTAACGATTAAAAAATCGTCATCGCCGTCGATTCGGCTCTAAATACAAACGAGTCCGCGATCGCCGCGGTGCACTTGGCCATAAATAATGCACACACGCGTGGATATCGCCGTAGCTTCGTCAATCGCTGTGGTGGAGTTCCACACAGAGTATAGGGAGTCTGCGCAAATCGAGAGCCCGAAACTCGCGTATACAGAGGGAGAGAGGAGAACGCGTGTGCGAGGTACATACCGTGCGACTGCGTACGTAAAAGTGCGTGCGTATAAACGGCCGAGGGGATAGAATGTCGATCCCCCTCTTCTCTCCCACTACACCAGCAGTTCGGCGTATAGTGTTGTCGTCTGTCTGCGCGCGGCCGGGCTTTCAATGAGCTTTGACGACGAGTGCTGCGAAAAATCTCTCCGCTTTTCCAGTGGCAAATTCGCCTTCCTGGTTTATGAATTCCTGCGCAGGGCTTCAACTAACGCGCGCGTCGAAATATTCTTGTAATTAACGAGGGAGAGAGAGAGAGAGGGCAACGATGCCAGCTTTCGCTATAAGCCCACTACGCCGCAGCAGCAGCAGCAGTCGATTAGGCTTTAATAATTGATTTGGCTATTAAACTCCGACGTGAAACGTGCTGACGATCAATCTATCTCTCTGCGAGTCCGAGGTTAATTCAACGTTTGCTCTCTCTCCCGCTATACGCATACCTTATACATATACGCAGTAGTAGTAATCATTTCATCGGCTGTCACCCGACGAAAAAAAAGGAAGGGATATCGGCATATTATAACGAGTGTTAGAAGAAGAGAGGAAACGAGATATCGAATTGGTGCGTAACCAAACAGGCTGGGAATAAATGGACTACTGTATACACGCGCATATCGGAAGGGGAGCATCCATCAATATAAAATATTCTTCTTCCTCCCTCCTTGTCGCGTGTACGCAGCGTATATAATGTATCAGACCAGAGGCGATGCATTGGGAGGGATCGGCTCTAATCCTCCCCTCCTCCTCTGTCGCTGAACTTTCGGCTGGCGAATAGCTCAATTACGTCGCCTCTCCCTATAGCGCATGTACATGTGCCCACCTCTCTCGCCCCTCTGCCAGTGTACACGTATATATGCGTGTGTACAAGCGTAAAGTGAATTCCCGTGGGCGCAGCACGCGTGCGTGCGCGTGTGTATATGTATATACGTCCCTGCAGTTCATAATGTAGCGAGCTCTCTCTCTCTCTCTCGTGGCTGCTTTTTTTTGCCCCGTTCGGGAAGCCAGTGCAACGAGATTCTTTAAGCTGATAGCCGCTCGCGCTCGGCAGTGGAAACGTGCAACTACTATACGTCGCGCGCCCGCGCTCCGGCTTATCTCGCCCTCTTTCTTTTATTTCGCTTCTCGCCGTCTGCCCTTTTGCTCGTGTATAGAGAGAAAGAGAAAGAGTTTAGAGGGAAAAATCTAGGTAATCTGCCGCAGCTTGGTTATGTTTTGCATTATGCATTTTCGGCCGAGAGCGATCCCCGCTGGACAAATTTACCTCCCTCGGTCCGGATTAAAAGTGTATTATACATAAATATATACGTACAGTATTCCACCGGCGGCCCGAATGAAGATAACACACGGAGATATAAAATTTTTCTTTTGTTCTTGATTTTTTTTTTTTCAAAATCGGAGTCGACGCGATTAACGGGTCCCCCGTGCTGCACCTGCGCCGCGCCAGGAGACAGGCGGCTCGCGTAGCCGCTATCCATCAAGTGCCGTTGCACAGTGTAGGTAGCGCAGATTCGGCAGAAAGTCAACGCAAACGCCAGATGCTAATCATCGGCTGTGTGTGAGTGTGTATACACAGGTTCCCGAGCAAGTCGAGCATCAATAACGCGCTTAATTGCCCCGTAAAAAGGCGCCGGCAAGCGACTGATTAATAGCCGGACGACTACGACGACTCGGAGAGCGCTCGTAGGTAGCTAATATATACACACACGTATAATATAGGCGTGTAGGTAGTGAAAACGCTGATTAAGGCAGTAAAGCGCTTCGCAATCGCCGCCTCGCTAATAACCCACGGGCGCGCACCGACATCGCCAGCGATTTCTCTCTCAGCTCGCCTCCTTAATAGCGACGGGCGCGACCTTGACGACACGAGATAACGTAGGTATAGACGCCGCTTATACACGTATGACTAAGTCTTTATCTAGATATATATACAGAAAGTGAGAGAGCCTTCGGAGAAAGTTACACATATTAGTATATGACTTACCGATCGTCCGAGCCGCCGGGCGGTCAGCGGCTTGCATCTCGCTGCTGCGGCATCAGGAGCAGCGGCGGCGACGGCAGCATCTCCTCTCCTCTCCTCCTCCTCCTCCTTCTCTCCCAGGTGCGTTGAACTCCTCTTTCTCTCTCTCCCTCTCGCGTTCGCGCGCGCGCGCGAACTATACTACTGCGCGCGGCTTGTTTTCGCCGCCGCGGCGGTTCTCGCCTGCATGCAGCGGCACACCGCGCCAAGGGCACGCGGCAGTTTGCACACTTTTACTCCCGTCGCCTGTTTCTCCTCCTCCTTCGTCTCCTTTTTTTTCCTCTATACGTAGTATATACAATGCGCGCACGCACACACGCACCTTATCCTTATCACTCGCACTCAGGTTCTCTCTCTGTCGTATTATTACTACTACTAACAGTCGTGGATTCGTGTGTCCGTCTCCTATATTATACGGCGAAAATAAAGTCTCGCACCTTCACGCAACTCGCCGAGTGTCTGTGTGTCTGTATATATGCGACGCGGGGTGCCGCGATGCTAGCCCGCCAATGTCCCGCGCTCAACTGGTCTCGTCCTCCGCTCCGGCTTGGCTGCTGGCGCGCGCGCCGCACGGGGAAGCTCTATCTCTCTCTCGCAGTCGCGGTGTGTATATATATGTAGTAGTATAGGTCTTTCGTGCCGACCAATGGGTGCGCGACCGCCGCCGCCGCCGGAGCGAGCGAGAGAGAGAGAGAGGAGACCGGCTCGAGTCGCGGGGAGCGGACTCTCTGCGCACTCGCTCCTTCTCGCTCGCGCTTTTTGCCGCGTGCAGCGCACCGCATATATATATATATAAGCCTGTCCCTTTTCTCTCCCTTGTGTGCTGCACTCGGGCCTCTCTCTCCCTCTCTCTCACATATAGTAGTAGTACCTCTAGTCGTCGTCGGAGCAGTCTGCACAGAGAGTCGCGCGCTAGGTATGTCATCGCGGCGTGTACACCCGAGCTCGCGACGTACGTGCGGTTTTGTATATATCCTAGGTATACCTCTTTCTCTGCATCTCGCGCGCATCTTTGTAATACCCGCGTATCTTTGATTTCGCGTATACCTATATAGGTATCTTCCTCGCTCTCGCGCAGATTCCTTCGGCCGCCACGTAAAAGCACGCCCACACGTGTACCTATATGTGTATACGCGTTACGGTATACATCGTCGCGCGGTACGAAGAAAAGCCAATTTTTTAACTCGGACGAAGAAAAGCCAGTTTCGCGCGAAAAAAGCCGTAGTATATGGGCTCATTTTTGGCTTTTTTCGGGCGATACTGGCTTTTCTTCGTCCGAGTTAAGAAATTGGCTTTTCTTCGTACCGCGCGACGATATATATACTTCAAGGCGTCTAGGCATATCTTCATTATAATATATACCTATATGCGCATTATCCTTTTTACCGCGGCCGGGCGCGCTCTTAAACTCTCCATTGTACATCACAATTATATATATCTGGGGAAAAGTGTGTACGCGCGCATCTTCCCTCCGCGCCTTCCTTCTCCGCTTCTTCTTTTTTTTTTATAACGCGTCTAGCCGTCCCTCCTTTAAACACCTCTTTGCATACGCGCGCAGACTGCACATATATCTACATTCAGTCTGTTTTTCACCCTTTCTTCCTCTCTCATTTGTCTCTCTCTCCCTCTCTACCTTCCTCTTCTTCTTGCGCTCTCCACCTCCTTCTCTCGAAACTCGTCTCGTATACCTTTTGCTGCACCTTCCTCTTTTTCCATCTCGCCGTCTCTCTCTCCCTCTCTCGCTATATCTCCACATCTCCCCGCGCTCGCTAGCCCGCGTTCTCCGGCCTTTTCCACTCCTTTCTTCTCCTCCTCTTCCACCATGCTCCTCCTCCTCCTCCTTCCGCAGCACGTCTCGACCTCTCTCGCCTAGAGTCCGATTTGTCTGGCCCTCTCTCACTGTCGGTGCGGCTCTCTCGCGAGCGCGCGAGAGCTCGGGAATCCGGTACAATCCCGCCCAAAACACTGTTCATGTAGATCTGCACTCGCGTTAAGTGTCTGAATAGCCGATATATACCTGATTGGAAATACAATGTGCGGGGTGCAGGCACGCCTGAGCGAGTGTATAATATAGCCGAAGGCAAAAGAGCGTGCACGAAAACCTCGCTATATAGCGACGAGCGCGCGATCTTCCTTCTTTCCCTCGATTTCCTCTCTACTGGCTCGATGTTTGCTGAGAGTGGAAATTGGCTGCGCGCTTCTGTGCCGTGGCAGTGATTCTCTTTCTCTCTTTCTCCATTTCTCCGTGCATATACTCTATATCCGCACCCACCCGAGCGCGCGCCGCGCATTGTCGTCGTTTCGCTCTTTCTTCCGGAAAGTCAAAATAATTAGTCTCGCCGAGGAGATGAAAATTAACTTCGTTTCCCGCTGACGTCCCCCCGTCTTATTCGCTCGCTTTCGCCCGCTCCCCCGCCACTGGCTCCTTTTTACTCCTCGCCTTTCCTTCTATACTGTTTTTTTTTCTTCTTCTTTACGCTCCAGTGCCGTTGGGACGAAAAATCGTGAGTAGCGCGCGACGGAGATGGCGTCTTTTTTGCTCAACGAGGAAGAACGTCTGAAACTCGTCTTAATAGGAGCAAAAATTTTTCCCCTTCCTATATATACATTATATACACGCGGACACACAAACCTCCGCACGTATAATAAGAACGAAATCAAGTTTATTGTTGACGGGCGGGCTGTCCTACTCCTTTTGCAGCTGTCTATATTATACTCAGCAAAGAGAAACGACTTTATTCCGCGTCGTTGTTGCCATAAATGTGGAAAGCATTGTTGGCGCGCGATCCAGTATGTATATATATATATATGTAGATGTACATAACAAGCGCGATGCTTTCTTCATTAAATTAAACTCGCGACCAACGTGGGGAGAATGAAACCGCAGCTGAGCTATAGACAGCGGAGGGAGAGGAGACGGGCCCAACTTAAACTTGGATACACGCATAGAATGACAATCTTGTAAAGTCAATCGAAAGTTCGGAAATTGCAGTCCTCGCCGTTGACTTTGCCTCCACCCCCCTACCTCTCCTCCCGGATTGACATGCGCCCGCCGCCTACATGTTTACTTTGCATTTGGCGCGGAATCCGAGAGCCATTTACTTTTTCCCTATATATATACACACGCGCGCGCGCACCATAATTGGAGCGCTTTCCGGGTAACGAGCTGCTAATTAAATTTCGCAGCGTCACGAAAAACCGGCGATTCTTCTTTTTTTTCTGTTTTTTATTTAAGATTCTGCTCCGTTTCTTTTTGAAGGCACTATTACGCCGATTTCCGCTGATTAACATCTTGATGATAATCGCCTGGACGCTCGTTAATTAAATTCTTAAAATTGGCAACGAATTTCGGCGCGCAATAACGTTATCCCGATGCAATACTCGTATTCGAAACTCGATGAAAAATAAACCACTCTATAATATACAATAAAATTAACGATCGGCATATATGTCAATAAGAGCTTTAGACATGAGATTGTATACTTTTCGCTACCCACTTTGCGCATTTCAGTGACTTTAATAAACAGGATAACAAACATTGCAAAAATCACAGCGAGTGTGTATATATATATATATATGTGTGTGTGTACGTCGATGGTAAACCGCAGCAGCGTGTCATTCTGCTTTTCACTCTCTTATAAGAGATATAACTTTCCCCCCGCACACGCACACAACCAGTTTATTATCACCTGTCCATCATCGTGCTTAATTAAGCATATATTGTGCGCAGAGAGTCGAAAACCCGCGTGCACACGCACTCGCTACCATACACCCACGCGCGAACCATTCAATTCGACGATATTTTTCGACTTGTGCATACATATATATATAATAACATCTGTCAATCATCCGATAATACGCCATTGAGCAACAATACTGCCAACCGTTGTATACATATAATACCTACATCCAGCTCTCTAACGAGCTGAGCTTGCATTGCGTAAGATACTATATGAAAAATTCCACAGAAATCATCAGACAACTGGGTACGAAAAATAAAAAAAAAAATATTTGAGGGGCACACCTATGAGAACAGGTTTAGTTTGGTTCTTTGGACCATTTTAAATGCAGGAAAAATCGGGAACATGGTCAATTGGATGGCAAGTTTTTTTGCGGACAATAACTTTTTTTTTAAAAGATGCTTAAAAATGACCCCCGGCCTTCATACATAAATCATTTGTCAGGAAGAGTCACATGTACCTTTAAAGAAAACAAAACTAGAGAATGCCAGCTTTCATTTGATTTTGATCGGATGAATTTAAAGATTGATTTTGATTGGTCGATAAGGAATAGGAGTAAATATTCGCTAATACTTCCGCTACATTTGAATTTTTGAAATTGAAGTTTTATTCTTAACTATTTAAAACTAAACAATTAAATCAAATTATTAGGTGTGCAAAAAAGTTCTACCCATTTGTAAGAGATGACGCTATCTTGAGAACAGATGCTTACTGATTTCATATCTTTATACTATAGTGTATACCGCAGATCCTATTCTTCAAATAGACTGCGTATGCAAGTATTCATTGCTAATATAATTCTGTCTTTAACATGAATAAAAATGGAAGTATATACTATGCATATCCGACATTGCTTACTTTACGAATTCCATCAAGGTAAAACTGCCGCTGAAGCTCATAAATCGATCGGTGCTACTTATGGAAAAAAGTTATTGATGAGAGTACATGTCGCAGATGGTTTCGAAAATTTAAAGACGGAGATGTTGACTTGAGCGACAAACCACGCTGTGGTAGGTCTCAAAAGATGAGTGATGAGAAATTGCACGAGCTACTGGATGAAGACTCGGCACAAATGCAACATTAGCTCGCTGAAAAATTAGGCGTTACCCAACAAGCTATTTCTGAGAGGTTACGTGCGTTGGGAAAAATTCAAAAATGTGGAAAATGGGTACCTCATGAATTGACCGAGGAGCAACGTGAAAGGTGAGTCGAGACGTGTCTCTCATTGCTTTCAAGACAAAAACAGAAGAGCTTTTTGTGGAAATTAGTGACTGGTGATAAAAAGTGGATCTATTACGAGAATCATAAACGTCAAAAACATTGGGTAGATCCAGGACAGCCCACAACATCCACACCAAAACGCAACGTCTTTGGAAAAAAGTTGCTGCTCTGTATTTGGTGGGACGAATGGGACGTGCTATATTACGAGCTTCTCAAATCCGTAGAAACTGTTACTGGTGAACGATACTCTTTTTAATTAAACCGTTTAGCGGAAAAAATCCAAGAAAAGAGGCCGTATTCTGGGCATGGGCGAAAACCAGTAATTTTGCAGCATGCTAACGCTAGGCCACACAGAACTTCCACGGTCCGTCAAACCATAGAAGAATTACAATGGGAAATTTTACCGCATCCGGCGTATTCTTCTAACATTGCACCATGCGATTACTACCTTTTTCGCTCATTAAAAAACAGCTTACCAGCTAGAGCAGCATTTTCAGAATGAAGATGAAGTACGAAAAATGGTTGATGATTTCGTAAAGTCAAAAGATGAAGCCTTTCTTCGCCACGGAATACATCAGCTGCCTAGGCGTTGGCAAAGGGTAGTAGAAGCTGACGGTACCTATATTGATTAAACTTTGTGTTTTGTTTGAGTTTTTTAAATAAAAAAAAAAAATTGCTGAAAACGGGTAGAATTTATTTGTACCCCTAATAGAATAAAAAGATTAATTTTTTCATGCTTTGAAAAATTATCTGATTCTCCTATCATTTAAACTAATTAAAATGATATTATAATGAAAAATTATATATTCATAACCTCAAAAACAAAATAGTACGCGCGCAGTGCGTTTGGATTTTGCTCGTGAGCGTGAAATACAAAAAATACTTTAAAGATGTAAAATAGCAGATTTTTGCCATTTTAGAATGTATTTTCAAAAATTAGTGTACTTCACACTCATTGTTTAAAACTCATGTAATTTTTGAAAAATCAACATTCTTTCATCCGGTAAAAAGCAAATGAAAACTCGTATATTCTCTAGTTTTATTTTCTTTTTGTTTGAAGGGGAGCATCTTTAAGCATTTTTGAAAAATAAATTTACTGTTGGCAAAAAAGATTGCCAGCAGATTCATCGTTTCCCTGATTTTTTTATATTCAAAATAACCTTTCGGACATATTTCATCTTCTTTCTTATGACACAAAGTATACGGGAAAACTCGTGTACAGTTAAAAACGCCTTGTTTCCCATTTTTTTTTCTTAAGGTTAAAATTTTTGAAGACCTTTTTTTACCTCAGCTATTTAGCCCGGAAAAGTTCTACTCAAAGTTTCAAAGAAGAAACTGAAACTAGACAAAAAGATCTTTCATTCCTTTTTTTGAAAATTAAAAAATGTTGATTCCTTCAAAAGTTATAAGAGTTTAAAATTGAACGTCGAAAAGGCATAAAAATGCTCTCAAAGTCGGGGCTGCCGATTCCTATGTGATTTGTGTATTTTTATGCCTTTTCGACGCTCAACTTTAAACACTTGAATGAATCAACATTTTTTAATAGTCAAAAAAAGAAATGGAAGATCTTTTTCTCTAGTTTCAATTTCTTTTTTGAATCTTGGAATAGAACGTTTATGGGCTAAATGTTTGAGGTTTAAACAAAGGGATTTTTTGCCTTTCTCTTCAAAAATTTTAACCGTTAAAAAATGTGATCCAAAAATGTTTTTAATTGTACACGATTGTTCCCGTATACTTGACATAAGAATTAAAGAAGATGAAACGCGTCCCGAAGGTGTGCCTTCAAAACAAATTTTTACCAGTTTTGAGTCCGCCTAAAGTTGAAATTTTTCCTGTATTTCCTCATATATATACATACACACCCACAATGCGAATATACATAGAATTCGTCCCAACACCCTTTTTCCGATTTTACCCGGCTCCTTCTCGGCTTTTTGTGTATACACACACTCCCTTTTTGGCTTCTTTCTCTCGTCCCTCTCACGCCCGGCGGTGGCCACTTTCAGTCCCTTTTTATATACATCTAACACTGCGACGTGCAACGGACAAAACCCGGAGTGACAGAGAGCTGCTACATACCTTGTGTGGGCCTGGAAAACGCGCGCGTCGATCTCCGCCGCTGATAAGAGACGACAGCGACGACGAGAACGACAACGGCTTTTACCTTCATCTCCGCGCCCAACGACGAGAATTTCTTCATAAAGTCTGATTTAGCCGGGCGCGTGGCCACTATTGCGGCCGGGGGACGTAAAACGGATGGGAGAAAGAGGACGGAGGGAGGAGAGAAGGACTTTTAAGAGCTCGCCTCGCGAGGGAAGAAAGAAGGCGATTTGATAAGCTCGTTTTTTCCTTTCTTTCTGTTTCTCTCTCTCTCTCTCTCTCTCTCTCGCTCTTCTCTCTCTCTCCGCGGTCGGGGGCTATTGATTCGTTATTAATGGGACCGCCGAGAGGTTTTCGTGTTCCAGCGGGCTTTTTTGGCTGCAAAGAGAGAGAGAGAGAGAGAAAGAGAGATATATATAGAGGCTGCAGGCGGCGCCTCGCTGCTCCTTTATACACGACTCGTCGTCGTGCCCCTCTCTGATTATTCCTTTGTAAACAGGCGTGCCTTTGATAAGCGGAGCGCCTTAATGAACCCCCCTCACCCCCCACTCTTCATCTTTTCCCACCACCTCGTTATTTACGGAATTTTTATTGTCGCGGCCGCACGAGCCAACTCACGCGCCTTTATACATACATATGTCTACACACACACGCGCGCAGGGATGAACTATTATCTTTGCCTCCGCATCGTACAAATTTTTAAAACCACTACCACCTTCGACGCCGAATATATGGGTGATGGAGGAATAGAGGGGAACGTGTGCCTATGCGTGCGTGGCCGTTGAAAAGGAACGAATAATGCGGTTGTTATCTCGACGACGATCTAGGCAGGATTTCTTCACCTACCGACGTGTGTTTCTCTCTTCTCTCTCTGTCTGGACTCGTCGCTCTACACACACACACACACACACACACACGCGCGGGATAAAGTTTCTCTCGTGTGATGTTAAACGCACTAAACTCCCGGCCAAACAGCAGCGTCAAAACATCAATAACGGGGTGGGGGAAAGGGGGGAGAATACGCTTGTAGAGCTTCTGGAGCCGACAAGCGCGCGCGGCTCCGAAATGAAATTTCGACGTCTCGCTCGGTGTGTGTGCGGGTGTGCGCACGCGTCCCGAAAATCGGGCATACCTATACACATAGCCGAATTAACGCGCCGACTCGGCAGGACTCGAGTGTACTGCTGCTGCTGCCGCCCATGTGCCCGTCGCGCGTAATTGATGAATATTTTACGAGTTCAGCCACCCGCTCCTCGCTAAACGCTCTGCGCATTCGGAGAGAGAGAGGGAGCGCCTAATGCGCCGTTAACTCGAGTGCGTGCCAAGATCTGGGCGTCGTTTTTCATTTTACCCCGAGCGCGCACGGGGAGGAAAATGAATGAGTCGTATATATATTGTTGTATAGCTTTTTCGGGTATTTTTTTGGAAGGCAAGTGAAAAGCGAGTTTATACGGGCCGAGTGTGTGTAGATGTTTGTCTTGAGCGAAAAATTGACTGGGAGGTGTGTGTGTGTGTGTGTATATATATATCCTGAATAAGTGAAAAATCAGTCATGTGCACGTCAAATGAGTGAAAAATCATGCACTTGTTTGGCAGAATGCACGATTAATGTATTACTATACTTTGCACACATTCGATTATTTTTTATTTATTTTAACATATATTATATTCGAATTCAGTTTGCTTAGCTTGCACCATTTGTAAATTAACGCCATTTGTAAAATAATTATATTTGCAATAAATGACTATTATTATTACTATTATTATATACACCGACGTGAGTTACGCATATAATTAAAGCTGCGAGAGGAGCAGATATATAGGGAGGTGAAATAAAAGATAATAGTTATTATTAATATTTCCCGTGCGCTATAATAAGCGTGTATGTATATAATATACACGTATATACATATATACAGGTACCGCGTGACACTTTGCAATAATTTATATGAAACGCGCGATGGCAGTGAAAAGTCTCAGGTGCGCGTATATAATATGATCCTTGCTCACTTTAACGTATGGCCTTTGTAAAATATCTCGCAAGACTAATTGAATGCGCCATATGATAAAAAGGCCGTAGCTTAAATTTTATACACAAGCGTGCGGCTATATATACATATAGGCACACGGCATTTTTATAATGGACCGTTGTTTTCTGCCTATTACAGCGGCGACGATCAAGACGAAAAAGAAAAAAGTCCCGGTCGTTTCTTAATTATTATAAAATTAACAGTTGCGCAAATCGCGCGCGCATTCGCCGCGCCGTCACGGGCCTTATATTGCGCACATTTATATAATATACGCATCGCGGCTCTCCGATAAATCGCACAACGCTCGCGACTTTCTTCCGAGAGGGAGAACCGTGAAAGCCTTGCAGTAATGCAGACGCAGCGATTATTACCAATTCATCCGTACACGTCTTAACGATATATATACACATATATACGATAGCTCCCGCGGTGTCTAATAGCCGGCTGCCTGCGCCATTCGGGATAGGGGCAAAGGGTAAAATCGATTCGCGTCGCGAGGCGTTTCAGCATCGCCAACCTCTCCGCCGGCACCGTGGCGCGTGCTACCGCAGTCGAGCTGGGTGTAGGATGAAAAATGCAAAGGATACGCCCGCGATTCAAAGTCAGCTCTTTCCTCTCCGCAGCTCTCGCGCTCTCATCAAAGATTTCACGTCGAGGTCCTGGCGGGCAGTAGCAGCAGCGGCACTCGATGAAAAAGCCACTCGGCAAATGATTCCGCAGCGTCTATAACGAGGCCTCGAAAGCTGCATACAGCGACGACAGCATCGCACGCAAAAGCCTTGTGGTGACACGAGAGAGAGAGAGAGAGAGAGAGAGAGTATCCACGGTTCATCAGCCTCGTCCTCCTCCTCCTACGCTTCAGCGTATCTATGGAATACACATACGTGTACCTGATGAGTGTGTGTGTGTGTGCGCACACCGATGCAACGCGCAAGACAAGCAGCATTCGTCTCTCGCGGAATGAACATACGCCTTTTTCATGTCAAGCATATATCCGCCTCGGCGTCTGTATCTCTCTCCCGTCTCCACGCGCATATAACAAATTCCACGCTCATCGTGTCTATAGTTATATACCTCTGTATACGGGGGCCGGATATTGCTCGAGGAGAGATATTATTCGCGAGGAAGAAGAAGAATCCGCGTCGCGTGTATCTCTCTCTTTTGCCCTGTCTTGCCACATAAAGGTCAAAGCGAGATATCCTATATATATACGCGTGCGCTTATACTACATATATCTGCTTAGTGACGGT
This sequence comes from Torymus aiolomorphi, assembly GCA_036365515.1. Taxonomy (NCBI): domain Eukaryota; kingdom Metazoa; phylum Arthropoda; class Insecta; order Hymenoptera; family Torymidae; genus Torymus; species Torymus aiolomorphi. Next base: position 22,979,188 of record CM070876.1, read on the forward strand.
CGGCTGTCTCCTCGCGCGAGGGTATAAAGGCAGCCCAACGCGGTTCTGTATAAATCAAGGCGCCCGCGACGCTGATCCGCCGGCCAGTCAGCATCGTCACGGACGGCGTGTGTCTAGCGGCACGTGTGCGTGTATGTATATATATATACAAGGACGGCAGCGCCGATTGAAAAACCGGGCGCTTTACTGCCCCCATTATGCGAGCGAGCGCGCGCGCATTGATCTCTCTCTCCGGGGGCGAAATATCACCGTGATGTGCAGAGCAGGAGCAGTAGCACAAAACCCGTGGTAGAGAGAGAGGGAGACGCCTGACACAATGAATGGGCATTAAGACGGAACAACCCGTGCTCCACTCTCCCCGTATTACGCCGCAGCAGTAGTGGCATATAGCGTTGGCTGCTACCGGGCACCGCCATTCTGCTGCTGTATACAGAAGCAGCAGCAGCAGCAGAAGCCGGAGGTGTCCCGTGCGTGCGCGCTGCTATACGTGAGCTCGCATGCGCTTGCGGGCTTAATAAGGACCGGTATGTGTTCATTCCTATATACCCGCCCGTGTGTGTGTGTGAGTGTCTGTACGTATAATATGAACGAGAGGAAAACGAACGTCAGGGAGAGAGAGAGAGAGAGCGCCGTCGGCGGCTAAAGCGTCCAGTTCCGTTTTGGCTCCCTATATCTCCTCGTGCGCTTTCATTCGATCTCTCTCTCTCTCCCTCTCTCTATACCATACGTGCGCTCTCTGTCTCTTTTTACCTTCGGGGCCTATCATTTGGCCTTTTTTTTATCTCGAGCGCCGGCTGCAGATGCTCGGAGAGTTATTAAGCACCACGGTTATTAATTGAATTGCTCTCTCTTGCGCGCGCGCGCGCAAGCACACAGCGAGAGATGTTGCGCCCAGTCACGTTTCGGGGATTATTAGAAAAAAGAGTCTAGTGTGCGATTGAATTCCTCTTTTTTTTCATTTCGAGTGTGTTATAGAGCGAGAGCGGATGCACCGCGCGCGCGCTCGCTCGCTGCTGCCATTGTTATTTATCGTATACATCATGGGCGAGTTGAAAAATGGCCCAGCGATGCGGTGTGTGCTGCCCGGGGATTGAATCTAGGGTGATTACGGATAAGTGCGGGGTGCGCGCGCGCGCGCCCGGGATTGAGAAAAGACAATCACCGGAATTATGAGTGCAGTGTGTGTGTGTGTGTGTGTGTGTGTGTATGTATGTGTGTGTACGTGTGTGTGTGATGTTGCGGGCTTCAAAACTCTACAGTCATTTTCTCTAGCGATGCACTTTTTTTATGTTGTTTGGGTTTTTATATTCCTCTTTTAAAAGAATAATGACGGAAATTTGAAGCCGTAATAAAACCTTTGCTATTGGTCAAGTCCGTTTAAAAGGAGCCCGTGATTGGTCAACGTTGACGTTACTCTCTAAAGTTGAATTAGTGAAAATTGCTTCACCATTTCAATTAGTAGAAAAAAACTACTAATTTATAAACAATCAAAAATAGAGGCAGACAGAAAGAAAGAAACAAGCACTCAAAGACATAGAGCAGAGTCCGAGACGATCGACGAAAGAAGGTGACAAACGAAGAGGTAGGCGCCGAGGGCAGATACAAAAGGACAGACACGGAGAGGCAGATACACGGAGGCATAGCCGGAAACAGGGCGACACAGTAATATAATAATCGACAGAGAGATAAAGGAGAAGACAGTGGTATACAGACAGAGAGAAAGAGGCCGAGAAAAAGTTAGAAATATAGAGGGATGAAGACATACAGAGCCAGGGACAGAGAATTAGAGACAAAAAGAAATAGATAGAGACCGAGACAGAAAGACAAATGTAGAAAGATAAAGACAGTGGGGAAGAGACTAGGAGTCAGAGACACTGACACAGACAGACACAAATGAAATAAGACAATTTTAAATAAAATAAAAAAATATTAATGCGCCTATTACAGTACCACAGGGGTGGGACGAAAAACTATTTCTTTAGGCATTATACATTACTGTATTAAAGTACCTGCTCAATTAAAAAATGAAATTTCTTTGGAAAAATAGAAATATACACTAAATTTAACATATTACATTCTACATTACAATTGATACATTATCAAAAATTCTATATTATATAGACCCTATATTATATAGATGTTTCAAAATAGTGTCAGTCGCAGCCCCCCCCCCTCGCTCCCACCCCTCGCGCCCCTCCTCTAAATAATATGAAAAAGTACAGACCATGTTTACGATAACTTAATTGCGAACGCCTGCGTTGTATTTGCGAATACTTTAGTATTTAAATATTTTATTACAATATAACCTCGTCATATCTCTCCTTGCCTATTATCCTGGAAATTTATAATATATATATATAACAATAAATTGTAATAGTGTGTAGGGATGCACGAATACTCGACTAGACGTGTTTGAACAGTATCGAACTATTTTTTCGAACTCGAGTCGAATACTCGATACTTCGAACTGTTCAATATCATCTGAACTACTCGAACACAATCAAACTGTTCGAACCAAATGAACTACTCGGACGTAACCGAACTACTCGGACGTGATCGAACTGTTCGAATGAGATCGAACTACTCGATTTTATCGAACTGTTCGGACCATGTCGGACTACTCGATTTCGTCGAACTGTTCGAACGAGATCGAACTATTCGGTTTCATCGAACTGTTCGAACCAAGTCGGACTATTCGATTTTATCGAACTGTTTGGACCAGATTGGACTATTCGATTTCGTCAAACTGTTCGAATCAGGTCGGACTATTCAATTTATGTCAAATTATTCGAATCACGTCGAATGCGAACCCTAGAGTCTCGAATCTCAAAAGGAGTAACAAAAAAAGATAAACATAGACCGATAGGCGTGCTTAACGCACTAAGTAGCTATAACAGATAATATTTTATTGTATCAGTTATGAATATAGAGATTGTCAGCGCTCTGTAGAAAAAGTGAGGCGGCTTCATACATTGCACATGGCATGCTGCTACTTCTCACGGCCAAGGAGATTCGGTAACAAATTCAGGAAAAAATAGAGTGGTAGAAGTGCTAGAAACCACTTCTCAACCGTCATTGAACTATTCAATCGGACTTCGAATATAGTTTAATTATATCGCATAGTTTGATCATTTGCAACAGTTTAAATATATTGAACAATTCGATTATATCAAACTGTTCGATTTAACTTCGAACAGTTTGATTATTTCGAACAGTTCGACACGATCGAACAGTTCGATTATTTCGGACAGTTCGAAATCGATCGAACTGTCCGATCATTTCGAACTGTTCGATCATGTCGAACAGTTTGAAGTCGATCGAACTGTCCAATCATTTCGAACTGTCCGATCATTTTGAACTATTCGCTCATGTCGAACAGTTCGAAGTCGATCGAACTGTCCGATCATTTCGAACTATTCGATTGAGTTCGAGTAGTTCGATACATTCGAGTAATCGGTTCGACTCGACTCGAGTCCGTCGAGTCGAGAATTTGGACCGAGTAGTTCGTATTTCGAACAGTCCGACACCCCTAATAGTGTGTGTGTGTGTGTGTGTGTGTGTGTGTGTGTGTGTGTGTGTGTGTGTGTGTGTATACGCCTGGATCTCAGCTTCTACTCGGTCGATTTTGATGATTAGATAGTGATTGCGGGTCAAAAATCCATTTTTTGATTGGACCGATGCGTTTTTGTTTTATTTAAAATTTTCGATTTTCTCAAAATTGTTTTTTGCTTTTTTTGAATGATAGGATCGAGATATTTGCATCGGATCGATAGCATTTGAAAGAGAATTAAATTACCTACATTTTCTAAAAAAAATTTTTCTAGCTACCACCGTTCTTTTGTTATTAACAAAAACGTGTTTTTTTTTTTAAAAGCTTATAACTCCCAAACTAAACGATCAATTTTTTTGAGAAAAATCATGATAATGCAGAATATAAATAGCTATAATCTGTAATAATTCATGTCTTTAATTCATTTAGTTTTTTAGATAAAAATTGAAAAATGAAAAAATCTCGAGAACGGCTCTATGTATCTGAATCGGATGGGTAGCATTCGAAAGAGAATCAAAATAACTATATTTTCGTAATAAAAAAAAATTATAGTTATAACGGGTATTTTGTTATTTAAAAAAAAGGTGTTTTTTTTTAAAAGCTTATAATTACCTAATGATGTTATATATTATGTATATATTATGTTAAACCTAGAGCATTCTTTTCCGTTGATCTAAATAAATAAATAAATAAATAAATTTAAAAATTAATACTTTTTAATCTTCATAAATAAATTTAATTATAATTATGCCATAAATTTTTTCAAAAAATTATAAATTTTGTTATTAAAAATTAATCAAAGGAATCAACAAATTAAGTTTGGGGAAGCTATGGGCCAATGAATTGGCAGCGGTTTTTTTAAACATTTGAATATCATTTTCATCAATAATTTTTATCTCAGACAATATTTCATATTTTTACATGAAATTTTTACCAGTTATTAAGCATAAAAAGTATTTCTTCCTGTAAAATTTTCAATATGTTATATCGATAGGTTAACAAAAACAAAATTATTGAAGAAAAAAATTGTGTTTTCGTTGTCGCACAATAACTGGAGTAAAAATCAATAAATCTTTATGAAATTTTGCCCAGAGGTAGCTCTTGTAAGCTTCTGAAGCCCTTTCATTAGTAAAGGAAAAATGTTCATAAGATTCGAAGATATTTGAGGTTACATTTTTGTTTTAATTTTTCAAATAGCATTTTCTTGAAAACGATTCGACAAACCAAATTGAAATTTATGGGCTGTCTAGCTCACATTATGCAGAATATATATGCAAAATTAAGATTGCTCGATTATTTTTGGAGATATTCGTTTTTAGAATTTTGGAATTTTTTTGATATTTTAGGATAGCATAAAAAGACTTTGTTATTGTAATTCAATTCACTAAAAATATTTTTTTTTTTAAATGGTGTTTTACCTCTGTCTATGCAAATTAATCAATAATTAATAAGATTATAAAATTGAAAATATTAGAAAAAAGTTATAAAAATGAAAATTTTCACAAATTTTGAATTTTTTTTTATTGTTTAAAAACCATTGAATAAATTAGAGTTTTATCAGTTATATAATATATACTACTGATAATATATACAATTTTATTTAGTTTATCTGATGTGTTTAAAATAATTGACTAGAGAATTTTGTTATTATTTTTTAATACATAATGGTTTACCATTAATTGTACTTTTTAACGCAAATAATTTATCTAATGGCACAACAAATTGGTTTTGAGGTAGGTAAGTGCCAATGAATTGGCAGCGGCTTTTAGTGGGAGATACAGTTTAAGGTGATGTTAAATACCGACATAATTTTCAAACAAGTACATCTTATGAAAATACCAATAGAATCATCCAAAAAAAAAATCTGAGTATAGTATTAACATATACGGAGCGCTTGACAAACGTGTTTTTTTTTTAAAAATATGAGAATTTATTTAATTAAATAAAAACTGTACTGTTGGTAAGTAGGAATCTGCAATTGACCTACTTTTCAAACGAGCATATCTAACGAAAATGCTAATAGAATCACTTTAAAAAATTTCTGGCTATAGTGTTTATGTGTACGGAGCGCTTGACAAAATTTGTTTTCCGAATAAACGCTTGAATGTTGATTTAAAAAATATTGAAATTCACGGTTTCACATGGCCTTAATGGTCATTTTAGGATAAATATGAAACCTTTTTTACTACAAAAAGCCATGTGATTATGAATTTTTTACCGGGGATCTAAGTATTCGAACAACAGCTATTAAATAAGTGTTTTAATCAATTTTAGCATAAATTGACATTTATTTTAATTTTTAAATTTAAGTCCGCACTTAGGTCACGCCTATCCGTGACTTAAGCAGTCGATTATTGCACAGTGATTATCGAACTCTCTACGCTCGTGCACTAACCTCACGGTGCAAAAATGGACTGCTTAAGGCACGAGTAGGCGTGACAGCGGACTTACGTAAACGTGCTATAAAAGATCGTACGACACTAGTGCCTTCAGTGATCCACTCGCTGCGCTTGGGCTCAAATTTCACGTCGTGCAATAATGGGCCCCTTAAGGCACTAGTATCGTAATATACTATAATAAGTTATTATGTCCATTATTTAAAAATATTGCAACCAGGTATAATGATGGTAGGTTAATGAAAATGTCGATCATTCAAAAAACGTGTATTTTTTTATGAATAACTAAAGACGGTATTAATTTAAGTAAAATTAAAAATATTCCTGTAATATGTAATACAATTTGGTGTGTGGCAATATATGTGTGAAATTTCATAAAGAAAATATTATTTGAAGTAAAGGTTATTTAGTAATTTTAAAAGGTTTTGAATATAATATTACAATTAAAATATTACAGATGTTTTTTTATTTCTTAAAGAGTTAACTATTTTAAAGTATTTTCGAACACTTGTTTTTCAGAGAATATATGACAAATCGACTCAAAATTTTAACCACTTATTACACTTATTAAAAACTATATTTGGTTAAAATTTCAATAAATTTTCTTCATTTGTTTTTGAGAAAAAAAATTATTTTATAAAAATGTATAAAAAAAAGGAATTGATAAATTAGTTTGAGGAAGCTACGTGCCAATGAATTGGCAGCGGTTTTTTATGTTGATCCAGATAATTGAATACTTTTTTTTTCTCATTATAATGTTTAAATTGCAAATAAATCATATAAAACGAATCTATATGATCTTGAGGATATGTTTTTTGGGAAATTCAGAAAATTTCACAAAAAAAGTCTTATGTAGTGCTGTAGTAAAAAATGCTTTCCTGTTGAGTTATATAGGCCATCCAAAATAGGCAAAAAATGCAAAAAATGCTGAAATCACCAAGTTTGACCCTCTGTCACTCAAAAACTATGTGTAAAAAAATCTGAAAATATCCAGGAACACTCATGGGGTTGTTATAGAGCGATTAAGGTGGTTAAGGAAGAAAACAAAAATTTCACTTGGTCTTACAGAGAACCAGCCATATATAGTTCCATTGTGTATTCCATTGTGTATTATATAAAATATGGCTGGAAAATTTAAAAATAAAATTTGTTATCTTTCATATTTATCCTTGTATCGTCATTGTTCAGTAGTAGCTATAGATATCGCTCTGTTAGATAACATTGTTCTGCGTCACACACAAAGTCGAGGAAATGCAAATATAATATTGTCTAACGATTAGTCGTAGCTGCGCTAAGTTATTTGTAATGATGAGAGTAACTCCTTTACTGATATTATATTTTGCGTATTTATTAAAATTTTCTTCGAGTGCATCGGATATCGATATTAATGCACCAGCAAATAATAATATAACAGAGGAAGATCCATTAATTCTAACACCTCTAATAGAACAAGGAAAAATTGACGAGGCAAGGAGACAAGCACTCGTTGATCACGAAGAAATGCAAAATGTCGAGAGCTACTCTGGATACCTTACGGTCAACAAAACGTATAATTCCAACATGTTCTTCTGGTACTTTCCAGCGCAGGTTCTTATAATTATTTTTGTTACACTTATACTACACACTTATTTACGGCACAAAATAATCATGCGTTATTGTCAATACCTTATAGCAAAACCCGGGAGACGCTCCGATACTAATGTACCTGAGCGGTGGTCCGGGAGACTCATCCATAATGGGCACATTTTTCAGCGGTCCATTAATCCTCACCCAAAATTTCACGGTGAAGACACGTGTGCACTCGTGGCATACCCACCATAACATGATTTACGTGGACAGCCCGATAGGCACGGGTTACAGCTTCACCGACGACGATGCCGCTTTCGTGAGAAACCAAACGGAAGTGGGGCGCGATCTGCTGCTAGTGTTGCTGCAGTTCTTCCAGCTTTTTCCCGAACTGAGGAAGAACGATTTTTACATAGTTGGCGACGCTTACGGTTCTAAGTTCGGCTGTTCGGTATCTCGGGCCATCAAGGAGCATAATGACGCAGGCGAGACGAATATCAATCTGACGGGTATGGTGTTACTGGCCCCTACGTTAGATCCTCTGAACCAGGGGCTTTACAGCGAATTCTGGTACGAGGTTGGTTTGGTTGACGCCAACGAACGTGACGAGGTAAAGAAGATGGAAATCGAGGTGCAAGAACTTATCAAGCAGGAGAAGTACGAGGAGGCTGTAATGGCCAGTGACAGGATCGCCGTGAACATGTACTCGAATGTAGCTACTTTATTGCAAAACTATACCGGATACTCTGCAGGAGAGTTCAACTTCAATTATCTGCAAGATGAAATCCCCGCCGACATTGCCAGGGTGAACACATTCGCCGCTTCCGCAGGTATGCGCGAAGCTCTGCACGTTGGTAACGTGAGCTATGCCGGCGCGCAAACTAAAGTTAAGTTTTATCTCAAATCCGACATCATGCGTTCAATAGTTTCGGTTTTTGCGGACCTGCTCCGACACTACAGAGTTTTGATGTTCTACGGCCAGGTGGACCCGATCGTGCCCTATGCCAGGACCAAAGAGATGCTCTCAAACTCTGATTGGCCCGGCGTTGAAGAGTTCAGAAAGGCTGAGAGGAAGAAGTGGAGGCTCGACGGGTTAGCCGGGTACGTGACGAGCGCGGGTAATCTGACCGAGGTAATGGTCAGGAAAGCTGGGCACATGATAGCATTTGATCAGACGTTTTGGGTTTGGGACATGCTCAATCGGTTTACCAGAGGCGATACTATAAATGACCCGTGAATTTGTAAATATGCCTGGCATCAGTTTTACTGATGTTAGATTTTGTAGAAATAAGTAACTGCTATAGTAACATTACTGTGGGTATTTTGGGCTAAAAGTACATACTCTATTATATCGATGCAATTTGTCTATTGTATTTGTACTAAATAAAAACAAAAATAAATTTCTATAACAAGACAACAAGTGTATTCATTAAATTTTTAATTATTTGTTATCAGATATTGTCATTAACATAAATTATCGTGTATATATTGATTAACGCTATTATTATTTATCCAGGTAATTTATTTTTTTAAATTATTTTCCGCCATGATTCTCGAATGTTTTCTGACTTCCAGGTGACAATTCTGTGGCTTCCAGGAATAACAACTTAACTAACTTTTTGTCAAAATTGAGTTAGAACCGGAATTTCTACCTTCTAACTACCCTTTTTCATGTAGATTTGGTCCGGAAATCTGAAACGCGTTCAAAGAGCAAATATCAGCTAAGTACATAACCACTTAACTGCACCTGTGCCCGGAAAAACCACTTATCTGAATATTTATATTTAATTAAAAGCACCGTTTTGAAGTTAATACGATACAATAAACAGATTATGACATACCTATTTTTATAACAACAAAGATCAAAGGCACAACAGTTTTGATTGCCGGGCCATGGGGCCAGTGTGCATAAACAGTAACAGAGTAACATTCGGTATTCGATTTATCGACTTCCGTTGACTTCACGCATATTTCGTTGGAAGGCGCATGCGTGGGAATGAATATTTAAAACAGAATCCGTATTCTATGTTTTAAGTGTAGAAATAACTATGTTATTTATCTTATTTGAACAATATCCCTAAACCACTTAACTGCATTGTTTTGTTTGTTTATATAAAGAACAAAAATGTATTCTAGCAGCTGATAGTGGGGTTCGAAAGATATTCGATACCTTTGTAAATGTCTAAATTGTTATGACTCATCTCGCGCATTTCTATCTTACATGTGAAGTGTCATGACAGAAATTTAACAACGGCGATTTCTCGAGAACACGTACAAGTGAGTTAAGTCGTTATTCCTGGAAGCCACACAATTATTGGCATATCGAGAACTATTTGCATAAGTAAAAGTACAGCGCAAAAATGAATATCTAGGATATATTGTGAATCAGAGTAGTCGGTGACAATAAAAAAGTAACTGAGTTTGCGCGGAGCTTCACGTGGGTAACCAAATACCAAAATAAATTAGAAACATTAATTTTACGAAAATGCATGCCATGCGTTACAATCATAATATGAGGTGTAATGCACCAAATACTTTTGTGAAATATATGGAAATATTATAAATAGTCAGTAAAATAAATAGTTTTTCATGTAAATATATATTAATTACTGAAAAATTAATCAAATTTTAAAAATTATTCATTAAAAATAAGATTATTCATATGAAAGTATTAAATATAATTAACATGAGAAATATAAAATAGTACATTACGATACGTGTGACCTAAGTAGCACTTTTTTGCACGGGGTGAAGTCCTAATCACGCCGTGCAGAGTGCTACTTAGGTCACAAGTGCCATATACAATTTTATAGCACTGCCTGCCCTAAGCCCGCTGTCACGGATAGGCGTGACCTAAGTGCGGGCTTAGGTAATACAGTGCTATAAATTATATTATAATGTATTTAATTAAATGATTGTATTTGACTTTTTCTTTTGCATTTATTAAAGTTTATCACTATTTTGTAACATCAATGACTTATTGAATTGAAGAAATACTGCTTTCAACAATACAAGAACCGAAGAATTTTTAATAGATTGATGTTGTGGCTTAGTTCCATAAAGATTTTTCTGACATCGCCTTGTTAGATCATTTGATAATAGCAAATTTTTCTTGGAGAAGTTAATTTATTTAAAGTTATTTTATTTGCTTAAAAATGTCTTTAATTAGTTTAATCGAAATACGAGAAAATTTATCTTACAAATTTTTTATTTATGATTGTATAAGGTAAATGTACCAATCATTGGCCATCTTAAGAGCTTAGCGTTAGGTAGCATAAGAAATAGATATATAAAAACACTATTAAATCTTAAATAATAACGACTATGTAATGACAAACCGTTCTTCAAATTATCGAAAAAACATTCTAGAAACATATTTTATAATTTTATCATAAGAAATTAATTGAATAATGATGAGTATCAATACATCAGTAATTGGCCACTATTAGATTAGATTTGAAATAGAAAATAATGTATTTGTATTAATGTAACTTCAAAAAGATACTATTCAGTGCATGCGGACACTTGTTGGTACGCGATTTTTGATAGCCAAGTATTAGTACTTTTAACTTATTTATTTAAATAAAAAAACCGCTGCCAATTCATTGGCACGTGGCTTCCTCAAAACTTAATTTACTAATTCCTTTAATCAATTTTTAATGCTAAAATTTAATTATCATGCCAAATTATGACACAATTCTAATTACATTCATTTATTAAGATTGAAAGATATTCATTTTTTAATTATGCATAAAATATGAATAAAATAACAGGTGTAATTTAATTTTCAAATTATGTATAAAAAATGTCAAAACGATTAAACCAATTTTACTCCATTTATTGAGCGACAAAGAAAATCACTTTTTAAAATACGAAAATTTTGAATGTTTAATATCTTTAAAAATAATCGAATGATCTTGATAAAATTTTGCACACATATTGCCTATATCACATACAAAATTGTCTATCCCTGCGCTCCTTTTCTGCAATATCTAGCGCTACTGCACTCCTGGTGCTCATCATCGCAGGCTTTTATCCCTCGCACAGTTTTACATTCTCACACTCATTTATCCTCTAGACGTTACCGTCAGAATATATAAAATTGACTTTATTATGTTATTATACTACACGCGTTTACTCTAAATTTCGTTGTTTATAGTAAAATTGAAATTTTACTTTTAATTAATTAAATATTAATTAATATTATTATTAAATAAATATTTTTTCATTTTTTTAATGATTTCGTTTAATACACTAATAGTACGATGACATTTTGGATGACATTTGTTTAATTAAGACTATTTTAATTAATACTCTTTTCAATAAATTAATTTACGGAAAATAAATTGATTGAAAATATAGGCATATTTCTTTTATGCTTCGCAGTCTTGGTTGACTCTTTTAGGGATGAGGAAGGATCAACAATTATCTTTGCCCACGCAAACTCAGTTTCCGATATACATATTCCCATTCTCCAAAGTCTAAAACCACGTAGTGAGAACAATTCATTGGAAAATATATTTAATATTTGAGAGAATATTTTATATTTAAAATCTATATATACCTCTAGAACCACCTTAATCCATTAACGTCCAAACGAATACTTTTTGTACAACCTCTCTTTCCGCGCTCACAGCTATTGTATTTCACGTCCAAAAAATTGCGAGGGGGGTATTCTTATAGTTTAAAGTGTGCTCTTTTCGATGGCATGATCAAAAGTATAGAAAGACTTCATTTTTTATTGAAAAATGTAGTTTGAAAAAAAATCACAAAATTTTCAGACTTTTTTTTAAATCGAGCTTCTAAAGGATTTCTGGCCTGCAATCGACTCGGAACCGCTCTAGATAATGGTCGCAATGTCTGAATTTTAAGAATATGGGGTGCAGAAGTTAATTCAGCAAATTAGCGGCTTCAAAATGGCGCCTGAAGTGCAAAATTCTTGCCAGAACAGTCATGAATTTTTTTCTCGGAAACAATGCACTTAACGAAAAAATGGCTAAGAACAGAAAGTGCTTCAAATTAGCCAAAAAATACGCCTGAATTTTTTCAAAGATTTTCGAGCAACTTTTTTGCTTTTGCAAACTGTCAGTTTATGACAAATTGCAAAAATCGCTCGAATCGTCTCGGAAAAATTCAGGTGCACTCTTTGGTTGATTCTAAGCACTTTTTACTTTTTGACTTTTCTCGGGCGCCTTCGGCATCCTCGACTCCGACTCGTACTGAACACCTCACCCGAGTCTGAAATAGTTTTTCTTCCCGTGTTACACACCGTATTTTTTTAACGAAGGCATGACAGGGCCTTTTTTACGTATGTGAGTCGGAGAGAGGATTAGGCATTTCAAGTCGTATACAAAGAAGTTGAAAATCAAATTAATTTGAAATAAATACACAAAAAATATAGATTATCAAATATATAATTAAATCACAATCACATTTATTGTCCGAAAATACATATTAAATAACAAAAAATCGATATTCTGTTTAATAAAGTAAAATCAAATTACATAAATAATATGCCATATTTAATTTAATGATTATACTGAAACTAATTATATCCCCTAAAGAAAGGCAGAAATTTTCATTTCTCACCAGTTTTTCATTTCTCACCAGTTTTAGGTGAGAAATATCCATTTCTCACGTGTTTTAGGTGAGAAATGGCCATTTCTCACCTGTTTTAGGTGAGAAATGAATATTTCTCACCAGTTTTTCATTTCTCACCTGTTTTAGGGTAGAAATAGATATTTTTTTACCACTTTCACAAAATACGCTTGAAATGCGAAATTTTCTCTCCTACTTTCACACGTGAAAAAGGCCCTATTTCATGCCTGAGTTGAAAAAAATCGTATACGAAACACGAGAATAAAGAGGGGCTTCCCAGAGCACGTGTTTACACAATTTACACGTGCTCTGGACTGGCCAACTCTTTACTTCCATAATTGCGTTATATACTATTTAAATAATTGTCTTGCTTACTTTCGCACGTTTACGTTACTCCTTTATTTGCGTGGACTTACATCCCCCGGCTATTTGGGTTAAGGAATATTTTTAATAATTGTTTCTCTCACTGTCGCTCGCCTGCGTAACTCCCTTATTTGCGTGGACCGCGCCCCCCCGTCATTTAGGTTTAAGAATTTTTTAAATAATCATTTTGCTTACTGTCGTACATCTTCGTAACTTCCTTATTTGCGTGGACCTCGCGTACCCCGGCTATTTAGGTTTAAGAATTTTTTAAATAATCGGCTTGCTTACTTACGTACGTCTACGTAACTCCCTTCTTTGCGCCGACCTCGCGTCCCCCAGCTATTTAGGTTTAAGAATTTTTTAAATAATCATCTTGCTTATATTATCGCACATCTTAGTAACTTCCTTATTTGCGGGGACCTTGCTTCCCTTGGCTACTTGGGTTTAAAATTTTTTTAAATAATTTGCTTGCACGTTTACGCAACTTCCTTATTTGTGAGGACCTTACATTCCCCGGCGACTTGATTTTACCTTGTTAATTAAAATTTGGTGGTATGTGAATTTTCGGTTTGCGGGGTATGGAATTCCAGACGAATTAATAATAATGATCGGATGTTCTGATCTGGACTAGACCATCCATACCAGTAACGACGTCCCTGCTTTGGGTTAACGAGACAGCTTATATTTCTGCGTAAGACACTCTTAACACGATTATTAATACTTGGACATTGCTGTCCCCTGGGTTATTAGGGAAGGAAGTTTACATGTCCGCATAGGACGATTAAAAAAAAAAAATTTTATCAGCTTTTCCGATGTCTTACACTTACAATACCTAGACGGAGCCGAGGTTTTGTCTCGCAATACCTCCAATACCTATAACGGTGCCCCTTCCTGAGGTAGAGGTCTCACTACTTAATGATTAGAAATGTTTCCTACTGTTGGTGGGAAAACCCATGACCTGCATCCCTGGTGCTCCCCTTGTTAGTTAACAAGGAAGGACTATGAATACTGTTCTGATTACAGTTAAATTTCTAACCTCCAAATGTTTGTACTGTAGGAATAAACTAAAATAAATACAATCCAAATTACAATAAAAAAAATATTGAATTCACAACGCGCCTGAACTTGCTAGTACAATTAAAAGATGCAATTACTATACTGTGTAAGTACACTGAGAAAAGGATTTATTTACTGTTAACGTGGCATTGTATCCGTTAACATGGGTATGTTTAAATATGACCAAATATAGGCATTGTAACAGCTATAATGCCATGTTAACAGTTAAGTTTCCATGTTCTCATAAACAATTTCAATATGTTACCCGAGAACATTGATATTGTAATAGTTACAATATGCTTATTATAGTAGTTTTTGAATCTAATGGCTAATTTTTTACCAGGATGATGTTGTTTTATAACAAAAACGTTTGAAATAAAAACCTCATTATTTTTTTACTCCAACATTTCGGACATTTTTATTGTTTATCTTGATGAGGGACTAAACAATAAAAATGTCCGAAACGTTGGAGTAAAAAACTAAATGGAGTTTTTATTTTAAACCTTTTTGTTATATAACAACATCATCCTGGTAGAAAATTGGCTATTAGATTCAAAAACTACAATTTACAAGAACTTCTACCATCAGCTACTTTCAAATCTAAGTATGTCTATTGGTTAATATAGATATTGTAACTATTACAATATCACATTTTATCCTTAAACGTGTCAAATAGTTGTATTTCAAATAGATAAATATGTTAACGGTAACAATATTCTTCTCTCAGTGTATACCAACCCATAGATGTGTAATACATCTAGTCGCGAGTTGTATATTATACAATAACGTCTGCAAAAGTGGCTTTCCATCAGAGGCTGCATAACGTGAAATTACGGTCCGAAAATAATGCAGCGCACATGTCAAAGTAACGTGTGCTGTCTCTCTCTCTCTCTCTCTCTCTCTCTCTCTCTCTCTCTCTCTCTCTCTCTTTCCCTCCCTTTTCCTCGTACACGCTATATACTGCACACGACGTCCACTTCACTCTTTCCCGCACGAGTCGGCTCCCCCGGCCGCTAAACTGTTTCGTCTTGCGCCATTCCCGCTTCGCGTAGCAGCAGCAGCAGCAGGAGCAGCCGCACACTCCGCTTATCATAATGTATTTTGGGCTTCTCCGCGCTGCGGCTCTTTATTTTCGATCGGCTGCTCTGCTGCTGCCTCTTCGCCCCCGCGAGCAAGACCGGAGGAGGTGCTTTTGATGCTCTCTATGTAGATTTGTTTTTTGTTTGCGCGCATCATGCGCCGTCCCGGCGAGCGAGACTTCCGCTGCAGCGTCCCGACGATGTTAGTATTATATATATTCGCTTTGAGGCTGCAGACGCGGCTGCACGGCGATCTCTTTGTGCGTGCGCTATGTGTGTCTTTGTGTATCGAAATTTTCGATGGAGCTTATATATATAGGTCGACGTGGAAAAATAGATTTGGCTATATAGTGTATATAATCGATGGGTCAATCGAGTGATTATTGTGTATAGCTGAGTGCGGGCTATTTGGAGGCGATTAAGTTAGAGATTTAATGGCAACGTAACATCTACGTATTTGCGATCTGTGTTAGCGGTAAAGTGCGCGGCATTAGCGAATTATGTAAATATATATATATATATACTGCGGCGAATGCACATTTGATTAGACTTTGATTGGTAATAATTCGCTCTCGCGGGTAGGTTGTAAATAATTGATCATATAATGGGCAGGCGCGAAGCCAGGTGTATTATATTCCGAGTGGGGACGAATAATATTCATGGAGTTTATAATTGTGAGCTCTCGCTCACTCGATTGAATGAGAAGAAAGTGCGGCGTAATTAATTGCCATAATAAACTTCCTAACGATGTATAACTAAGTTATATTTATACACTGTCTCGTGCATTATGGCGCGCCGCGATGCGCCGTAATTATTTCGCGTGATTCTTCGGCGTGCCGACGCTATTCTGAAACTATTCTTAGTATTCCGCGTATCGGCATTCCCCGTATTCTTAGTCCGGAATGATTGCAGAGCGTTGAACTGTTGTTAGCATTTGAAGAATGATGACGGGCTATTCATTTAACCAAATTTAACGTCGGATAATACTTCAATGTTGCGAGTTTAAAAGGGAAAATTTTCATACTTTATTTGCAGTTTTATTTTTACGTTTTATCAATACGTTTTTCATATAAATGGATTCAGCATGAACCGAAAAGTGAATACAAAAATGCAGTATTATATGCAATATGGCAGAAAACCGATGGCAATTCATTGGATTTAAGCTTCCTCAAATTGTAATATATTTTTCTATAAATAAAGTATTCTTATTGAAACCTTAAGTAAGAATAACCTATATTTTAAACCATTTTAAAAATCAGTGAAATAAGGTGCTGTATCTGGAAATGACCCGTTCCAAAAATAAAGTGTAGAAAGTCCAAAAAAATCTTGGAAAATCGTAAAATTTATTTTAAATAATTTTGCAGATTTTAGGTGGTTCTTTTTTATCATTACACTTGTTCTTTTAAAATGTGATATTTATTATTATGATTATTATTATTATTTACTATTATTCAATAAGAAAGCGTTTCATATACTAGACTTTCAAAAAATACTTCAAACTTTAATTTTGAATATCTCGAAAACTAATTGTACAATTTTGAACAAAATTCTAACATCTACCTAACACCTGTATCATACATATATGTGTAGTTCCCTGTAAATAAATAGGTGAAAATATTTTCAAGAAAGCGAATGAGAAAAAAGATACAAAAAAATTAATTTCGAATATTTTGGAAACTGAAGGATGAATTTTGTATTTAACGAACTCGTGATATATAACGAACATGTAAAAAAATTTTAAAGTAGTATAAATGTATTTTATTCCAGTTATCCAGAAACAAAGAGAATCAATTTTACTTATTTATTCATCTAAAGCCAAATGCATATAGTTACAATGCATTACAATAAGTAAAATTATTGGACACGTAACTTGAGTGCCATATTATAGGAAATTAATTTGTGATAATAAGATTATTTTCCTACTTCTCACTTAATTCGTGGTATACTTTTCATTTTTATGATTGCCATTAAGATTTTTTTTAATTCCGATATCTATTTAAAAAAATCATTTTCATGAATATGAAGAGAGCTTTAATAATTAAAATATCAAAAATTTCCATACCTCAAAAGAAAATGAACTTCTTATCACATAAAAAGATATTTTTTTCCCAAAAGGAAAAATAAAAAATGAGTCTTGTGTAATTGAAAGCGGCGTAGTATGGATCCTGAGACATCGATGCCCACCCACACATTTTATAAACATTGTGTACTTTGAAACAATAAAGATGTCAAAAAACATTTCTGACGTATTTTTAAATAGTACTTTAAACCACTTGTTATGTCTTTGATATATTTTTTCTAGTAGGTAAATAGATTATTTGACGATTAGCTCATGTGACGTTTTTCGCTCAAGTGAAGCGAGATCTACTTTCGACCCCGTGTCGAAACGTACTATTACACTATCACCAAGCTTTCCCCAGGAGGAAGCAAAATACAAATATCACCGAATATTTACAACGGAGGTATTTAATGAACAAACTTTACAAAATTCGGAATATCCAGTTGAATTGATCAATAAACTGACCAGATATTGACCCGGTTTCGGTATGCAATCAATTTAAAGTTCCTCTCTAAGATATTGGAGCACAAGTTTACTTTGGCAAAGGAAAATCAATAAGCCAACAATAAAATAGGCTTTTAGTATAAACGTGGTTACACTACTTACTAATTAATTATCAATGTTTATATTAAACATTAGAAATTGGAATGTATACGATACTCAACGGTTTATTAACTTTCTGTGGATATAAAATATTTCACGATTTCATCATGTATAATTAATTAATTAGTATATCGTATTAACATTTACGATGATAAAGAATAAAATTAGTTGCGTTTAAAAATTTAATTTAATTGAATAATTCAACACTTCCTCAGCACGAAACTATTTTAAAAGTCGAGTTCTTCTGCCACGCTCTACCTTATAATTGAGTAAACATTAATTATTCACTGTAATTAATAACTTTTCTCCCTTGAGCAAAAGCTACGAAGGTAAAATCCATCCAAGCGAATAATTCAGACGAACATATCTATTGTAACGACATACAAGATTCATTAAAATCGATCAGCAAAAGAGCTCGTTAAAAGGAAAGGCACAGCATTGTAGTAGACTAACACTCAGAAATTGAAAAACATACGCAAGATTGAACTGGAAACAAGTAAACTCTTTCGGTAAAATTGAAAAATGTTCTTTTATTTTGAAATTTCATGAAAAACCGCGTTTTAATGTGATTTGGTATCTTATTTTACCCCAAAAGAATCTTAGAAAGATCTGAAACGTGTGCAAAGCATACCTGATTAGTTTCCTTTTCTTTTTTTCTTTTTCAAATTTATGTTCCACCAAAAACAACCGCTGACTGAAAGGGTTAATTAGCGGGGTCAATTAGTCGCGCATATATAACGCATATATACGTATTACGCACATACCCACTTTTGCAATAATATATACATCTACGTACATACCGCTCTACCTGCATACACACAGGCGCGGCTTATCGGGCTAATTATCGCAGGCGTAAAATCCTCGGCTCGGAAGAAAATGCATATAATACGTATAGGTATAGTACAGCAGCAGCGGCGGCATCAGCCAATAAGCTTCCGCTGCGGAATTCCGGAGCCGAGAGGATTGCCCGGCGCGCGTCGATGTATCGGGCCTCCGCGCGCGGCATTCCTCGCATTTTCACGGCTCCATCGGCGCGAGCGAACGAGTAAGCGAGTCTCTCTCTGTCCTTGATCCTTGCGACCTCGGGCGTAAGCGTGGTGAGAGAGAGGGAGTGAGAGAAGCGGATCTACCTGATCCGCTGCTTCCTTCACGGGAGTACGTGTATGTGTGTGTGAGATGCATCAGGGCCCACCGGGAATCGAGTATCCTCTTTAGGTATTTTTTTTTTAAGGTAAGAATGTTTTTTTTTCGAGGGGCTTTGGTTTTCTTTTACACGAGATAGCGCGACCCGCATAATATAATAGGAAGCGATAAGCATCGCTGAAGCGTGCAACCCTAAACTCGGACTCCTCTTTATAGTAGCGAGCCATTAGCTAAAACAAAAACGCGTATAAAAGTGCACGGTCATTGGTTTATCCGTTGATTTGTGCATGTACAGTGATTTGTGTATTTATATACACAGTCGGCCAACTGCTTTTTTTTTCATTTTATTGCCCCACAGTCACACGCACACACACCTGCGTGGCTATTCTGGATTTTACGCGTTTTATATATAGAATTTTGACGAGCCCCGGTAGCGCAAAAGTGATATATATATTTTTATTTCGAAGCGTCGCGTATAGCACATAGCTATATATATAGCAACACGACTATGGTAAAAGTGAGATTTGATGTAAAACAACGGGAATTCATGAAGGAGCTGCGTTCAGTGAGCCACGCGCAGCGAATCGATATTATATTTTTGACGAAGCGCGATCTGCTCTACTATATCGCTGCAGTCGTGTTACGATGGGCGAGAGGGTACTGATGAAATATTGAATCATTGAAATAATTTAAATGATTCGCACTCGCCGCTATATGGGCGTTCGAATTTGCAGCCCCCCGGACGCTCGTACACACAAAGTGCGAGATAAATATGCGCAGAGAGGGAGTTAACGAAAACGTGCGGAAACTCACGCGCTGTATATATATGCTAAGGCCTGAAATTACATCGATTTCTCGGGTAAATATAACCGGCCGTGGGGCTTTATCGTCCAGGGCCGCGAAGAAAAACCCCAATTATAACATGTTAACTGGAAATATAACGTAATTTGACTTTGAATTGCGTTGTAAATTCATAAACACCATCTAACACTGTGTATGTAAGGTATATATACGAGCGAGCTAGCGAGGGAACGCGTTCGGGCCAAACTTTCGGCTGCTCCCGAGCAAATTGCTGAGTTCCGGCAACTAAATACACATAGCTCCCATCTCACGTGCGCATTAATTGTGTAAAAGCTAAGTGTCGGCCCATTGAAACTCGCCCAAACAACGGGAATTGAAGAGAAAGCGAAAAATTTTAATTGATTCCCCCTCCCTCCTCTCACACCGATTTACTTATAAAAAAATAACACGACCATTGTCGTTGCAGCGCTGCACGCTACGCGTAATCTCGATTTTTCCAGCCCGCGGCCGTGTCTAAGAAGAGAGCAGGTTTCGAGGGCCATACATGTACGAAGATCATTCAAAAGGCACTCGCGTGCACACAGCACTTATCAGCCCTCGGGCACCGCACGAGATTATAATACTTGGCCGCCGGACAAAAAGGAGCGCGGGAAAAGAGCGTGCACTATAGGTGTGTATATATATGTATATGTATAGGAATAGTCGAATTTCCGAGCCATCACGGGGCCGCGATCGGATTCCAGCTGCACACGTCGCGCGCGATGTGTTTTCGAAATTCCACCGTATACTATAAGTACATCAGCAAGGGCCTCGCGCAGATGCCGAAACTCGAGAGGATCATCGTCGTCGTCATCACCAATGGATGCTGTCCTCTAATACCTTTGGGTAAAACGTAGCACGCGCGTGTGTACGTATGGGATGATGACGATGATTGCCGCGAGCGGTTTGACAATGGGAGGGGGGGATTTCCGACGGAGAGGCTTTTAAATCACATTACGTCGTTCTCGCTCGCTCGCTCACTCCGGTAAGCAAACAAGGGCTGCGCGCGCGAGCGCTCCTCTCTTCATTGTCAGCGCGGCTGCACAGAGCGAGTTTGACGAATGGGGGGAACGAGGACGACGGCCGCGCGCTGTGTGAAAATATATAATATTAAAAAGCGCCGAGAGTTTTCGAGCGAAGCGTGTGTATGTATTATATACGTAGGCGTGAATGATTATGGCGGGCGAGGCTCTTTGTTTGCTTCTCTTCTTCGTTATATCTGTATGGAATTAGGAAAAGTCTTGGCTGTGGGTGTATATAGTGCGGCTCTGCTGCTAATGATTGCGGTCGAGTTGCCGCGACAGCGCGCGCGTCAGGAGACGATTGGTATAGTGACTCTCGAAGAGAGACGGAGGTATAACGGTGTGATTTCGTGGCTATTTACGTTACTTCAGTTTTCAGAAGGATTAATATATGGATAGCTCGATTGATCCGAAAAGCAATGGATATATATAACGGCAAATTCGATATCAGCTACCGCTGTTATATTATTTGAAAACGCTGTTGCACTATATACGGATATGTGCAAATGTATATGATGAGTCATGGCACCTGAGGCCAAACGGTGCTCTTATTTATGCAGATTGAATTCTCAATATCCTTTACTGCTTGCATATTTCATCTATAAGCAAGAAGAAAGGATTCGTTATTAGGGTATTCGAAATAGAAATATTGGGGTGTCCATTATTCTTTGGTAAAGTTGTTACTTCTCTTTTTTCATCCATATGGTTTCGTTTTGCACGACGTGTTCCCGTTCCATAAAGCGTTGGATTCTAATTGTATAAATTCAGTATCGGTGCATGTGGGTTATTGTTTTATATATACCTGCGTGATTGAAGTAAGCGCTTTCGACGTTGTCTATAAATAATGGACTTCATCGTGTCGCGTTGATTTCAATTTTCTGTTCTGTAAATAAGTTTTGAAAGTGGGATAATTAACCAGTCTTAAAAGTATCAATTTAATTATGAGTCTTAATCATCATAATTCATTTTAATTAAGAATTCAGATGTTTCGCTTTAATGAGTTTATGTGTCGACGAAAATTTACGCTCAGCAGAGAGACACTTTAATCTCGATCATATATATTTATATATATATTCGATTATTTGTATCAATGATGTATAGTAGAAAGTTTTATATCCGTTTAACGTATATAATATATGTATATACACGACATATTTTTATATTAATTGGTATAGAAAGTCATATACAATGCATATAGCTATATTTTTCTACAGCTTGCGCTTTAAAAGTAAGCAAACTGTATCTCGTATAAAATTATTCCAGATTTAATACTCGACCCTGCTTGATCCTATACAAACTATTTTTGTGTCATCGAATGAATGGATACCTTCATGACAAAACAAAAAATAAAAGCAGCCTTTATAGTACGATCTCTCTCTAAAACCTACACGCATATTTTTAATGAATCAATCTCTCTCTCTATTATTGATCGTTCGAGCAAACATACATACACACACGCACACGCACGCGCGTTGGCTCTCCAAATTAAAAAAGCTTCAGCGACAGGGTGGCGGCCGATAGTGCGACGCTTATGTGCAATTGAGTTGCGTTGGAAAAACAATATGCGTCGACATCGAGTTCTCCTATACATGCAATATACACGCGCGCGAGCGAGAGAGCGTTCGTGACTATTTGACAAATGAGTATTGCTAAATGATTGATACTTAGTTTTCTCAAACTTAACGTATTGTTTTACTGCGAAATTCCGAATATTGTTTTCGTAAACGAATTTCCGAAAATAATTATTACTGTTACTTAAACAAACGCAATTAACAGTTTAAAGTGCCCTACAAGTTTCACGATTGGTATATAGAGTAGGTGAAGGATCGTTGAATGCTTATGCTTCCTGATGTGAGTTAAAAGAAAAAAGGCAATAACTCCAAAATATTGCATAGCAAGAGAAGATGCGTCTATCCCTAAAATTCAATAAACTTCGAACAAAAATACGGTCTTCACAAATTCAAAAATCATTGAAAAATTGTGTTATCTATAAATATCTTAAATTTAGGACCGCTTTCGTCTGACAGCAAACTTGGTTAAAAGATATATACAACAAATTTATACCTCTGAGGAGAGTTTCATGCAGATAAGTTGATTTTTACTTTTCCCTCAAGTTATTACAAATAGATATACACACAAAAAAAATGACACGAAAAAATTTGTTCTCACAATTAACCTCATTATCACGCATTCACCTTCATTTTATACCAGTGTTAAGAGGGTATAATAGTTCTATTTTACCACTAACCCTGTTTTATCGGCGGAACATGTAAAAATAATTAATATTAAAAAAAAGACTAACGATTTGCGTCTTAAAAAAAATTCGATTGCCCTATGCAATCCTCTAATACATCATTTTATAAAGTTTCAAGACAAAAAAACGAAGACACCCTTGTTTATTCTTTGAATGAAATTTGGTTAATCATCGTTAATTTCCGTTCCAAGAATAAACAAATCTATCGTCGTTTTCTTGACTCGATACTGTGTAGAATGATGTATTACAGGATTACGCAGAGCAACTGAATTTGTTCAAGGCACAAATCGCTATTCTTTTATTATATTAATTACTTTTACATATTGTTCCGCCGATAAAACAGTGTTAGTATATAGTGCGACACCCCTTGAAATATTTAATTATTTATTGAATTTATTTTACCAAAGAAAACTTTATCCACCATTCAAAAGCATTCTCTGTCAGCGCCCAAAAAAAAAAGTATAATAACAAATATCGCTTACAAAAGCCGCCACTTACCGCGCTTGCCGCTGACAGCGCTATTAAAATCGTCATTGCCGCAGTGGCCGCCGCGTCGACAAGTAGGAGAGCCTCTCGTACAACCCGCGCATGTACGCGCGATCAAAACTCGAGGATTTTCGAGGAAATGCCCGCAGTTTATATAGCGGTCGTATTGTCATAATCGACGTCGCCGCGCGGCTTGTGATTATCCGCGCGCAAATACGTGGATTGTTGTTGTTGTTGGTCTCAGCGGCGTGTTTTTCGCGCGCGGTTCGAAGCCCCGGAATGACAGGCGTGCGGGCGGCTCCAATTTTCACTTTCTGCATGCGCTAATCCTCCGCTGGAATAAAGGCTTTTCCAAGGCTTAATAAAATAAATAAAAAAAATTCCTGTGAACGAAATTCGCTTTGCGAGTGGATGCTTATAATATAACCTTTGTCCGAATACCCAGAAGGGTTTTCCGTAATGCTATTAACGCGGCGCGCAGTAAAACCACCTCTCGAAAGCGCGCAGCGAAGAATACGCGCGAAGCTGCTCCGAGCAGATTTCGGCTCTGTGTAATATGTGTTGCGCCCGCAGGGATGAAAGTCGCGCGGGAGACCGACGCACCGTATATACCTTTTTTTTATAGCATATTGGATTTTCGATATAATGGATTTCGCGTCGCGGGGAGGAGCGAAGTTGCGCGGGCTTTTGACACGCTGTACTCTCAATCCCTCCCTCCCTCTCCCACTCTTTAAAGAGGATTATTGAATTAACGCGTACTTTTTGTTCCAAAGTTGGCCGCGCGCTTGGAATTTCAGCCGTGAATGGATCGGCACAAAGGAGATGTAGCCGAGTAATTGCAATCAGATGGCAGTTAATGGTACTTTGTGCTGTGCTATACGCGCGCCTGCACTTGCTCTACTTTTAAAAGCTGAAAAGTCCGAGCGCGCTCGCATGAGCACGGGCAAATAGAAAACTAATAGAACCCAGCCGCTCGTGCTGCTTCTTTTTCTTCGTGTACACCGCTGCTTTGTGCTGAGAGAGGCGAGTGTAGACAGAGCGAAATCAGTTGAGTATTCGCACGAGGGAGTAGTAGTTTTCTCTTGCAGTGCGTCAAAGAGCGCGTACGCCGTTGTTTCTGTTTTTTTTTTTCTTTCTTTCTTTCTTTTTTTTTAATACAGCGTGATTTTACTTTGCCTTCTTTTGCATTTCGTATATATGTATATGTATAATTGTCGTGCCCTGCGGATGACGTATAACTATTCTGATAACAATTTATTGTTGCCAAGACTACACAAATAGTATCGTGTCAGAGCCGTACTTTCAGTTCTCACAACGTAAAATTTTTGTTCAGTGTACAGTATATACAAAATGAGCACTACATTTGTCACTTTTTACTGGGTCAAAAATTATTCATTAGTAGGCTCAAAATTAAAAGCACGTGGCATTCATTACATCAGCGCGCGTGGGGGAGAGAAAGGCCATTACGTATTTAGGCCTTAATTAACGCTGGGTCGCTGCTCGAAAAAGCTCTCTCTCTCTCGCGCGCCACTAATTAAACGTACATCGTGTCATTGTAGACATCGCGCGACTGCTGCATAATTCCATTTGTGGGTGGATGGGAGGAGGCGCCGGTATCGCGAATAATACGCGCGGAGAAAGAGTTAACGAGCCCAAACGCGATCCAAATCACCTGCGATACGTATACCTATACATGTATAAGCCTCGCCCTCTCTACTCTGATCCGAGAATGAGAGAGCGAGAACGACTTATACGTGCCATTTTCGTTCGGTGTAATTTCGCTGCTATATCGAGGTAAGTATACACATCGTCGTCGTCGTCGTCGTGAGAGAGAGAGAGAAATTTCTGACACAGACCGATGATAATTTTTCATGCGGAGGGTCCGCCCGAATGGGTTGATGCCGTGTGCTGATTGAAGTCGTCCGGAATGTCAATGGGAAGTCGTTGTTCGCACGTCATCCCCACTGAAAGCGAGTTTAATTAAAATATCTTTGTCATTTTTGCTGCATGACGAACGCTATATGCATGTAACGATATAAATAATAATCATAATTGAAATTGATGAAATTCTTTGTCGACGTTCCTGATGATAGTAATCGGTTCTTCCTTTTCAAAAATTTATATATAAAAGAGGACATAGGAACATTTAATATAAAGAAATATCGGATAGTTGTAATTTAATAAGTAAAATAATCGATGAGACAAGACGATTGTAATAATTATATAGCACAGAATGTGCATTAGCAATTTACGTATATACTCCAGATTCGAACGACCAACCGCACGCCCCGCCGCTAAACACGAAAAACAGCGCGCGCGCGCGCGCGCGGAACTCATCAGTTATCGCCGTCGTGTTTTTCGGAAGCCCCGAACGAGACGCTATTTACATCCGAGCCCACAAAAGCGGCAGTTGGGAGGGGGCGCATGAATTAATACTAGGTATAGTACTACATACAAACGGGCCGCTGCCGCCGTCGCCGCCGCGGCTGTCTGCACAAATCGATTTCACGCCAGCTAGCGGCGAGCTTCGAACTAATCCTATTATAATCAACTGGCCACGCCCTGCGTGTGCACAGCGTGTGCCGCTTTCAATCATAGGCATTTGCGGCCGGATTGATGGTGGAAAGTTGCAATGTTTTCGCGGCGCTTTTTCTTTCTTTCTTTTTTTTTTTAGATCAACGTGTAAGCAGGTGCACGATAGTGAAAGCTGAAATTATACGGGTTACTGGTAGCGGTGGAGTCTCGGCTCATCGGTTTATCCAAGGGAAAGCAGCACGTTATTAATTGAAATTAATGTTGTCAGCTTGATAGTTGGTTGTTGGTGTTTATACAAGAAAACGTCCTGCTTGAAGTTTCTTATATTCAAAATAAAATCAGCATTTGTCTTATCAACTGTAGCGAAGGTCGACGCTTCTGATCATCGGTCGGTAAGACAGTATTATCAGCGTATTATCAGCGGTAGGTACGAGCTCGCGTATAGCTTTCTTAATTTCACGCCTCGAGCGCACTGACGGCATCGCGGTTAGAGTATAATCAATTACAAAAAAATTGTTGAAAAATGCTTATTATTGAAAATGAAATTTATTTAAATAATATTCGGAGTATAAAAATGATATACGATAACGGACAAGTGTTACAAATTTGGTAAAAGAACGTTTCTGAAAAAATCATATTTTATTAATAGTATAAGTTATACATACGTGCAAAACGACAAAAGCATACATTTATTTTGTTAAGCGTTATACATTAAAGTATTGACACAGTCCTTTCCACTTTCAAACGCAACCCGCAAAAAGAAAAAAACGAAATTTACATTTCTTATATATTATATTTGGAAGGACGAAATTTATAGCTCTGCATAACACGCCACCTCCTCACTTTTCCTCAAATACATCCAGATCGTATCGCTTATTCGCGCAAGCGTACACATATATATTAAATTAAATCGAAATAACTTATTCCGCATTCCGGCCGCTTGAGTAACATACAAGCGAGCGGCCGCTTGCTAAAATAAGGAATCCGCATCTCGCGAGCTCACAAAAAAAATCGGCTGCGTCAAGGCTCTCGAAAGCGCGCGCACATTATACACAATGCGCGCGAAGCCGGGTTGTATAGAAAGTAAATCACGCTATTGCGTCGAGACAATTTGATGCTATTAAAAAAGTTGCTTCTTCGCTATATACATTACATCGTCCCTCCGCGCGTCTGTTGCTATACAGAGAAAAGGCAATTGGCCTGTTGCCGGGGCTCGACGCGATCAATCGCCAATAAATGGAGGCCTGTGCGCTCTCTTTCGCGAAATCATCCTGCGCGCCGCGCTCTACGCTCCTTTCTATACTTTATATACATAATGTACGCGCGATCGTACATAGGACCCTCGATCGATTGGCACATGGAGGAGCGAAGAGTGCGGCTTGCTGTGTGTGTTGCAAAATTCAAAACAGCCGAAAGGGAATGCGCGCGCGTCCGACCTAATGCAAGGCCTCTTAAGGACGCCTCGATTTTAGACGATAATGCGAGCGAGCGAACTGATGCATATACACGTGCAACTGCATCAATGATAAACTACCCCTGCCGCGCGGTCTTGCCAAACTCTGCATGATGCTCTCGTATATTGCCGGCTTTTACAAGGGAATATTTCTCAAGCTTATCTAGGCCACGTGCCATATAGTGTGTGTATACTGCAAAACTTTATGTATATATATACACGTTATATACAGAAATTTCGTTCGCGCGAAATCTCAGCCATACGAGCGCGCGCGTACACACGTCGCTTATTATATTTATTTCTATCTCCTTGTTTTATACTCGTCAACGAGCTCCGCGTCTGAGCGCGCGAGAGCGACAAATTTTAAGGAGCGCCAATTAGAAAGCGAAGACGGAAAGTCTCCTTTAATTCACGGTTCGCTGGCTCGACGCCACCGCCGCCGCGAAATTGCGCCCAATTAAACGTTCCATCTGAAATACGCTTATTACGCGCTCGCGCGAGGAGGAAGGAAGGTGAGAGAGAGAGAGAGAGAGAGAGAGAGAGAGAGAGGGAGGGAAGAAAAAGGAAGGAGTATATAGCAGAGCAGCTCGTATAATTAAGCACTTCAGCGCACGAGACTTTTCATTTCCTCGAGCGCCGCGCGCTGCTCGCGGAATGCGCTTCCGTTACGCAAATCCGCAGCGCTGCAGTGCAGTGTATAAACTGCGCGCGGCGACTTTCGATTTCAAAATTTTCATAACGTGTGTGTGTGTGTGTATGTGTGTATGTATACATCACGTGTAGCGAGCGATCGCGGAATAATCGCGGTATGTTACGGCGAGTTTTTCCGAAATCAAAGGCGGCCACGTAAAAAAATTTTATAAAAATTTTATAAAAGTTATTTAAAATTTTTATAAAGAAATGGTTTTATATAAATAATATATAAACTTTATGGAAACCATATAGAGTTGGCAAGAGGAAGGTAATTTTTGTTGTAATTATATTAAGGTAATTTTTTTAATTAACTTAATATAATTACAACAAAAATTACCTTCCTCTTGCCAACTCTATATATGGTTTCCATAAAGTTTATATATTATTTATATAGAAACATTTCTTTATGAAAATTTTATATAACTTTTATAAAATTTTTTTTTACGTGAGGGCGAATACATATATTGTATATGTATACGGTATATAGGCCTTACATATTGTGCGCGGATCGTTGGGAAGAAATTTTTTCCGCTGTCGCGGTGCTTGATTTATAGCGACATTTTATAAAGGCTTTTCTAATGAAGCTCGAAGCACGATGGTACTACGCTTCCGCGTCGATTTCTTATGTAAATTTTTCATTATCACTCGCTCGAGCGGAGTTTCCACTAATTACCGCGAACAGATATACATAATAATGCCGTAAACTTTACCCGCGGGAATCGTTGTTAAAATTTTTACGGATCTCTCACTCGGGGATGGAGAAATTTTAAATTTCATTATGTAGCGCAAAAAAAAAATGATTATTAATCAGACTGTAAGAAAGTGTCGACAGTTTTATACGTGTGTGTGTGTGTGTGTGTGTGTGTGTGTGTGTGTGTGTGTGTGTGTGTGTGTGTGTGTGTGTAAACGGGTATATATATACACGAAAAAGCCAATGCCCTAGTGAAAGTATAAAATTTTCTCTTGGACTCCGTATAATTACGTTCTTCGGTATAATAATATGCAGAAAATGTATAACCACTACAAGTGGGTATTATTAATTGATTGCACACGGGGCACGATAGAAATTAAATTGTCAATAACCGGTTAAAAATCAGTTAGATGCCGACTAGCCAGTTCTATTCCGGTTACTTTACGTGCGGTTGAGATTTTGCCTATTTTCTTCTTTTTTTTTCACAAAAACTTGCATGCAAAATTTCATGAGAAAACGCGCCCGCTATAATGCTATGTTTCAACTTGTATAACTAATTACGATATGGCAAAAATCTTATGAAACAATCGGTCTAAAAATATGCGGCGTGTGCTTTTCCTGTACATGATTATTAATACATTACGAGTTATGTTAATGAATACGTGACAAGTCGCGAGGGAAAACTGTCGAATTTTTGCTCTTATCCATATAGTCATTTGCATAAGTATTTGCATGTATGTAATCTTTTTGTAATATATCATTAAAGTTAATTTTTCGCGGCATTGGACAGCGCGAAAGACGCCGGTATTATACGAGGGTCGAACCTTTGATATCTCCTTCTCTCTCTTTCTCTACGAGAAGAGAAAAAGCAAATTACCCATTTCGTCGTAACTCTCATCGTGGACGAGACAGCACGCGAGAAAGTCGCAGGAAGGGGGAGATACTAGAAAAAGGTCGAAAAGGAGGAAATAAGAAAGGAGAAGAAGAAGAAAAAAAGAAGGAATTGGCATAACGACGTGGCTTTAATGGGCCAATTAAAAGCTTCACTTAACATAGACTCTCGGCGGCAATTAAAGTGAAAATGTCTGGCGCTTCGGTGATCATCGGGAGACGTATAAAGTAAGAACGCACCGGTGAGAAAGAGCATCGATACTCCCTCTCTTTCTCCCTCTCTCACGTTCGCTCGCTCGAGTTTACGCAATTGCGCGAGCTCGCGCACCGGTGCGAGCTATTACGCACGTAATAGCGCGACGCGTTGTAACTACACACCCACACACACACACACACACACACGTGTGTATCCGTGAACGTGAAAAAGGATTGAATGGACGGCTTTATTACAACGCGCCCTCTTCGCAATTCGAAATTTGGTCAACTTCGCATTATACGTTAGATTAAGGGCGTTCTCCGGGGACAGTGGTGCTCAACTTCATCAATGTTGCAAAAATTGTAATATAAAAATATGATTTATGATGGAAACCCTTCATGTGTCTCTCTATACACTACTCCGAAAATAATAAAAAATGACGGTGCAAGAAAAAAGGTGTCAATACGATATTCGAAATAAATACCACTTACACGATGTGACTATAATATATGTAGATATACAAGAGTAACATGGAGTTTTTCTTTATGTTGATGTATGTTTCTGAAATTAATAGCGCTTCCCACAAATTGAAAATTATACCACATTATTCCTCTTGATTTCTAGTTTTATGCCTCACGGTTGAAAAAACAACCACAGAGAAAACATTTTTGACAGTAAATCAAAATGTATTTTTCAAACGAGCTTAGATATAGGGGTCCTATGTTAACGCTGCAACGTTGAAGTCAAATATTTCTAGTTTGAATATCGCTTTGGATGCCGGGTTTTGAAGCACGTATTAAAGACACTAAATTAAGCTTTCTCAACGAGTTTCACAAAAATCATAAGAAATGTGAAATCACAAGAAACATGATTTTTCGGCGAACGTCCTTAAGCACCTGCGAGGTACAAAAGCCTAATTCGCTGGCACGGCACTGCATATTAATCAAATGGAAGCATTTCTATTTAAGATTAACATCGAAATTTAATTAAAACTTTATCACTATATTTTAAAGCATCTACAATATAATATTTCCACATGTACAAATAGTTATTCTTCGTCGACAATAGCAACATAATCATGGTGTGACGTTTTTAATTTAAAAATTGACGAACGGTTCGCCAACCGTTGGTTAGCATTTCTACCAGGGTGCTTTCCTCCATAACCATCTGCATACACTTCTTCCTCCTTCACGTTGTCCTTAATTTAAAGAGGCAAGTATACACTCTTCACCGGAGGTCTCGCATGTTTACGACGCGCAGCACCGCCCCCCCTTTCACGGGCGGAAAAGCGCGCGCGTGCGCACGCCTCGAAGCCGTAAATTACGCTATCTGTAATTGATATCACGCGCGCGCGAGAGAGAGAGGAACAATGTCTTATTATGTCGGCGCGCGCGGGGCTGTATGTATATTTAAATCCAAACCTGAATGGCCTTTGTTCGAATGCGAAGACCTTCGGCTGAGAGCCCCCTCCCCCAAAATTATAGCCTTTTACAGGCCCAAATTCGCGGATTAACATGTTTTTGCACTCTCTCCCTCTCGCGCCGATCTCTTTTATGCGCGCGACGAAACTTTATGTCGCGAGCGGTAAAAGGTTACAATAATCCGCGCACATCGCCGCAGGAAAAGACAAGTAAAAAAAATGTAACCCAAGCCTGTACCAATAATTAAACGTTAAAAAGACATAATACGTTGTCCACGGAAAAAAAGAAATAGTAACGTTTACTAATCACTATAGTTAGTCTTACATGAGTCATTACTGTAAACGTATATTCAGTTAAAGTTACGTTAGCGACTAATGTAACTTTAACATGTTTCCCATAATGTTAATTCTACAGTATATACCAAATAGAATCTACTGCAATACGCAGTATAGATTACTAATTTCTTAAGTAATAGTTATGTGAGTCTCTTGTTAATTTAGAACAAAAGCTTTAATTTCGCAACATTTTTATTATAAAAATCTATATATTTATAGTAAATTCCACACTCTTATTTGTGAAAAATCTAAATTTGCTCATTAAGTGACAAATTTTTTTTGTTTCATTATATATAATACATAAAAAAAATTAAAATAGTTTATTATATTACTTACGAACTATATATATAGTTCGTAAGTAATATAATAAACTATTTAAATGTCACAACTTTTTGTTATCTAAATGAAACAAAAAAAAATAGTCACTTAATGAGAAAATTTAGATTTTTCGCAAATAAGTGTGTGAAATTTACTATAGATTATGCTATAGATAAATTTACTATAGATACTATAAAATAACATATAGATTTTTATCATAAAAATGTTGCGAAATTAAAGCTTATTTTTTTCTAAATTAACATATAATTATTACTTAAGAAATTAGTAATCTATACTGTGTATTGTAGTAGATTCTATTTGGTACATACTGTAGAATTAACATTACGGGAAGCATGTTAAAGTTACATTAGTCGCTAACGTAACTTTAACTGAATATACGTTTACAGTAGTGACTCATGTAAGACTAACTATATTTCTTTTTTCCGTGTCAGCCGCGCAGAATCCGCAGCGACGATAATAATTAGGCGCATGTACACACACTCCCAGTATATAGGGTAACTGTGCCCGCTTCAGTTACTGTGCCCTTAAATCATTTTCATTTATAGTAGAGTATAATCATATTTAATCATAAATATCTAAATTTTTACATACAGTTTAATTCATGATTTTTATTATTAAACCTACAGTATGACTTAATTATTCTTATAATATATTTAAAATAATTTATTAAATTTCTCATCGCGATTTCTATGATTTTCTTATCGAAACGCTTAAGAATATGCCTATACAAAAGTGATTGAAAAACTATTGAAATAACATTTTTCATAATAAAAAAATACACTTAATGTTTATAAAACCCATCTAGTTGACAAAAGAACAATAAAAAAGTAGTTTTGATTAATATTATTGCTTAATTTAATATAATCCAGTAACTAAAACAAATTTTCGGCATGTTTCTATTACTGTGCACAGTAACTGGACAAGTTTTCGTGAATGTATTTAGTTACTGTGCCCCCTCGCGGTAGTCTACGCTAACCTTACTTTCTCATGCTTTGTCGCCTGTGCAAGTCAACTTCGACGTTCATTGCTTACCTACAGAGCAAATAACACAGTTTTTAATATATTTAAAAATAATATATTTTATTCCCATCTTTATTTTATTTTCTTCTATAATAAGTACTTCTATACGTATAGTAAATCATAGCCCTGCTGGAAATCATCCATTTCTCTCCCATTTTATGAAAGCCAAGTTGAGTGAAAACACTAGAAAAGGTTCGAAAAATCGTTTCACCAATGGGAAAGAAATGGATGATTTCCAGCAGGGAGTCTACTAAATATAATAAAAAAAAAACAAATTTCATGTTTAAATATATTTTATATAGTTTATGCAGATGCAGGTGAGTGAGAAAAAAGACACAGGATTAAATACAGTGTCCAGAATCTAAGGCACAGTAATTAAAACACTGTACACTAAGTGACACACAGTAATTAAAACAATGTACACTAACTGACACACAGTAATTAAAACAATGTACACTAACTGACACACAGTAATTAAAACAATGTGCACTAACTGACACACAGTAACTAAATTAATGATACAGTAACTGATGCAAAGGCTTATGCTGTTATTTTATTAATTATTTAATATTCCTTACATAATATTGTATTAAAAAGGTGTTTATTCTGTTCACAGAATATATAATTATTATATAAAGGTCTTAAGATGATTAAAAATTGAAAAAAAAAATAGTAATTGATTAAATACTATGGACATCGCCTTAAGGGGCACAGTAACTGGCACACTTACCCTAGTGGTTGCAGCGCGAAAAACCGTCTTTATGGCCGTTGGAAGAGGGTCATCAGTCGAGGGTCTTCTCGAGACACTACGCGCGATATAGTTATACGAAATTTTGAAAAATCGACGTATTACCGATTTCGATTTGGGGCGCTGATCGTGCAACGCACTTGCACACTGGCCCGTCACGGGCTCTTTAATTCTCGTGCGGAGAGAGAAAGGGAGAAGATGAAAACGCACAAGTCCCGCTAGCATCTCTCCCCCTCTCCGCGATGCCAATTAGCGTTTCTTCGCATACGGCCGAGGCGATCGGCGCGCGGGGTGGCTTTTTGCCGCATCGGTGTCCCCGATTCTCGCCGAGTCTGCATGCGCGATATAACACACGTGTGTCTGCTGTGTATGTATTATATGTATATGTGATTGTGCTTGTGTATATATCATGAGGCGAGTTAACGATGGCCAAAATGCTGCTTCGCGCAACGATTTCGTGCGGGGAGAGAGTCCGCTAAGGATTCTCCGTTTGTGCGCACGCGTGTGTGTGTGTGTGTAAGGGACGATTGACACGGGAGAGAGTTATATATGCGGCACAATGGGCAATAAAAATCTTAATTGCCCATAACAATCTTGCGAATGAATTGTTTTTGAGAGTTTATGGGAGTTTTTCGGCCGAGCTTTGCCACCAGTGTATACCACTTTGATCGGTGATAAATTTCACCGGGCCTGCGTTCGCGTTTGGTTGTATACATAATTGATGCGTGTACACGCATCGGTGGAGGATACTGTATAATATACACGCACTGATGATGGCGGTGCGTAAAAAGTTCTTGGCTGACGCATGATGGCGATATAACAGTAATTCGATGAAGAACGGTTTTTCTACACTGTGACGTATGTGCACACGCGATGTTTCGGAAGGGCAAAAAAGGTCTGCGACATGTACGTACGGGAGTCTGATAGAAGTTTATGCGCTTCGTTAGTTTCGTGAAAGCGCGAATGTCGAACTTTAATGACGAGTGCTTGACGAATACGAGATAGGTATAGCAAACGACAGTAATTTTTGATAAAAAAAAGTATGAGCTCATTAATGGCCGTGCGGAATATCGCACTTTTTCAAAATTATTTATAACGGTTTCAATTGCCGGAGCCAAAGTTAGGCGAGTCTCAATTAAAAAAAAAGATCGAATAATTTTTTTTTTTAATTTCAAAAGAATTTCACGCAAAAAATGCGCGGTTAATTATCTTAATGACGCGCCGCTCCGGCACCAGAGAAGAAGAAAAAGGAAGTCAATATAACGTCGGACTTTCCTTTGGAATCTTCGCCGCGTCGTTTGCGACCGTCAATTACACCCGATCCTTATTTGCGAGCGCGCGGATGTAAGTGAAAATGGCAATTAGTAATAACAATCTTTTAAATGAATTGAAAATAAATTTTACGGTACGATTAAAACGGTCTCTTCGCTTAAGTTATAACAGTTTAAATGCGCCGAGCGGCGGCGTGTATAATATCTCGCTTTGGCCGCCACGATCGCCGCGCTGTCGTGTAATTGAAACGAGATATCCCATTGATCATTTATACTTTCCAATAACAATATACAGTGACAGCAGAATGTTTGTCCCACAGATAAAATGAAAGAAACATGTCTTGGTATACAAAGCAGAGTGTTAAAAATAATAAATAAAAACAAATTTATAATACACAACTACCCTTTAAAAGCATCAATCAATTGTTTACACTATAGAAGCGATAATATGTAATATTACAGCAAATTGAATATCTGAAAAGCACTTCAAAACCTAGTAACAAGAGCTTACGGTTACCAAAAAGAACCAAATCTGTAAGTGGTAAGGATAGTTATTACATAGCTATTAAAATATTTAATAAACTACCTAATGAACTCCTGTTTAGTCTATATTATAAGTTTTTAGGTAATAAATTTATTTTGTAAGCTTTTGTTACCCAACCTATGCACAGGTAACTTTTTTTTTACCTCTATAGGATTACTTCACGTAAATTAATTGGTAATAAATAATAATAATAATAATTTATTGATCTACATCATTTTCCACGTGGAAAAAGTCAATATTATGGCATACGAGAGCCATTATTGGGCAACATTCCTCGGGCTAATTAAGATGCACGCACCATGCGATAAGTAGCTCACACACGTTTATAGCCCCGATTGCGCAGGGTTCTATCCCGTTCAGGCAGCTCTCGACGTCGGCGCTTATAGTGCAAAAAACAGAATAAAAGAAAAAACGCCTCGCAGCAGCAGCTCGCGCTTCTTATACAGATTAAACGCCGCGCGGTATCTTCGCGAATCACTTTCTCGCAACGAGGTCGCGCCACGGCTATTTTTAAAAAGCCCGAAATTTTTCGTTTCTCTCGTCCCGGCGCAATGTGCGTGTAGGTATAATACGACGCCGACAGGTCGCGCGGGGGTCATCATCATCTGGCCAGCGTGCATTTTGATAGCGTCGAGATTACGCGAATTCGATCAGTCGCGTTTCGCCACGTAAGTGCTGTGTATTTTATGGTCTTGTTTGCGTTTATCGGCCGACGCAATTTTTCGTCTTTTTTTTCCCCCATTTGCTTATCAGCGCGAGCTTTGGTGCGAAGTCGTTTGTTAGATTCGTCCAAAATTTTACGGGACTACGTTGTCGCTTCTAACGTGGTATATATAATGTAAGAGCAAAGCTTTTAATTATACCTGAGGTGACATGATTTAACGTGACGAAGAATACTAAAATGAAAATATTATCTTTGTCGGTATGTACATATATACATTGCTAAAGTATAAGATCTACCATCAAGCCACGACCGTAATTACTGAAGGTCGAGCTCGAATCAATTTTATATTTACAGAAATTTCGTTGCAAATACGTATACCTATAATCTATATACTCAGGGCATAATAAAATCGTTCGTTATGCGGCTAAAGAAGCACTGAATGCGTTTATACTCCACGTTACACGCACGGCAATTATGTACATACTCGCAGGAGGTGTTTCCTCTTGCGCGCAATATAAATCGTGAATCTGAAACGACAAAACTGGCGTGTTTGCCCAGCGACGAAAGTGCACAACAAATATTTTTTCCAGCTCACCGAGGCACGTGTTCTCCTCCCTTTGAGAATACTGTCAATGTCGCCGTGACATTTATGCTCGCTCGCTCTTTTTTTTCCTTTGGCAGATTTGTTTGTTTACAGAGAAACTTGTGACACTCGTGGAAACGAAGTCTATGCCGTGCGAATAGTGGAGATAAGCGCGGTCGTCTCGTAATTAATATGATGTCTCGCGGAGATGACGATGACGACGGCTAATCTCTGCCGCGGAATTGTGTAATATTGACGAGGGAGGAGCGCCAAGGTGAAAGCGATTCTATCCGCATGAAAATTTACAATTTTTTGTGGTTGTCGTATAGGAGGTGGCAATATTGTTTCTCATAATCGTTTCGCAGTTGTTGGTGTAATATATCATATTTGAAGCGATTTATCACATTTGGCGTTGGCATGATTACACACTGCTTTCGTCGAGGATTATTCACCATGCAATTGAATTTATGCGCGACAGTGAATATCCAATTGCCATTATGGCTCCTACGGAGAAAAATGGTGTAACAAAAATTACTATATTTATAGTAATCGTGGGACAGACTTAAATTATCATAATATTTACTACAATTTATAATAAAACTTCCTATGTTTTGAGTAATTTTTACTATGTACATAGCAATTTTTACTATAAATTGTAGTAAATTTTATGATAATTCGAGTCTGTCCCAAAGTTCCTATCGAACATAGTAATTTTTCTTACATTTATAGTAAATTTTCCTAAACATTTTTCTCAGTGATGCTTAAATCGCAAAAACTAATGGCTGACTTCAATCAAATTGAAACATCTAACATCTTCGATGGAATATACGCTGTTTTTTTCTATCTGCAAATTTATCAGATGTCATTAATGGATTATCGAAAAGGTATAAATGAATTTGACTCATTTTGCAGTAGAGCCGGAGGGATGACAAAAGATAACTTATTTCATTTACAGAATACTCAAATGTGTTATTCATTAAGATTAAATTTGAAGTTTTTTATATCGGTTTTATTATATAAACGTATATGTGTTTAATTCTTCATAAACTGAATTTGCCGGTAAATTTAGAAGAGCACAGCATTACATTCATTAAAGTTTAAAGACATTTAGGATAATATATAAGCTTTTAATAACAGTATGTTCATTATAAATTTATAGAGAAAGTAACCCCGATTTGATGTATCTGTGAAATAGTGTTTGAATAATTCAAATATTTGACTTTAAATTAAAGTGTGACAATTATAACTTACAAATAATTTAAGATATTCAAGATAATTTACTTCCGGACTTACTTTTAATTAATTTTCGATTATTTAGTTATTAAAATAAATTCTTATTTTATTAAGAAATATCATTAAAAATGTATAATTAATAACTTTTGTCGAGTAACCGAAGGAAAAGCAACAAACTAGTTTGACAAGCATTTTACAAACTACTTTTCCTTCAGATAATTAAAGTCTCTTCAGTCATCAGTATCTCCAGTACTTTTCAAATTTCAAATCTCGAATATTCTATTCAAATAACCCTATTTGCCACCTTTCACGCCGAGGAGAGAAGAAGGAGAAAGAAATCAGTGTATCTCTACACAGCTACAAATACATCAATTTCAAAGTGCAATCACCATGGAATCGGAAAAACTAGCCCCTTATTCATCGGCTATGCTTCCTGTCGCGAAAGATCGCCCCCAACGATTCTCCCTCTCTCTCTCTCACTCTCGCAATCTCTCTTTACCGATCTCTTACGCACACCATACGCTAGTCTTCGCAACGAGCTAATCCAGGCTCTGGATCAGCGATGTTTCGTATATACATACACATGTATAGATATTTTTCCGGGCCGCGCGTCCGGCTGTGATTTATAGCGTATCTGGGCCGCGGATTACGTCATACGCGCACACGCGAGTGTACATATATATATGTGTGTGTATACATTCGTATATACTTAATTGCGCGCTGAAAGAGAACAAATAAGAGCCGGGGGACCCGCATACGCGACGACACAGATGCTTATCGTCGCGGTGACGAGCCCAGCGCGCGCGACGGTACTTATATACTTACGTGTGTCTGTGTGTAATTTATCGTGACTTTTCCTCCGACGAGGATTTTGAGTATAACGTTAATTTTTCCTCGTTCTTTTATAACTTTCTAATCTGTGTTTTTGTCGCGATGATATACAAATTTACTCTCTTGTTTGGAATAAAGTGTCTAGATCGCTAAAATTCATTGAATTATTAATAATGTCCTTCGAACTTTAAGGGCGACTGATGCGTAAGCCGACTTTTATCAATTTTAGAATATCAGATGAATAGAAAAAGAATATTCCGAAATAAATGTTTAAGAAATATCCGGTGTAACCAATATTAAAAATAATTTTATCGCATTCAATTTTCGCAGTGTCATATATGACAATAAAAAAATCTCTGCGAGAATTCCTCACCCATACATTATAAGTAACTCCGCTCCTCTATAAGTGTGTTAATTAACAAATAAAATCATGACGCATTTAATGCATCTATAGTATATATCATTAATTATAAAAGGACACTACTGCGTATATCTCTGTAATATAAGCTTGCACAATGACAGCCGCATAATATAAAAGTTCCCCCGACAATAACGAACGAAAACAATCCATACAATCTATTAAACTTTACGACTTGTGGCTCGCTAATAAAGCCGCGCTCGCGAATTTGCAAGAACGAAACGATCAATAACTATTTTATTTACGTATACACAATCCGCGCGAGTCTCTCTTGCCCGTGCGGAATTACCGGCGCGCGACTTTCACCAGCGACGGCCGATTCGCAGAATGGAGAACTTGTTATAGTTGATTAGCTCGGATGATTCGGACTTTATTACGCCGCAGCGGCACCGGTGCGCGCGAATTCTCAATTAACCGCGCGCACCTCCGGCTATTACCGCCGCGAGTTTTACTCGTCTCCGCAATATATATAGGTATGTACAATCCTTGCTGGCAGGTTATATACCCAAACGAGCGCTTACTTATATTTATCTATGCATCGACGGGGAAAAAGTTCCCGAAGCGCTCGATGAATTTCTTAATCGGTGAAATTAGCATATAGAAATGCGAAAATTCACCACAAATGCTTCCGCGCAATTTATGCGGATAATCAATTTCTCGAAATTATTAGAGTTATAACTAGGCTCTATAAGTTATGGCTTACAAAAAAGTTTGTTTTTTTTTTCTTTCATTTATGTATCGTTTTAGGTTCTTCGAGTGCATCACGTGGCGTACACACTTGAACGAAGAGATGCTCCAAATTATTCCTCTTTGCAAAGTGGATTATTGCATCGTCTTTATATAACTTTTTACAGCGCCTGTTAAAAAAGTTATCAACAAAATCATTTACATGCGATTCATAAATAACGTCAATTCCAGTCTCCCACATCTTTTTCTCTTTCCTTTCTTTCTCTCTTTCACTCTTGCAACACCGCTAATTTCCTGGCAAACAAAAAAAAACGTCAGTTTTCCTCAATCAAGACCTAAATCACAAGAGACGCGCGCGTGTCCCAAAAGCTCGCGTGTCCCTCTCCGCGAAATGGCAATTAGCGAGTCATAAATCGCAATCACGTGTATATATTTACGCATCAGCCGCGATCGTAAAGAATCGTCTCTCCCTCCCTCTCTCTTTCTTTCTTACATCTCTTCATCGGGACCGGCGCTCATAATGCACTGCTGCGCGGAAAAATACCCCGTTCCCCTCTGCGGAAAAACATCGCCGAAATCACTCTCCAAAGGTATATTCCGTATAAATAGTCGCGTACATTATACATACCGCGCGTTGCGGCTGTGTGATATGTTAATCGTCGCGTAAATCAGTCCGCGCGCAATTACTTATACACGTGGGCTCTATAACAAACGCGATTAGCGATTATATGGACAGAGTATATGATATATACACGGGGAAATGCGGCCTATAGAGGATACCTTCGCAGCGCCGCGCGCGACACGATATATACCCCCGCGTAGGATAAATCTGCGATGCGCACGTGCGCACCTTTCTACCTTTCACCTCGGAAACGGAATACAAGGATTGCCGCTACCTCGGGAAAGGTACATCGTATAGAGCTGCTGTCGCCGCTGCTGCTGTATCTGCTCCTCTCGAATGCATACGCGACGCGATCATTCGATCACGCGTATATGGAAAGGAAAACTTAATGAAAAAAAAAAAAAAAAAAAAAAATTGAATTTATGATATTGCGTGTAGGGTTGGAAGTTGAGCATGCAGTCGTATTTGGACTTCTTTCGAAGGAATTTCTTCCGTAGGAGAGAAACTATTTTTATTTATTTATTTACTTTCGTTTTAGAAGGTATTGATGATTATGACATAAAACTATAAATTCAAAAGTTGGATATAATATGATATCGCCGTTGCGTAAAACGAGTTTTGGAGATATTTACATAACCCTTGATTACCTGGCTATCCATAAGTAAAAACCACGTCCACCATGACATATAACCATTAAAACTCGTATAATTATACTTATACCTGGTTCGACACGTGTATATATACACACACGCACACATGCACACTTTACAACTTCAATAAATGGTATATGCTCCATGTAAAAGAGACCGTTGACGCGAGATTTCGAACTTTCAACATTTAATTATCATAAACGCTACGTCGCCCGCAGCGCGACCATATAATTAAGAAAAAAAAAATAACAATCGAACGCTCGAGCTTCCGCGATCCGGCGAATTAAAGCGTAAAATGACCTTTCGCGCGTGTACTCCTAAGGTTCTAATTATGAAAGAGAAGCGTACAACAGTGGACGCATATATATCTGCTACATATATTATACGAGTGCAGCGTGTGTCTCTTGCTTTTTCCTCTCTCCCTGCGATCTGCGTATACGCGAGCCTTGAAATCTTGACACCCGAGCGATCAGCGTAATACCTTCGCGCGCAAAAAATTAAATGCTCGACTCTCGTCGCACGTGGGTTGTACATATACACTTACTGCTGCCGAAATTGCATACCGCGTGTACTTGGAAGCTTCCAAATTCATCGTTGTTAAACAATTATAAGTCATTTAAGATCTGTCAAGTTGCATTTTAATTCGCCTTATTCACTTTTCTAACACGTGAAAGCAGAGCCACTATACGATGAATTCTAATGTGTTATTAAGCTTA
The DNA here is from genome assembly GCA_036365515.1 of Torymus aiolomorphi. Taxonomy (NCBI): domain Eukaryota; kingdom Metazoa; phylum Arthropoda; class Insecta; order Hymenoptera; family Torymidae; genus Torymus; species Torymus aiolomorphi. Next base: position 23,021,744 of record CM070876.1, read on the forward strand.
CGACTGAACTACTCTGAAAGTACTCCTTCACATTTAAGCGTCGAATGAGAATTGTATAAGCAGCAACTGAAATCCATGTCGAGTATAGTGGCCGTGCTGTACAAAAAGTAAATTAACGCGCGCGCGCGCGGAACCGAGCCTGCGCGCAGACGCACGAGCTTTGGACGCGAAGTGCAATATATGTATGTATATAGGTATAACGCGGCGCGTGTAAAGCGCTCCCGAGGCAGCGCAAGGCTAATTGCATTTTAATGTTCGCGTAAGTGGGCCCGCGGGCGGGTTTCGAACTTCTCTCCTCCCTTTTCCCTCTCGAATCGCTAATTGGCCCGGCGAGCCGGAAGATTTCCCAGAGATACGTTATGCCCTTGCACTTATACATATATTGTCCTCGCACGTTTTTCGGCTATAACACGTATACATGGTGCAGCCGCATCATCAGTTGCGCACGTCGAACGGAAAACTTTTTTCAGACAAGTATGGAGAGACGGGAAGAGAGAGAGAGACATAGGGTAACTGAAGGTATTATTGCGATGTATCTTGTTAGGTTAGTTTCAAACTGATCGATCTCGTCCGAATGTAAACATACACGGAGAGAAATTTTAGAGTAAAAATTACCAAGGTGCCTTGGTAGTGCATGGATAGACTGTCAAAAGCCGTGATATTCCCAGGTTTCTAATACAATTTATAAGTTTCCCAGGAAAAACTACCATAACCACTTAAAAAAAATACCAAATTATCGGAATAAAAATTACCAAACACACTGGTAAAAATTGAGATCTAGTCATTTTTACAAGGTAACCTAAGAATTTTTACTAAGAAAACTGATAAATTTTACCAAATAACCTGGTATTTGTGTATTCGCGCATGCGCACTGCGCAATATTGTGTTTCAGAAGATTGATACTAGAGGCGTGCGCGACGTTAAAATGAAAACAATACACATATTTTTAGTAAGTAATAACGGCGATTCAAATGACTGTTGGTAACAGCTTCCGTGGCGCAGTCGGTAGAACGTCGGACTCTCAACCCAAAGATCGTCGGATCAAATCCCGCTTCCGTAAAAATTTTTTTCAGTTTAATGTTTTTTCATCTTTGTTTCTGTTTCTATTTCTATATTAAAATACTATATATCCATCAATATGGATAAAAAAGTTCATTTTTTTAATTTAAATTAACTAAAAAAAAATTTTACCAAGGCACTTTGGTAAAAAGTTTGAAATTGTCAGTCTGTCCATCCATTACCATAGAAACTGGTAATTTAGTCTCGAATATTTGTAATTTTCACTACAAAATTTCTCTCCGTGTATCAATCTGCGGTTTTTTGCTAATGAAATTTTAGTGTAGTATCTATGTATAAAGCTATAATTTTATAGCCAAAAGTGTTTAACCCGTTTCGGCCCGGAACTCCAAAATTTTCGTCTCATTTTCTATACGATAAATTTTTATGTTTCAAGTGTTTAAAAAACTTGAAAAATATGATTGCTGACGTAAAATTTTATGTACTTTCAGAATCCGTCCTCAAAATTGCAATACCATCAATATTTAAAAAATTATAAGCCATTTTAGCAAAAAAACACGGTTTTCTCGACAAAATTTTTTTCTGAAATCGAATTTCAAAATAGCGGCCACGGGAATGGCCATTTTTCAGCGAAAATCTCATAAAATACTTTGCAATTTTTTTCCTTGAAAAGGATTAACTTTGCAAAAAAATTTTTATAGATTAAAAAGTATTTAGAATTATTCAAAGAAGACGTGGAAATTTTTTCAGAATTTTTCGCATAATTTTTGGATTTTTCGGAATTAGCCATTTTTCAAAAATCCAAATATGATCTAAAAAAATTCTGAAAAAATTTCCACGTGTTCTTTGACTAATTTTAAGCACTTTCTGTTGTATAACATTTTTTGCAAAGTTAATCCTTTTCGACAAAAAAAATCGCAAAGTATTTGTAAACAATTTGCTACCATATGGTTTGCTTAAGAGCGATTATTAATTTATACATAACCCTTAATCCTTTTCGAGAAAAAAATCGCAAAGTATTTTATGAGATATTCGCTGAAAAATATATATAATTTATGATGCTGATTTGAAATATTGGCCTGAGCCTTGGTTTAAAAAGCTTTTGTCATCTTCAAGAAACTTAGTCAATATCAGTGCTGTGCTATTGTACATAGTTACTCAAGCACCAATTAAAAGATTATGTTAAATGAACACTGAAATACAGAAAAAAGTGAAAATGATGTGTTATTGTGAAAATTTCAACGAATAAAAGTGCTCAGTTAATCTAATTTATGATTTTCTCACGGTGGGAGGCATCAAAATATTTCAGAGGAGTTCTTAGTAAATATTTTTCTAGACGAGATTCAGATAATAATTTCAAAAAGTTTTATCTATACAAGAATGTCAAGGAAGCCTTTATTTTCAGTGATTCTTAGTTCATTACTGGTTGTGTTTTTAATTTTACAAGATTATGTGTGGCAATGATGGGTTATTAATTTAAGTAGTTTCAATCAATAATAATTTCAAGAACTTATATGCAAACCGTCGGGCCCGCCAAGTATGTATGGGAGATCGGAGGACCACCCCTGCTAGAGCAGCTCTAGACTTCTTTTGTCCTCCCAAGATGCGTAATATTATAGAAAGGTAAAAATTGATGAAGAATAATGAAAAATAGTGATGTGTTAATAACTATGTAATTTTTTTATATAGGCTTTGACTTTTCGTAAATATCTGAAAAAATTCTTATGAATTTTAGAAATAAAAAGAAGGCATTATAGTTATATAATTAAAATAATTTTCACACACACGGGCGTAAAGTACATAGGTTCTATAAAGTTTTGTAGGAGTATGTGAGCTATTGGGCCTCTTGGGCATTAAGTAGTACTTTATGCCCGCTGGCTGAATAATTTTGAAGTTACAACGTGGGCGTAAAATGTAATTTTACACGTGAAGTATGAAAAGTTCTTTATGTCAGTCAAGTTAACTTATGGCCGGTACTTGACTACAATAAATTGATTTCAGTACTTTCTTGTGTTTAATTTATATAGAAGAATGAAGAATTTGAATACATTTTTGAAAACAGTCATATAGTTGTTTCGGAGAGTGGTTTGTATTACTTGACTATCGATAATTGATTTCACAACTTTCGTTTGTTTGATTTGCAGTGAACAATTTGAATGTACTTACATATAATTTGTTCAGCATACATTGACTCAAAGAAGTAAAAGACTTTTTTATTAGTATTTATTTGATTTCTTTTATAAAATCATAAATATTATTTTATAGATTATACAGAAAAAACGTCTATACTTGCCTTATTTTATACTTTCGTAGAAAGTTTTATATTAACAATATTATGATTGGTACAGTCATGAAAAAAATTATTACCATTTGCAGAGTGCTTATTGAATAGATGAGATTCGAATAAATAAAAGGGCTATGTACAAATTGTGTTGTTAGAATATACTTAAAAAATTTGTTTTTTAAAGAACGTGTTGATTGTTTTGAAAAAATATTTAAGCTCTCATTAAAGTTTTTGGTACAGAGTTTGACGGATATCGAGAGAAAGGGAGAAAGGGAGAGAGAGAGGGGGGGCGAAAGAGAGGGAGGGAGAGAGAGACGCGGCGAGAGCGAGAGGAAGAGAAAGAGAGGGAGGGAGAAAGGGAGGGCGAGCGGAAGATAGAGAGGGCGGGAGAGAGAGACTAATACTTGCCTTAGTTTAAACTTTTGTAAAAAGTTTTTTAGATAGATTTCACAACTTTATAAGAGAAAATAATAATTACATAGTGTGAAAACATTATGAGAGGTTGCTATATCATATTATTAATAACATTATTAAATGGTAGTATAGTTATTCACAAAAAATTTTAATTTGAATGTCTTTTTAAGAGGGTGTGGTACTCATGTACTCTGTTTTACCGGCAGAACACGGTAAAACAGAGTGCATGAGTACCACACCCCCTTAAGGAGCTCGATAAAATGATTACATTAGTCAAATTTTTTTAAATAATATAATCAAACGTGTATTTTTTTAGGTAGGATGATAAATTAACAATTCTATTAATTGTAAAGTCATATGAAAATAATTCTTTTTATTTTTATAGATTCCAGGAAAAACTGATACTTGCCTTATTTTATACTTTCGTAGAAAGTTTTATTATTTCTACTTTGATTTAGTTTCGACAAATGTATAAATAAAATATTTAAAAAAAAAAAAATGTTAATGATTTCTTTGTGGAGAAAATATTTTTCAAAGATTCTATAGATCTTTCAAAATAAAGTTTGTTATTATATTATTCTTCTAGAGAACGTCCTTGTTGGCTGGTTCAAAACAATATTTAGGCTCTTCTCAAAGTTTTTCGTGGAGTCCTTATACAGTTGTTGAGTTAGAAAAGACGAGAGAGAGAGAGAGAGCGCGAGAGTGAGAGGGAGGGGGGAGTTGAATTTTTTTTATAAAAGGCGACTTAACAGTTGTTTAGAGAGAGAATAAAATAATTTATTTTTGTTAGCATATAAGTTTTGCATGAACTTTTAATGTTTATAAGTATATTATTTTTATACAGAATGTCTTGTTGGTTATTTAAAAAAAATATTTAGGCGCTTACCAAAGTTTTTCGTAGAGTGCTTAAACATTTGTTAAGAAAGAAAAGGTGAGAAAGAGGGGGGTTGTGGTGGTTTATTATATTTTATATTTATTCAGATTTTCGATTTGTCACAGTTTTGATAAAAGTTTTATCAAAGTGTTGAGAATATTTACACAAGATCTAAACGGTACCTTTACTAGTGTATCATTGATTTTATTATATCAGTTAAAAAAAAAAAGTATGTTAATTATATTTATCGTTTGGCCAACACAATATGATAGTTAAAATAAGTCGTTTTATTGGTAAGTTTATGAACATCACAGCGTGAAAATGGATGCGTGAACTGTTATCAATTCCTTTATCTAACTATTCCTCCTGTATGAAACATCTGTAACCGATCATTTGGTAAGACTATAAACCAATCGTTTATTTTCGTGCATATAGGGTTTTATACTATATTTTATTTAATGTTGAAGGTATGACGCCATCCATTTTTATATTAAATAGTTGAGGACGATCTTTGGAGGCATAAAATTGAAAAGATCGTCCTCAACTATTTAATATATTTTATTTACAGAGTGATTCGCAAATGGTTTTAAACAAATTATTTAAATAAAAGTTTTAAAATGCTCCTTGCGGCGTACTCTCACTTTTACTCGTTTACTAAAGCAGCCCTATCTCTTACGTAATGCAATAACGAGTATAGAAACTTTCAATAAATTTAAATTGGACAAGTGCATAAAGTCCAAATGCAATCTCGAAGTCCGGTATAATTTTGCATTTTACGTATTATATTATACTACTACATAAATGTAGTCGACGAGTACCGGCATCTTCCCCGTAAATCAAGCCATTAAATGCGCCAAATGTACATGACATAATCAATATGGCTCGTGGCGATGCGATCTGAAGGGTCAGTAAGCCCGGGGCTAGAAAGAGAAATACCTCGGCATAATGTCAGTCACAAATTTCAGCCAATAGCCTAACGTTACCTCTTTCACTTTTTTTTTTACGACAGCCAATCGCTTAACATCTCGATGGAGATGGATAGAGGCGCATACGCGAATAGTCATGATGTTGAAATCGTACATCCCTTCCTTCTGTCTGTAAATATGTGTACCAGAGGGACAAAAGAAGCTGAGGTGATTAAGGCGTGGTTTTTTTCCTTCTCGTATACGCACGCCCGTTGATTTGCATTTTTAACGTTTAATCACACGTCATTTATAAACTCGTTTATTACCACCAGTTTGCGGTTATTGCAAGGTAACTTTCTCCGATCCTTGATTATAAGCACCTTCATCATCGTGCCCGGCGAATATATTGCGATCACGCGCTTTTCGCAGTGTCGCACTTGTTCAGGCGGTTTATTCTTATTTTTTTCTCTTTCTTTTCGATTTTTATTTGCTCGCATTGATCTTTCGTATACTCGAAATAACATTGACTTTTTTCGTCATTCGAATTCCCATACGGTAATCGATTCTCCACACGCGCTCGCGCATTGAATTCTTAAAGTTTCGGTTCCTGCGCGCGCTTTCGCGGGCGAAAAAGAATTTATGGTATCCCGACTAAAGACAAAGTTTGATCGAGAAATACATTTACGCTCTAAATCCGAGGGCCACGCGTGCCTTCCTCACGCTCCCAACGTCATCGCGCCGTTTTTATCTGATGGAACGCGAATTTCAGCCTGTCCGTGTATGAACTGCACTTTAACGGATTCCTTATCTCTCGCATACTCTCTCGCTCGGCATGCACATACGCCCGGGCTCAAACAACACGAATATTGAATTTCTCCTTACCGCGAGGTCTCGTCACCTCTCACCAGCAGAGAGAGAGAGAGAGAGAGAGAGAGAGAGAGAGAGAGAGAGAGAGAGAGAGAGAGAGAGAGAGAGAGAGAGAGAGAGAGAGAGAGAGAGAGAGAGAGAGAGAGAGAGAGAGAGAGAGAGAGAGAGAGAGAGAGAGAGAGAGAGAGAGAGAGAGAGAGAGAGAGTTTTAGAGAGAGAGAGAGAGAGAGACGGTTTTATCCGGTAGGACTCGTTTGGCATCACGTATATATACACGCGCAGTTATGAGTACGAAGACTTTTTTCTCTATTATAATTCGTGGCGAAAATTACGACGGGTTCGCGAAATATGGCGCTGGGGAAATGATAAATGGTCCGAATCAATTCTCATAAGGACTCTCGTCGTATGACCTTACGCGTCCGCACGAAGGATCACGTCAGCGAGGCGTTCGAGGTTATTGAATGTCGTTCGATAATTCGATCATTGGGGGGGGGGGGAGAAGCAAGGCTTTACCTTACTTTTGAAATTGAGAAGAGTAATGATTCGTATTTGATGAAGATTTAGGACCGGCGGTGCTGCAGTTACTTCGCTATATAAGGTTTTATATTACTTTTATACCACTCTAACCTCAAAATCACCACTTTGGTATGATTTTTCGGCGCTCGTGGTATAAAATACCGTTCGAAACGAGTGCGCAAGTTGATTATTTACTTCACCTTCCGCACCAGTGTCGAAATGTACTATTGCGTACATTTATCTTTCAATGACTTTGCAAGTTTTTGAAAATATCAAACCTCGGGTTTGACGATGGAATTGAGAAACAACGTAATTAAATTTGGCATCAAAAGTAAATATAAAAACTATATTGTAAAATTTACATTTCGTATCAAGCTAAATAAATAGGTTGAAATTCGCAAACAATGTGCGTTACGTTGTTATCGTGTATGATACGATATAGTTTCACAATGCGGGCCATTAGTATGCCGGCGATATGACGCGATGAGCGCTTTTACCTTGCGTGATAACAAATAATTCATTACTCGTATAAGGCACACTTTTCCCTCCACATTAATTCCTGATTTTTGAACATTCGATTTCGTTTACACAATAAAATTCAATCGGTCAAAAACAACGCGGTACATCGTCATTTAATTTTCCATAATTCGAGCAGCGTTGAAAACCTACTTTCAAACCTCCTCGTTGCCAAGCTACCATATTATAACATTCCAAAAACGAACTGCATCTCTCCCTCCAACCTTTATTAATTCTCAAAAGCAAGGCAAACCTTATACACTTGTATATATATAAGGAAAGAATTTTTTTCAACTTTTCGCGTTCCCAAAACCGGTCAAAAATTTTTTTGAAGGCACACTTTCCGGACGCGGTTTTTATTCTTTCTTATGTCATAAAATATACGAAGGAAATCGTGTACAATTAAAACGCCTTTGTCTCGCATTGTTTTTAAAGGTTGAACTTTTTCAAGAAAATGGCAAAAAAGCCCTTTTCTTTAAACCTAAGCCATTTAGCCCAGACACGATCAACTCAAAATTTCAAAATGCATAAAAATAATGCACAAATCGCAGGAATCGGCAGCACCGACTTTGAGAGCATTTTTATGCCTTTTTGGTGTTCAACTTCAAACCCTTATAACTTTTGAAGGAATCGACATTTTTTAATGTTCAAAAAAGGGAATTAAAGCTCTTTCTTTTTAGTTTCAATTTCTTTTTTGAAACTTTGAGTTGATCGTGTCTGGGCTAAATGGCTTAGGTTTAAAGAAAAGGGTTTTTTTGCCATTTTCTTGAAAAATTTCAACCTTGTGAGACAAAGACGTTTTTAATTATACACGATTTAAGAAAGAAGAAAAACCGCGTCCGGAAGGTGTACCTTAAAAAAAAATTTTGACCATTTTTGGGGATGCCAACAGTTGAAAAGTTCTGGATTTCCTCATATATATCGCAGCAATTTTCACCAGACGAATTGAGACCGTTGTCGGAATTTCACGCGACGTGTACAGCGTATAATTTGTCTCGCCCCTCTCTCTCTCTCTCTCTCTCTGTCCCCCTCATGAGCGCGAGTACAATTTCGAAAATTATATGCACATTGTCGCCTGCGCGGCGTTCGTTTCGACCGAGCCACTCCCTGTTGTTTCTTTTTCCTCCTCCTCCTCCTCCTCCTCGTATATACTTTACATCATCGGCCTTTTTCGCGAACGTGAAATCAAGCCGCGCAATGACGCTACTCGCGCGACCGCGATTTCAACGCCACTTGACAGCTACAAGCCGGCCACTTTGAAACGAAAGTGCGCGCGCTCGCACCCAAACCCGAGCTCTTTGCTCGCGTCGAGCGTCCTTTTAAAGCGAGATTTCCGATCGCCGAGTCAGATTCCACGGGAGAGAGCGAGACGAGGAGATCGAGAGCAGCTTTTTTTTGTTGTCAAGGACTCGGGAGATAATTAATTAATTATAATATACTCGTGGGTATAGTGTGTAGATGTTCGTGATTGTTACAAAGTTGTACACTTATACTTTAACATTTTCACTCTAATTATGTTATACTAGGGTTTTTCAAAAGCCGAGAACAATCATTCTGCGTGTAAAATAAAAAATATTTTCACATACTTTTGCAGTGATGAATGTTTCTATTTTTTTTAATTTTTCTCCAAAAAACCTCCTTTTATGGGCATACAAATATACAAAGTGAAATGTAATGCAGACTTTAATCACTGAGGCAATGATTAATTTGTTAAACGCACAGAGGTGTAGATATATAGTCTGTCAATTTTCCCCCGAAATATCGGTTTATATGTATGGCTTTTTAAATTAATTATTTTCCATGAATTAACATGTTTTGCATGTCGGGAAGAATGAACTCACATCACGATGAAATAATTAAAAGAAGCGCTCCGGGCAATGTATATATAAATTATTCAGAGTGAAAAAGAGTAATCTCTTTTTCTTTCAAGGAGAAAGTATACATACGCTGCAAACTGTTTTCATGATGAAGCTTAAACACGAAACGAAAAAAAAAATACTAAAAACGCCCGTAAATGTTGTGTGTCCACCGGTGAAAAAGTATTATACGTAAGTGCTGAGAAAAATAAATTTTAAACGCATCCGTAGTAATGCAATTTACAGGCATTACCATCCCCTTTACAACACGTATATATTAATTTATTATTCAATTCATCCAAGCCAATGTGAATTAAGATCTATGATGCATATATATATATACATATTTCCGAACATCCACCCCTCTCTCTTTCTCTTTTAAAAGCATAAATATATACAAAAGCTCTCTATATAAGAATTCCCGAAAGCAGGGGGCGCGCGGGCGGCATTTGGAATTGCAGCTGCGGCGCGTCCTTTTTAAAAAGCCGCCCACGTGTGAAAAGTCGCACACAATGCCATAAGGGTATATATGTATATATGTCGACTTATCCGTGCCAATCCGTTTTTCGCTCGGGCGAAACTACATCACACGTCTTCTCCTATATACCTACACACAGACACAGTCTCGACACCGGATACAGCCAGCACCCACGCAACGCACATACCACTATATCTGGGCGAAAATATGCGATTGAATTCCCGATCGCGGGCGCGAGGGAGGGATTCTCGGAAATATATATAGCGATCGCGCTTAAGCCACGTGCATATATACGCTCCCTGCATCCCAATCTACCGGCCGCGCGCGCTCGCGGATAGAAAGTTTCAACGCAGCAATGCGCATATATATACATGCGGTGTATGTACAATCGGAGGTGCAGCAGCAGAGGTAGTAAAAGACGATCGTCACATTCTAACGCGGCGGTGGTTCTCTTTTTTTTCTTCCTCGCGGGAGGAATGCCGTATTATTATGCTAAGTCCGGGCGACGAGGTGGATCTGCATGACGCGTATATACAAGATGCAGATGAGAGGCTCGCATTACGAATCACTTTCACTGAATTTTCTATTACGCGCATAGTGCAGATTTATTGGAACTGTAGTTGTGTGCATGTGTGTTGGTAGATAAACGTATTCCTACCAGCGCGCATTTTGAATGAGGTGAGGTGTGGGGGGAAAAAATCGAATGGAAAAAAACAAAAAATGTTCAAATATCAAACTGGTTTCCATTGCGAAATCCTTGCGGGTGCGCGCTGCTCAACTGCGCCTGAAATTGTATATTAATATATAATTAATTGCAACGTGTTCTAGTGTACTAATTAAAGGCCTTCGTGTATACGAAACTGTTTGTTGTAATAGTATATATTATCGATACCGACACTTCGCTCTATCGTATATCAATAATGCGTTAAACTAATTAGAATAGCCGTTTATTCAAATTCAATCAGCACGTGGCAAGAAATTATGGCTCGAATCTTGAGAAATAAACGTTCAGTGGTGGTAGACATTCAGTCGCTATATAACCCAAAATAAAGTATAATAAGTATATAAATGACTCTTCGATCTAAGGCCTCTTTCTCTCTTTCTCAGCTGTTCGTTCGCTTTCCTAATCGCGCGCGAACTTGGGCATCCGGATTCCGCGCATATAGTGCCATTATAATACACGCGTGCACAATATGTAAATGCACGCGGCCGCATGTGCGCACTATACACACGGACTCATAACTCGTCTGTCGACGCGTGTCAAATCGGATTTTCTAATGTAACGTACACTCGTCAATATTACGATCACCATTGATGTATTACGTTGCCACGTTTAAATATATATTTATCAATTGATTGTGTATTGCGCCTTAGTTAATTCTCGCGATAGATTTCCCGTTGTGCGCTAGAAAGAAAAACAAAAGTGCTCGGCTAATTAATAAGTAGAGGTTGGAAACGATAGCCGCGCGGGGAAAAAAATGATGCATTAATAGCTCTGGATATTGCGCACACTTTTAGAGCCGGTCTGTACGCGGAGGAAACAAAGGAGAACCGGATCAGAGCATCGTAAAAGTCGATTTATAAACACCGGTTTTGTCTATACGTTACGGGAGTAATCTCAGCGGAATGCGGTTAATCTAGAGACATATATTATTAATAACTCTGCGGAATTGACAAAGTACATTTCGAAAAACTTTCGGGTTCTTTTTTCGATTTCGGTGGCTGCGCACTGGAAGCGAATGGTATCGAAGTTGCGTTGGGATTGATTCTAGACGCCCGGATTACTGGAAATTTACGGTTTTCATTGGTCAATATTTATGATTTAAAATCAAACTATAATTGCATACATGATTATAAATTAAAAGTGTTTTATTTTTTTAAAGGGAATTGAGTAACAGGCTTTCGTAGCAGGGTTTTCCAAAATTTTTTGATCGAGGATCTTTAGATAATTTAAAATAGAATGTCGTTGCGTTTGTGGCATTTTTTTAATGAATCCTGCTATAAGCGACCGTCAAATGTAAAGCACATGCTTTCAGAGTATAATTTCCATATTAGCTTGTTCTGTTTCTGAGCATTGCTAGGACAGTATTTATCTTGGTGTGTAAAAATCTGATGACGGACTAGCAGAGGCGTAATTAAGAGCATTATAATATTAAAAACAAAATATGTCGCAAGAGTTACACGTAATAATTTAAAAAATTTTTCATAGTTGCAAAATTATTATAATTACGATTTAGTTTCAATTTCTTTCATTTATTTATTATCTAGACATGCAGAAATATGCTTACTTATTGGGAAACAAAAATGAAGGAAGTTAAAACATCGTTGCGCGCGTAGTACTAGTTTGATTAGCAGATTTTTTTTTCATTTCAAGATTTTAATGTGATTTGGTTATAGATATAAGAACCAGGTGCTTTTGATACGAGAACTGGGAAACCGGTTGTGACTTTTTAAAATTTGCCTTCGATTTTATAACTTTTAAATCCAAATTGGCAGAACTTTGATTTAATAAGCGCGCGGAGAAAGTGTAAAATGTTTGTACTAGTTGATGCGTATAAAAAAAATGTTGCCCACCAACTTTATTGTCGTCCAGCAGAACAGATACAAAAAAAAAAAAAGAAAAAACGAAAGGCTTAAATTTCAGGAACTTTTTTGAGTTTTGCAAAGCTTTCTCCTCTTGGGAAAGCACTGATTCGCACGAATTATAAATTAAGGTAATTTGAATCTGTACAGAAAAAATTTCTCTTTCGAAAAGCAATATAAATCCGATGAAAATATTATGATTGAATTGAAGGCGCGATTGCCTAACTTTCTATGTGTACCTCATACGTGCTTGCTAAATCTTGTGACCCACATTATATATCTGACGAGGTCGCCTGGTAACCGGAAAAAATGACTCATCAATGAGCGGTGATTCGTGTTTATTTCTCCGGTGTTATTTTTCTCCTTAGCCCGAGTTGTTGTTTGAACTCGATTCACTGTGTTACCGACGTTACCGTATATTATTACAAAATCAAACATAATCTCTTTATAAAACACGAAAGCAATAACAATAACACTTTAAGAACAATCGCGTTTGGGTAAAGTTCTGTTTGGCATATCGAAGTTTAGCATTGCATCCCTTTTCCCGAACTTGAGGCAAACAAAACTTTTCCAAACTTCTTTCAACCGTAATTTTTTTTACGTGCGGGCGTGTACAGATTATTGCATACCATCGCTAATAAAAGTGAACACGTCAGTAACAACAAGCCCTTTTAAAAATATATAATCTGCTAAAACCGAAAATACAATCTCGGCGACAAACCGTTTACACATACACGATCGGCGAATAATATATAAGCGTGCGCAAAACTTTTCCCTCTTTTTTTCGCCAGAACGAGCGCGCGTAAGTATGCAATCGGGCTGTTTATTATCCACACGAAACTCGATTTGCCCATCGCCGTGTAACGTAAAAATGCGGGTAATACTTACCCTCACCCTCGTAAATCCCAGACGAGTTTCTCCTATCCTATCGGGAAATACTTTATGATTTTAACGAGATCGCGGGGGAATCTAGCGCGCGCTACGTCCGCACGTGCGCGCTTACATACCTGCAATGATGTTATTAGCGCGCGCGCTTTAAACCGGTCCCGTGATTTTTGCTCCTATAAACACGTGTGTATACCGCTCTATGCATCTGAGGAATATATAGGAATCATCGTTCAACCAAAGCGCGCGCCAATTATATACATTTTCACTTTCCACCGAAGAACGAGCGCCGCGCATACCGACGTGCATTTATGCCACCTGCGGGAGATTTGCGAATTTCCTATATACAAACGTTTCGATCAATTTGAAATGTAAAATGTGCATTTTCTCCGAAACATGCATCTACACGATAGGATACAGGATAAATTGGCGCTATACAGCTGAGACTCGACCTTGCGCGCCTGCGCAGATCGAAACGAGCAGAGAAACATTATTTACGGCAATACTTACGTCGATAAATTTGTGCGCCGCGCTGCGTACGATATAACTGTTAGCGATACTGTACACTCAAAACCGAGCGGTACGAGTAAGGGTTGTCGGGTTATATGAAATACGAGCACGCCGCGCAATTATTGTTACAGTATAAGGATCAAAATAGTCGCCGCACGAAAAGAAAAAGAAAAATGCACACAGCGAGAAAAAGAAAAAAAAACGAGGGAAGGTCGTTTTTAACGCAACAAAAGAGGCGTAATCAATCTTGGGCAACGCGAGCGCGCGCCACACATTGTCACCCCGTATAATTCGCAGGCGTGGCCGCGCGCCCGACTGACATATACATATACATACATATATATATAAATACGCGCGTTCGGCCAAGTTCCGCGAATACTTTACGAAATTCGACCGAGAGAGTTGCGAATAGAGTTGCGAGGCTTGTTGCGTGTCACTTTGAAAGATAGCCAATGGCTCGGCTAATCATTGCCGCGCGCGAGGCTTTAAATGGAATTAATTAAGCGCCGCGTATTTTGTGTTCCCCAGTTTATATGTATATCTGTATATATATTATAGGCTGCACCCACGTGTGGAGTTTGGGAAATTTTAGGGAAAACTGCGTATCGAGTGTTCGATAACTATAACGTTGATATATCGTTAAGAATTAGCAATTTATCACCGGCGCTCTGTGCACTTCCCATTATCCTGCGGCGAACAATGAACATTCCGTTAGCACCAGAAATAGCCGTTCATATACCTGCGTGTAATGCACGCGTGTAGTCTATATATATAATACACACTTATAATCAAACGATAAAATGCACATTTGCACATAAATGATGATTGTCCGACTGCTATCCGCCTGTCTCTACTTATGAAAATCCTAGTACTCAGCGCAAGTGTTCCAATTGATTGCTGTTTGAAACGCGTGGAATTTTGACGCCGTCAATTAGCCCTTGCATATATATATATATACCTACCGCGATTACGTCGCCGCGCGTATAGGTTATTTCTTCAACTGCGTTAAATCACGCATATATGTGCGTGCCAGTGCGCAAATCGATCGCTTTATCGTTCTACAATACTGTTTGTACGGCTGATCTTGAAAACATACACACACCCACTGACGTATTTGATAACTTTTCGGAAAATGTACATGTGTTATCGATAATCGGAGCGTGCGCGCATCGGCCAAACGCAAGCGCCTTCGTATTTACGTCAACGTGTTCAACACGCAGATGTGTATATATAATATATGCACACCGAGACGTAAGCATTATTATGCAACGTGACTCATGAATGGCAAAGCGTATAAATTTGTTATTCCATTTTTTTTTCTTCACCCGCACGCGCGGCTACATGCGTCGCGCAACTATCGGGTATACATATATACACACCGCTCTTAACATTTGCCAAAGAATTCGAAACGCGCGATACAATAGACAGTTAAATAGAAATGACGGGAAAGCGAGCGCGGGCAAGTATAAAATGCTATAAGAATTACCCGTACAAACACCATCGTCCGCCGTGGAAAATAATTATTATGGCGTTTCCCATCATCGGCTCGCGGCCATTGTTCACGAGCATTGAGGAGGAAAGCTCGCTACTATATAGCGTTCAGCTCGCGCCCGGCGATCAAGAAATATCCCCGCGCTCGGATCTATAACACGGCATCGCGAGACGATCTATATAAGTATCTGAAATTGGATCGAATCGAGACGTTTCGGCCGGGAAAAGTGTGCCTGCAACGCGGCAGTTCGCGAATAAGTTTATATATCAGCTGCTTTTGTGCTCTCATCTCGTCTTTTTTTTTTATTAATAGGTACCTTACACTGTATCAGCCCGCGCCCACCAATAAAAAGCCTTTCGGGCCGATACACGCATATAGATTTTCCATATCTGCAACTTTCGTTTCGGGAAACTTAATAACTCCCCTCTATACTCCTGCGAGCTCGATTGAAAAGTGCGATTGACGCGCGGCGCGAAAGCCGATCAGAGGCAAAAATCAACGCGATAGATAAACGCCGTAATAAAGAGCAGCGAAATAGCGTATGTTCTATATATATCAAAGTGTTCCTAAATGTGTATGTGTCTGTATGTGTATATATCGCAACTTTCCGCCCGTTAATAATTATCCTAAAGAGAGCCATAGCGCTATACATATCCCACCGTCTCACTATCGGCAACGCGAAAGTATCAATAAAATTAGCCCCCCACCCCCCGCCGCCCGACGCGCAATTACCGCAGCTGAAAAGATCGTTATATAAATTCGCTATAACAAATTGTTCGGTCACGCCGTGGAGCTCTGCGTGCATGCATGCGTGCAGGTGTGAGTATGCATATGTATAATACGGATAGAGTAAGCGCACGTAGAAGCCGGTTAGCCGCGGGTTCGCGCGGATAATTAACGGCGATATTACTATGCATGCGGGCGGGACACGGCCTTTATCTGTGGCCACCTCTGTGTGTTACGCGCCTGTATACTCAGATCCTGTGTGTGTGTGTATACATATGGGTAACTTCACGTCAACTGTTGAAGGCCAAAATTTTAAAATTGCTCAAAAATTTTTTTCTCGTTCCAAATTAGCCCTAAAACACAACAATGAAGTTTTAGAGCAAAATATTCAATCGTTTAAAAGTTAGAATTAATTGAAAATTTGAAAATTTTGAATTTTTTCATAAATCTTCATTTTACTACAAAAAATTGGTTTTGTCGAGTACGCCTTTCACATAAAGTGAAGGATTGTTATTCAACTATCAAAGACAAACATTTTTTTTAATTAATCTGTAAAAATTCTATGTAATTCTACTCACAATTTATAAACTTTTTCCCATTTAATATGCTATACAAAAAGTTTCAAATTTTTGAATTAAAAAATCATAAAAAATGAAGATATATGAAAAAATTCAAAATTTTCCTATTTTCAATTAATTCTAACTTTTGAACGATTGAATATTTTGCTCTAAAACTTCATGGTTGTGTTTTGGGGCTACTTTGGAAGGAGTAAAAAATTTTTGAGCAATTTTATAATTTTGACCTTCAACAGTTGGCGTGAAGCTATGCATATATATATATATGAGGGCTATTACATATATATAAGGGCTTATTTTTGGAGATTTTTCTTCGGAGTATAGGAAGTCTCGCTTGTTTTTTAACGAAATTATGAAATGTAAATTTTTGTTGTTATATTTATAGTGCGATATGGCGGTGCATTAAATTATAAGTAGTTTACATTTCGAGGACAAAGTGATTAAGGGAAGCTGAATTCTTTTTAAATCGACAGATTAAAATATGAATTTTAATATGAGATTGAATGAAAATGAATATTTATAAATAGTGCATGGGGCTATCTGTGTAAGTAGAAAAAAAAATTTAATTTAATTCTGACCCATATATCTATACACTACTGTGAGCTTCGTAGTTTGATGTTCTTACAGAATTGGCTCGCTGTAAACTTGATATTTAAATTTCCTTAAAAGTTGATTAAAATATTTCATGAATAATTCAATCATCTGTGTCGATTGTAATTCATAGAAATATATCTACACTTTATAAATACAAATATATGTTGTATATAGCACGCGATATTTTACGGAAATTAAATCTCAATATGTGTTAAATCATTATTGAAATATCGTTCGGTGAAGGAGCCTTCATGCTGCAGCAGTTATTCAGTAAGTAAAGTCTTGCACTAAATCAACTCATTATGCTTTTCCCCAACTTACCATTATATTTAAAAAGTTCCTTTTATACAATACGAAGCATCGACGAAAATCCTATTTAAATCCATTACTTATTCGACTCACATAAACATCGTAAATCAAGCGAAAACGAAGAACCGTCGAGCGAACCCGATTAGACCCACATGTTGTTTCTCTCCGTTCCCGCAACAGTAGTAGTAGGTACGTAACGAGAGCGGACGAGAAAAAAAAACACACACACACACACACACCTATAGCGGCGATCGAACGGCAACGGGTTTCTCCGCGCGTCGTCGACAATAATGGACCTCGAAATCGAATCAGGTGAAAGAGCGAGAGCCTCGAGTCTAGGTCAATCCTAAGCCAACGCCCACAAGAGAAAGATCTCTCTCTCCTTCTTCCTCCTTCTCTCTCTTGTGCAGCAGCCTCAGGAACAAAGCGACGATACGGGCTTATCAGGCGGCGTCGTCTGTATAATCGGCTCGCGGGCGCAGGTTGACGCGGCGGCGAAAGCTCTCTCTTTCGCGGGGAGCGAAATTGTTTTGTTATCGCGATTAGGTCTGAGCGCGAGGATAATCGTCTCGCGAAAGCGATGCCAAGCGCGCCCGCGGGTATGTATCTCAGGGCGATCGAGAAATGGCGCGCACGCGTTGTTAGCGGGGCGCTTTCTCTATTCTCATGCCGAAGTGTTTTATTAAGTGTATTCGTGTTGAGAGGTATTGCAGTTTGATAAAAGAAAAAAGGGATTTTGAAAGTTAATGGTGAGAAGGGGACTGAAGTGAGAGGATTGGAGAATGATTCACGACAATGATTTTCGAGTCAGCTGTATCTGTTTCCGCATATTTTAAGTTTGAGGAATGAAAGGATTTTTCTTTTTCTTTATGACGGAATATTTAATTATAATAAAATTATTTTTAAATTTCTGTTTGTTCGACAGTCACACTTATTTAAAGCGAAGTGTAAAATATATCGTCCGCAAATAAAATAATTTTGTAAAAATAAAGCAGATTTTGTTATGCTGCAGCACCACCGAAAAAAAACCTTCATTTTAATTCATCGACTCTTCCTTTAAAACGTCGTAAAATTTATAATGGCCGTTTTTGAGCGGGGCAGCGATCGATCGAGCTCTCGGATTCATAATATACCGCAACCGTTGTTCGACGTTAATAGACCGCGCTTGACGCTGATCGGCAAAGACCGACGATAAACAATCTCCGTCTCCATCCCTCGCCCCGTCCGTCCATTCGCTCGCGCCTTATGAACTCGTTTCCCGGCCGCGATTCATAAACGTAGAGACATCTCTATATTCGCGCCAACGGGAAGCGAGGCTGACGTGCGAGGCAAGGACGCGCCATTCGCGCAGGCGAAATCAAAAGAGATGAAATAAGAGATAAGAGGAAGCGGGAGAGAGAAAGAGAGAGAAGGTAGGAGGCAAGAGGAGAAGGTCAACGGTAAGTACTGTGGGAAGAGAACGAGGGAAGAAAGAGAAAGAGAGAACCTCGAGAGGAATTACAAGGTAGGGCGGCGAGCGCGGGTAATGAAGAAGAAAGGGCGAAGAGAGAGGGAGAAAGCGCAAAAAGACACGAGCGACAGGAAGATATCAAAAGCCAGTGCACCGGACAAAAGGGGGACGGCTGAGAGAAGAAAAAGAAATCACTGTACGCACGTAAAGAGAGGGATCGCAAGAAAGAGAGAGAAAGGTAGATAATTGAGAGATGGTTCCGCCCGCGCCCCGGGCGCAATTTCACTCGGGGCCCAATTCAGGTCGCTTGCGGACCGGTGTGCATGCGTACACGTGTTAATATAAAAAGGAGAGGCGGTCCGGTAAAAAGGCCAAAACAAAGGTCTCGAGGGGGAACGTCGCTGATTACGGATAGCTCATCGTGTGTACATACCCAGAGGTGCGCTCCATACATCTTTATTCCGCGAGGTACTACGTGTCTGTCCCTCTCTTACCATCAGTGAAATTAAGCCGATTACACAGCAGCGGAGAGACGAAGAAGAGGGGACGAGAAGAACGACTCGTCGGCGGTAATAAAGTTCGATGCGCGCGCGTATAAGTGTAATTAAAAAATTGGGCTAGCGGCAGCGAAGGTGGTGCTTAACGTCAGGCAGAATTGAGAGTTACGAAGTCGGGGTGTAGGCCTTATTTGAATAATGGAACTGAGAGCGCGAGACGATGCTCCCCTGCGATATAGGGGAGAGCGGGGCATGCGTAGCACGACGGGTTGGTTTGGCACTCGAATATTTATAATATAAATAAATATTTAAATGCAAATTTTTTTATGTGTAAATAAAGAATATTTCTATTTCTTTTTTTTGTAAAAATAATATAAAAAAAATTATTATGAAAAAAATGATAAATATCTGAAATTCTTACTTCGAAAGCCACCTTTTTTTCATTTTATATTCGCTTGGCAGGGATAAAAAAATGTATAATTTTTTATTCAAAATGAACGTATTCGATAGTTCTCAACACGAACTTTCAACTTCCGTTTGGATTTTTACTCGAAATATTATTTTCAAAAGTATTTATTAACATTTAATAAAGTACTGATGTGGGGCATGCGTGACACAGGAGTGGGGCACGCGTGGCACACGTCGCCACTAGCGGCTGGTTTACGAAGCAAACAGCTGATGAAATTCTAACCTTTTACTTAGTCACGTGAGTAATGTAGCTTAATTGTTAAGAGATAAGTTTATTAGCTCTTAAGTAATTTATAACAAGGGTTCAATAAAGTGATGATACGGGTGTACAAAAAGAAGACAAAATTATAATATAATATGGCAATTAGACGATGCCACAGCTCAATGTATTTATCCTTATAGAGAAAATATGCACTCGTCTGCTTCTAATTTTATACCACTTCAGTGTATTCAATCACCTTTGAACGTAGCATTAGAAAATAATAATGTTGTTTATTAAATATAAGTTAAATATTATTTTATAATTTATTATGAAAATGTTGAATAATTTTATGAGTTTTCGAAGTTATTACATATAATGTAAGGCGAAAATATTGTGATCTGTGTAACTACAGACTGATCAGTAAAAAAAAGTATTATTTATTTTTTGTTATAGAGAGAAAAACAAATTTCGTTTAAGTTAATTTAACTAGTTACATAGAGAAATTAAGAAAAACTGTATTATTTGAATATATCATGTATGTACCTGATAAAAAATAAATTATAACAATGAAACAAATTTTTTTCTATTTTCTATTTACGTTTTATTGCTTTTTTAAAAAAAAGCTTATCAATTTTAACTTTTTTGTAAAAAATAAATCCGTCACTTTCTGACATAGTCATGTTAAGTGCGCCACGCATGCCCCACCCGCCTGCTACGCATGCCCCATAGTGGGGCACGTAGAGCATTTTAACGAGTTTTACTTTTCGATGTATCATTCAGAATATATTAAAAAACAGTGTTTTTTAACTATCAATTCTATTTCTAAATATGTTTATCTAATTATTTCTTCTTTTGAACTTCTTGATATACTTAAGATATTAATGTAAATCTGCTCTAAAGTTACGGTGTCACACATGCCCTCCTCTCCCCTAATGCGTTTTGTCGTGTACGCGACGACGTTAAGTTAGACTTTTATATATATACATATATGTAGGTGATGTGCGCGCTTCCGATAACCTTCGCGCCTGATTGATGAATCAGCGCGGCGGGCGCCTGGTTGGATCGAAGAGATTCTGTCAAGTACGATACCTTATTTCATATATTATTTAGAAGATATTAAAAAAAATCGTTCACTTTGCATGCGCGCACACACGTATACGCCGGAGAATCTGGAGCGCCGAATAAAAATTCATGAAAGTCGTATATTGCTATAGCCGCCGGTGATCGCTCTAGTTTTAAATATTCATGGGCATTTAAAAAATTAATTTTCCGAGATATAATTGCAGTGCAATTAAAAAAATAGGCTACCGCATTAGCATGGGCTTCATTGCTCTTAATTTGCTTTTTGTAATAATATATCCTACATGCGTTCGTTTACATAACGAATTGCCTAATTTCGACGATCGTAAAGAGAGAAACTTGGCCGAAAGTTCATTTGGGTATAATGTTATTGTTATACTTAATGCTGGACCCCATACCTTTTCGTAATAACGGCTGTTGAACTTATTACACGCGGGATAAAAAATACTTAAATGATCCATAGCAACGTTATAATACCAGGCAAATTAAATAACAAGAGCTGCGAAATACGCATGTCGCAATTCATCTTTCATTATACATTTACAATGGTCATTGTTTCGCAATGGGATTAAATAACCGAAAACTACAATCACGAAAAATAACCTGGGAGGAAAATATGAACGCGCTACATCAGAAAGCCAAATGAACTCCGAAGGAGCAAATAAGCAAAAGAGAAACGAAAAGGAGAAGGCGATACATTATTTCTCGCGATCAAGACTAATAACCGTCAAGGATTTACGAAAAAAAACGCGTCTTAACGTCTTAACGCTCGCGACGGGAGAAACTTCTCACATTCAATTAACCCAGCTTTTATCGACGCGCTCGACTCGTCCATTTTCGAGGGTCAATCAAAGAGCTCGCTGCACACACGCACACATGCTCGAGTGAATCTTCTTTCGCGCGAATGAAAGGCTTTAATTTGGCCGGACGGTAATGAGTGAGCGCGCTTCATCCTTCACTATATACACGGGACTGACGCGAATGCAGCGTGCGCGCGATGCATTCGACATTCGCCACACGTGGGGAACGGTTGCGCATCGAAAAGTTGTTCTCCCTCTCGACTGTTATTGAGATTGATCGTGTTGCAGGTAAGTGATTTTTATCGAGGATTTTCGTGCGCCGAGGCTGAGTTCGTTGAAAATTCTCTTACAGCCCGAGAATTTCACGATCTTTTACAGTACTGAGATCATTACTCCTGCGCACGGTAGGTCGAACGAATAGCATTACGCGCGGTTCTTAAAACCCGACGAAATTTCGAGGAATGACGCGCGAAACGCGTAATTTACGCTCGCTCAGCGAAATTAACAAAGAAATAAAAAAAAATAACAGCAACGACGACGGCGATCGGAATCGAATAAAAATAAAAATTATCCGGCCACCTCTCAATTACCTTCGCGGAGCGAGTATAATAAAAACGAACGACGACACGCGAGCCGAGAACGAACGACTCATTTTCACCGGCCGGCCATTTGGAAGATTTCGCGCAGTAGGTCAACAATCGGCGCAATTTTTCAGGCCCCACACACGTGCGCGTATATATAGGTATACATAAGAACTCAATCGAGCGCTGCTCCTTGCATCTCTTCCTCTATCTCCGTATAAGATATAAAGAGGCGGGGATGATGACGATTCCCTTCCGAGTGTATAGTGCAATGAGACAATCATCGAAGAAATTTTTCTGATGCACCATTAACGTCGCCACGACAGCGGTGTATAATCGCAAAATAAATACATCAGGAGGCGAGCGAGAGAGAGCGTCAATTACCGCGGACGTGCGTCCGGATTTTACCACGCCCCGGTTCGCTGATGCTGCTGCTGCTGCTGCAGATAATCAAAGGAGTGCGGATCAGGCCCCGAAAAAAACGCGATCCTCGCATGTGTATATGATGCGGGCCACGTTCGCACGCGCGGGCGAATGCAAAGCGGCCGAGTAAGTGCCGCCAGCAAGTGCGCGTGAAAAAAGTTGGTAGGATATAGAGGGCACGCGTACTGTTTAATGGCAGACGGTGCAGATTTTTTCTTGTTATATATAAGGAGATCCCTTTGATAGTCGACAGGGAATCCATGGTAGAGATTTGTCTATTACGAAATGGTCAGAAAGTCAGTAAATAGCTAGAATAAATGGCTATAGTATTCAATTTGAATTTACTCATAGACTTAATTGTAGTATAAATAGCTTACAAAAATGTAAACAATAAACACAGTCTAAAAAATCATTTAGAGCACTCCTTTCTTAGATATTAACTGAAACCCATATTTTTCTATTATATTATGTCTCTCTCACTTCTCGTCACAAGAACAAGCCTTCTACTAGCCATTTTCTAACTAAAAAACTGAGCA
Organism: Torymus aiolomorphi; assembly: GCA_036365515.1. Classification (NCBI taxonomy): domain Eukaryota; kingdom Metazoa; phylum Arthropoda; class Insecta; order Hymenoptera; family Torymidae; genus Torymus; species Torymus aiolomorphi. The sequence continues at coordinate 23,045,182 of CM070876.1, forward strand.
ACAGTTTCTTTTTCTCTCCAATTTGAATACCTTTGAAATAGTTAAGAACAAGCTTGTGTAAATCTTTAAAAAAAGTCTTTCTATTTTCAATCTATTAAATGGTCGAATAATGTTGGGAAAATCGTTTCATCGATAGATAGAAATATCCAAGAAAAGTAGCTAGTTTTTGGCTACACCCCACTAAAACTAGCTGTTTATTAGGCAAATACTTCGGTTGCTCTCGTGTAGCGCTCCTGTATGATCGCGCTTCCTTCGGACCCCTCGACGTCTTCCGTCGGTTAGTTCGCTATGAGAATTCACGGCATGAGCATTGTGTTAATGCGAGAGATACTTCCGATCGTTAATTGTATTAATTAAACTGCTGTTAAATAAAACTCAAGTATTGTGCAGTGAAAGCCTAATTTATTTATCTCTCTTCATAATCTCCTCACTGTAGTTGTTTTACGTCTGCTTCAACTAATTTCAACGAAAGTCTTATCGTGTTGTAACCATTTTTTTAGTGTTACGGTAAAAAAGTAGATCGATTTTATATAATTGATTGCGATGCAAAAGAACCTGATTCCTTTCACAAGATGATGATAATAATCACTGATTTCGAGATTTTAAAGATGATTTGTGTCACCTGCAATATCGTTATATACATCGACAGCCCCGAGTAAACTTTTTAGCTCTATAAAGAAATTCATATACTTGTGAAAATCCAAAGCGGCCGTAAATTTTGCGTCGGAGAGAGACATGGGCCAGAAGTACTAAATCGAGGCGCAGACCCGGATGTTACGGATCAAATATTCGGTCAGCGGATTACCAGCCCAGCAGCCTGCAGCCAATAAATTCTCCTCAAGGATGTCACGCGTTCTGACGATTCTATATTATATATGGCCGAATCCATGTATAATATATAATATAAAAATCTACCCAAGATCCTTCTATATTCATTGAAATGTAAATAAAAAAATCCATCAGAACTGACGTACCGATTTACGTGCTGCCGTTCGTTTAACGAATCATTTGCAATGTTATCGCAAACTGAAGAAATGTTTGTACTTTGAGGAAAAAATACAGTGATTAATTCGCCGAACGCGAGGTGTACATTATCTATTTAGCTTAGCATTTTCGTCATGCATGCGCGATATGCAAATTTGTCATTGTAATTATAAAGACATTAACCTCTTTATCATCGTGTGTCTTTCGTTTTTTTTTTTGTTTTTACCCATTTACATTTGCATTTTGTGCAGCGCATTATTTTCGAACGATATTTTTCGGCTAATAAACGTATTACGGCACATGCAACGAAGAAACCCGTTCCTCCGGCCTTAGTGCAACACACACATACATATCAAAAGCGAAGTATAGTGATTACAGCGCCCCCAAAGATGCAGGTAATTTCGTCACCCACGGCGGTCTATTTCGTCACAAGCCGTCGCAAGATCCCTTAAGCAGTTCTCCCACATCTCCCCTCTCTCACTCCCTCTATTTTTTATTCCTCGAGCTCTCGCGGCCCGCGATATCTCGTTGGCGCTTTCACGAGGTCAGAACCGGATCGCGATCGATCCTAAAAGCCTCCGATACGTGCATTTTACGAGGGGCGAGGTTCTCTCTCTCTCTCTCTCTCTCTCGTCTTCGTTCGAGAAAGAAAGAAAGGAAAAAAGGAAAGTAGTGTGTCGCATGTGACGACTAAGGATGCGAACGGGTTCACCTCGAGAGAAGAGAGGAATAAAACGTTCGTCCCTGGTATGTGTGCGTGTGTGTATAATAGGTGGATGCAGTCGGTTGTACAAGAGCGGGTGTATAATAAGTTAATATGAATGATTGACAAGTCAAGGTATTCCATTTTTTTGATAGGACACTTTTTGCGAGCACGCGTTAAAGAGTCATTGAGTCAAAATTAATTTTTCCCCAAGGCTGGCCGAGTTTTTGCCTGACATTTTTAATCAGGTAAGGTAGAATTTGGGGTGGACTACGATCACAAAATAGGACTTATGTTATACTTAAATAACAACATTAAATTGCAGTTTTCTTAAAACCCACACTGAGAAAAAAGTTTTGTAAAAATTACTATATTGTCTGATAAAGCTACCACAAACTAACTGTAAAAAATCCAAAAAATTACCATACTTCACAGTAAATTTTACAGTACTTATAGTAAATTTTCTTATCTTTCTAGAAACATTTCTGATAAAGTATGGTAATCTTTTGAGTTTTTACAGTTTGTGATGGCTTTCCCACAAAGTATAGTAATTTTTACAAAATTATTACTACAATAATTTTTACTAAACTTTTTTCTCAGTGCATTATAAAACTGCTATTTTTTTCTTTTTATTGTATTATATGTGCTGAAAGTTCTAATTACTTTTTAAATTACATATCGTTTTTCGAGTATCAATCTTTATACTTAAAACTGCTCAATTTTAATTGGTCTTCTATAATTGCTTAAAAAATGCAGTGAAGCACCATTTCGAAAAATTAGTATGTATAATGTATCGTAGGTTCAAATCTCTGTCTGGCTTTTACTATACCGTAAGTATAACACAACCTTCAGTGGGTTTTTAAAGACCGTTACTTAATACTATAGGGGTAATCCCGCTTACTCAGATTTCAGAGTAATTGAATTTGAATCGTGTATAATGTATAAATCGCGATCGTATATAATTAGACACATATAGCGCGAGTAAAGCGCGGGGCGAGAGAAAGTTTCTCATTAAGTGCTAATGAGAGTTGAAGCAAATTTTTGATCCCACATACATATATACACACGTGGCGAGATAGTCAGTGTGTTCCCGATATAACAAACGGAAGGTAAATTTATTAATTCACGAAAATGCCTCGCTCTCGAAATCGAACGGCGCTCGTTCGAAAGCTAAAGCGAACAAAAAAGAAATTCTCCGATAATTTAGGCCGTCGTTAAGAAAAGGCCGCACGCACACTTGCGGTCGCAAAGATATATATCTCCCGTCGAGAGTTACATCGGGAGCATCGAGCCCGCGCTGTCCACGAGGAGCTGTATACTATCTCATACGTATATGAGGAAATCCACAATTTGTCCACACTTAGGGTTCAAAAAATAAAAAAAAAATTTGAAGGCACACCTTCGCGACAAGTTTCTTCTCATTCTATAGTTCATAAAATATACGAAAAAACTCGTGAATATTAGAAAATGGTCTTGTGACACCGTTTTAGAAAAAAATCCATTTTTCTTATGGAATTTTAACATGAGAAAAATGGACGAAAAGTAGTCACTGATGATGAGCCAATAGTAAGCTTTCAAATGTGCCAACAAGTATTCCACAAAAAAGCTATTAAAGTAGAAGAAACGAGTTTTAATTTAAGCTAAAAATCGTTAAAATCGGTCGGTTCTGCGCAAAGTTACGTGCATTTGAAAATCGCGAAAAATGAGCGATTTTTCCCAAATCCACGTAATTCAATCATTTTTGGTCATTTTTCGCGATTTTCAAATGCACGTAACTTTGCGCAGAATCAACCGATTTTAACGATCTTTAGCTTAAATTAAAGCTCTTTTCTTCTAATTTGATCGCGGCTCATCATCAGTGACTACTTTTCATCCATTTTTCCTATGTTAAATTTCCATAAGAAAAATGTTTTTTTTTTTTTTAAACGATGTCACAAGACCGTTTCCTAATGTTCACGAGTTTTTTCGTATATTTTATGACTATAGAATGAGAAAAAACTTGTCACGAAGGTGTGCCTTTAAATTTTTTTTTTTTTTTTTAACCCTCTAAGTGATGGATAAATTAAATTATAAATTTCCTCATAAATTATACAGATGCAGAGCGAGCGGCAAAGAAAAGGGCCTGAAAGAAAATAACGAGAGGAGGAGAGGAGGAAAAAGAAGGGGACGAAACTCGCGATGAAGAAGGAAGAGAGCACGTAAGTATAATACCAAGAAGCATGCGCACAGGACCGCAAGAGCCTCTCTTCTCGCATCGCGCGCGCAGCTTCCCAGCAGCTCCTATATATACCATATATACCGTAATGATAATTACCGATCTCGGCGGCGACGAGCGGGCCACGCCCTCTCTTCCTCTCTTTCTCGTGGGTATACGAGGCCGATATCCCCTTGTAATTGGGAGAAATTGATCCCTATAGATTTTTTGCCGAGTGCAAAAAAGAGGAACGAGCCATATACGTGCGCATACATCACACCGCGTCGTGTCTAATATGAGCGATAAAAATGACAAACGCGCGTGACGGCGGTGGGCCCCGAGAATTATTACGTGCGTGCGCACCTGCGCGTACACCTGTGTATGTGTATAAGTGTGAGCCGGTATAGAGGGTCAGTGACCGGCCGTTTTTGGGCCAGAAGCGGCCGGCGATGTGGGATCGCCCCGCACGCGCCCACCCTCTTGAATACATTAAAAGCAATGGTTGATGACCCCTCGTTCAAACCTGCTTACGTGTGTGCGTATCGGGCGGAAGGCTTGTTTCCGATTATCCGGAGATTGTTTGTATTTGTATTCTTTTTTTTTGTATTGCTGGTGTAATTGCGAGAGGTCGAGTTGATTAGTGTACCTGTTTGTTTGAATTAGGAGATATTGAGCAACAAGCTTGTTTTTTTTTTTTCAGCGCACTGAAAGATAGCGTCGATATTTCAGACTGGCACAGTTTGTCAAGTGCGTGTATTTGGGTCGAGCGAGTTTTGGATTTCAGTTTAGTTTATAAATATTCAGTGATTGAAGAAAAGTCCCTTGAAGAAAATAGTTTCTGTCGCCGAAAATGCGATGCTAATACTTCCATAAAATTGTCAAAAGTCATGTATATTACAGAAAAAAAGAAAGCTGTCAGAAAAATGGCAGTAGAATTCACTTAAAATTTTTCGGAGCCTGTCCAGTGAGCGTAAATCCGAAACCAAAAATTCGATTTCCTTTACGACTGATATTTTTTTTTAGAAAAGCGATTGCCTTACCTTGGCTTTGATAACTTTCACTTTGTTCAAAGATTCCACTGGATCGCGCACGAAAAATCCTTTTGAAATTTGAATTTCCAATCAGTACGCTTGTACACGGATAATCTGTCACAAGAGTGTGTGCTGTCTATTTTACATAGAAAAAAAATCCAACTCCATAAAGGCAACTTTATCCAATGCTTCTCTATTACAGTGTCGCCGCGCGAATATATAATTATACATCCGGCACTCGTTGTATGAAAGTGACGTTGCAGCACCGAAATTAAATTTAATTTAAGACAACACCGTGCAATTAATAATCTATTGATAATAGACTACTAACAGACTGAAACTTTCTACAATTTTTATCTCAAGCTCAAAATTAATTACCATCCGTAAGAAGAAAATGCTTTTACATTTTCTTGCTAATAGTATATACTTCAAGATAAGATATTTTATAAACAATGCAATATGTGTGCTGAGTGTTTCACCTAGTATTATTTTAAATTTTTAATGTTTTTTTAAAAAATATTGAACATTTTTTTCTTTTTCGGACTATCGGAAAGTCAAAAATATTGGTTTTATCAACAAACTGACTCAAGAGCTTGCGCTGAGACGCGCTGACGCAATGAATTTCATAAATTTTCTTTTGAATAGGTATAGATAATAGCTTTAATTTAACGAATTTTCTGCAATATGCATCTTTTAAGTAGGAGGCAAAGGAACATGTGTTTGAATAAAAGTGTTAACATTTGATAAAGAAGATCAATGATAAATGTTCAGAGTAAACATAAATGTTTTAAATATCAATATGGCTGTAAACTTGTGCTTATACACCTGATAAAAGCTTCATTTTTTATCTATTTTCCTTGAAAATTCAAACTAACAGATAAGTAATTTCAGACGATTAGCAATTTTTCCATGAAACTATATTTTACGCTTCAAATTAAGCAGCAATAAAAGTGACTTCATCGTTCATAGAATATTGGCGCGCCGATTGTGAAAAACCTTTTCACGCGAGTTTTACATAATCGAAATACCAGAAAATGCGATTATTATCTTTGTATCTGCAATGATGTTTGTCATTTTAAAAGTTAACTTTTTCATTATCGTGATGTTTAACTACGTTTAAGCACCAACGCTTTCTCGTTGAAATTACTACCGCTCTAAGTTTCGGCGTACACAGAGTTACGTCACGTGTCAATGTTAAAGCACGCGTCTATCAACCGATATTATCGGAGAATGTTATTTAAGATCGGTAGGAGATAAGAGCAGAAAAACGCCCAGAATCGTCGCGATCGATCGATCTGAAATGATGACAGATTGCTTCCGGACAGTGAACATTGTTGATTGATGATTCTGATTATAGTTATTCACATTTTTCCTCGACATTAATTAACTCTGGGCGCTATTTTTAAAAAAGGAATCACACCGAAACAGAATCAAATCTATTTCTAGAGTATATATATGTTAATTGTTCTCGATAACCATCCCAAAGCAGAAGCGATAAATTTGACTGTTTCAAAGTTACCGTGTAAAAGTGACGTACTTCTTCTTTTCAGTTGGAATACTTTTTGATCGAGTAAAAACATCTGGAACATTTTCAGACTTTTCCGCACATTCCTCTCTTAAAAAATTATGGCCGAAAGTAGTGGCTCATGTAACGAATCGATGTGATTGGTTATTTGAAAAAAAGCGCGAATATTTGAATTGTTTTAGATTGAAGATGTGTTTCTTTTTTAAGTCAAGTTATATTATTAAAAAAAAATAATATAGTTCTTTTTTTCACTCTTAAAAAGCAATGGCCGGATGTTGTGAAGCCTTTAAAAATTGATTTGATTGGTCTGCATGAAATAGACGCGAGGGTCTGCTAGATTTGAATTTTGAAACTCAAGTATTTATAGAATTACTAAATAATTAAAGTAGAGTAAAAACATTTGATTGTTTGATTGAAAAATGTATCTGATTATCTTATCATTTAAACTAATTAAAACTAAATCATAGTGAAAAATAGTATGCATAATAACCTGGAAACAAAATAATACTCTTTACAAAAATCTTAGACTGCACTTATCACCTCAAAGTACAATACCAAACCGCGAGCCACCAAACGGCCGGGCTATATACCTATAATAGATACACATCTCGCGAACAAGCGAGTGCGCGGGCATGTGTAGAAACGAGTGCGTTTGCCTTCGCGCGTTCCTTCTTTGCCGCCCGGCGCTACAAATCGCCGATATATATATATATGTGTGTGTGTGTGTGTGTGTGTGTGTGTGTGTGTGTGTGTGTGTGTGTGTGTGTATATATATATATGTATATGTATATGTAGGAACACAAGAACAGGGCGTGTTGACCGCGGGCGCGCATACTTACGGTGGCTCTCTTTTACGCTGTAAGGTGTGTGTGTAACTTCGGTGCGGCCGCAGAGCAGCACCTATATATATGCTGTGCGGGTTTTCCAGGTGACGATGCCTGGCATCGGCTGCGGTCCACGAGAAGAGGGGTTAGGTATAGCTCTATGTACATTCGCATCGGGAAATCAATTGGCGCGCAGGTTCAGCAGAGTGGAATTTTTCGGTCTGTGAGCGATGTATTATAATGATTCGATGATTCTTTATAGCTTTCTGTAGCAATTTCGTTGAGACAATAGAGGAATGGCTCATGTATAAGTAGTAGCGGAAAAGGAGGAAATAAAGAGGGCGATTTTCACTACGGGGGCCTTGGAGACAGGTAAGTATATAGTACTTTGAAAAAGTGAAATATCACGATGCTATAATAAAGCAAAAGTATTTTCTGAACCATAAAGTGCAGGAATAAGTGTAGTGACGCATGAACTACGTATACAATGATTAATGATCACTGTTAGATTGTACTTTTCGGAGCGAAAGACCTGCGTTGCTTTATTTATAGAAAGTTGGCTTTGTTATTTGACAGTTATACATTATACACAATCATTATTATCGTATTGTGTTGTGAAGCATTATGCCGGGGTATAAGTACTTGCTCAAAAACAAAAAAAAAAGATCAGTCCAGCGTAAATAGAAAATTATGACTAACTCGCTGTCTGTAAACTACTTTCACAACTTTCCTGCATTATTCTCTGTTAGAAAAAGCTTTTTCTTCAAGAACCAATACACAATTTATAAAAAGTAATACTTATACTATATCTTTGTGATTATATCTGAAATAGAATTTCTCATTTTCGGAAAGCTACTCTGATCACCACGGAATACCATGAAATTGAGAAGAACGAAAAAAAGGGCAAAACTCCGGCGAGAATTTTGAAAGAAAACCTCAGATACCAACACCGCGTAGTCAATCGATCACGTCGCAAGCGCCCGCGCGATTTCCCAACGAAACCGCGCAACGATCGCGAAAGAATATCCACTTGGTCAAGCGAAGGAGTCGCTCAAAAATCCAGCAGCAGCAAGGAAAGAACCGAAAGAGAGAGAGAGAGAGAGAGAGAAACTACCTCGCTGGAGAGATAGAAAAGAAACGGATCGCGGGGAAAAGTATATCGTTCTCCGCTCGCCGGTATCGGCATTCTAATCGGCGCGCTCGCTCGCCTCTCTCTCTCTCTCTCTTAGCAAGCGAGCGGGCTTTTCCAAAACCGGAACACGAACGGCCTTGCCGAGGCGAGCTGACCAGCGGTTTCTTGTACGTGAATATATATACTACACCCAACCACACCACGCCCTGCTCTGGCATTCTCCTCTCGTGCGCGGCAGCGGCGGTGGCGGTGTCTATACTCTCGACCGATCTATGCAATGCACGCTGCTGCTGCTGCTCTTTTCTAGTTTTTTTTTTATTTATGTGTATAGATGGGTACCTGCGCGCTGTCGATGATCTTTCTCCAGTCACGTCAGGTGATATCTCCGGGACATTTCTCCAGCGCTGTATATATAGACGGAAAAGTGTCATTGACCCCGCGGTATGTGGAATTTTATATAAGATTTATCCGTTAGGTTCTATCGATGGAAATTCTTCTCGAATTTGGGACGTACGTTTGTTGGACTTTGAGGGACGTTGAATTACACTTTTGCAGAAGGGAACTTTAACGCAACGTTAAACCGCGGCTGGGAAACCCCGCGCAAAAATCGGCTCGACAAAAGAAAACACAGAGTGTGTTAAGCGGTAAACGAAATTCACCTTTATACACATGACGCGTGCTTGCGAGAAGGAAAGTGCTGAAGAAAAAGTGATAGAGAGACGCGGACGGATCCCCGCGAGCATGCGCCACTGGATGTGTGCATATATATGTATACATTCGCGCACACGTGCCCGCTCACCCGCGCACGTGACTATATAGCTGGCTGATGGTTTAGACGGGATGTTTGCCGAGTTCGCCAACAATCTCTTTCTCCCGCTCGCATTCTCTTTCTCTTTCTATATAGATATATCGCTCTTCTTCCCGACTCGGACGATCGAGCGAAGTAGAAACTACGTAGCCAGCTGTACAGGTAAGAGAAATTTCAGTGTTGCTTTTGTTAGTTTCACTCGATTGGCGCTTCGAATGGCGTATGTATGCGCTGGAGATTTTAATTCTCACTTTTGAGATTTAATTTTCCTTATTTAAAGAGAAGGGTGTGAGTAAAAACCACATTTGCTGCGAGAATGTGTATAAGAATGCAGTTTGAACTGCAATTGGTCATAAGTATAACTATAGTTTTAGTGGCTGATATACGACGTATTCATATAGCACAGCAACATATTTATTCTGTGAAAAAAAAGTATGTGCGTGTGTGTCTAAGTATGTGTGTGAGTGTGTGTCCATTGATGGGATAAAATCTAAATTTTTTTTAGTATCGAAATACAGGTTTTACATAGCCTCTTTTAAAAGTCGAATAATATACCGTTAATAACTTTTCTCTTTAATCGCATATGATATAAACGTGTCTTCTACGGATTTTTGTATAGACTTTAGATTTATTACGACTTTTTTAATTACAGATATCACTAAAAAGCAGATAATTTTTTAATATAAATAAGTAACAACTACAATATCAAATTATAAAGCGATTTGGGCTATCTTAGTTAGTGTATTTTTCGCAATAAATTACGAAATAAATCCTAAACAAATATGATATATATTTGATGAATTTTTATCACAATTACGTAAACATGTAAATACCTACTTGAGATTTAGAACACGACATAGTTCGATGATCGTATTTAAAGTGAAATTATTTGAATTTAAAATAATATATAGACTAATGAATTATTTATAAAATCAACGCACAATGTATTTGTTTTATTTAAATCTTATAGTAAATGCTTAAACAAATTACGTCATTATTAATATAAAAACAAGGTTTCAATCATTTTATTTGTATTCATAACCGAACAATTAAAAACTCACGATTACTGATTTAAAAATACCGTTTTAAGCTTCTCCCAATTTCTAATCCCCTGAAATTTGAATATTCAATTAATTTCGTACGATTTTATGACTGATGTTATTTCTCTTAACACTTGTTTAAATATAAATGACGTGGTTTTGAATGTTTTTTTATACATAGCCAACGGGTACTGCGGATCGATTATCTTTCTTTTATATAACCATTTTTTTTAAAAGAATCTTTGAAAATGAAATACCTGTTATGATATTCGTGTTGAATGTTTGAAAGTTTCTTTCCCACATGTTTATAACAGATCTCTAAACTGACTATAAGTATCTTTGCGAAATTGTATTATTGCTTTGTCTAATAAGCTTTGAAATAGTCAAAATTTAAATTTTATTGAAAACGTGTTGAAATGTGTTTTGAGTCGAAAATTTTTTTAACTGTCTGTGTGGATGTGTGTGAGCAAACGAAGGATTTGCCATACTCTTTTAAAACGTGTAATCATGAATTGGAAAGTTTAACATTATCTCATTGCATAAGTTTTCCAAACTTTAGCCTAACATAACTTTTTTCCAATCATCTTCCACACGTAATTTTTCTTGCGTGGATAAGCTTCAAAAGTTCCTTCGGTTTCTAATGAAATTCCATTCTCGAGGGTATCCTTTGCGCAATTCAACAATGTTAATGAAAAATTATAGAAAGATAATCCGAGCTGGATTTTGAATGAAACAAACATTGTCCCATTTATAATAAAATAAAATCTTTAACTTTGTTTTTTAAGATATGTACAATATCTGGGGCTCGAGTTTGTTTCTCGATATCATCGCGTACTTTTAGAATTTATTTCACGCATCCAGACCGTTATAACATAGTACTTTTAAATACTTTTTAAAACCCAAATATAGAACCGCGGTGGCTCGTGGGTAAGAGTCCGGCCTCCCGTCCGGAAGAACCGGAAAAATAACCGTAACTAATTGCCGTAACTAAGGTTAGGTGTATTGCTTTTACTTGGCGGTACCCATGTAAACCCAACTGCGGAGTTAAGTAAAATCTACTGAAGAGTTCATAAATAACGTCCCATAACCGCGACCTCGAGACGTATACCACTCTAATCTCAAAATCATAACTTCAATATGATTATGCGGCTCTCGTGGTATAAAATACGGTTCGAAACTGGTGCGTAAGAAAATTTTTAACTCATGCGACTCGCTTCGCTCGTGTGAAAAACGTCACATGAGCTAAATAATCACCTTTCGCACCCGTGTCGAAATGTACTATTCTACTGATGTCTCTCCAGTAACTCTAACACGAGAAGCTAACGTCGATACAACTGAATCTCGCTTACTGGACTAACTCAAGTTAGAGTTACAGGAGAGCGCAGTAGGAACAACATTTTTTCCTCTGTGTATTTAACAACGAATGCTATTCCAAAAAACCGCTGCCAATTTATTGGCATGTAACTTCCTCCAAATTAATTTATCGCTCCTATATGTATAGTATATGGTTAAAATGTAAAATATGTTTATTCATTCTACATCTTTTTTCAATGATTTACAACTTCATTAATATTTATAAAAATTACACATTTTTTTTATTCTTGAAATCCTTTATTAGCTGCCACTGATATTATGACAATGCATAATTAATATGTTAAGATATTAATCATAATAAAAAACCTACCTACCCGGAGCGCAACCAACACACATGCACTACACCATCTATAAGAACCCTTTTTCTACATTCCTATTACCTCACAATCATTGTAGTATAATATTCTGTACAATAAATGATGTTTCTTGATGAAATTTCACATATATATTGCCTATACCACACACAAAATTGTCTATAAATTTCATGTTTTCATTTATAAAAAAGAAAATGCGATCAATAGCGTAGTATAGCTGAAAGTATTGTTAAATGTATTTCTCGGTTTCTAATTAATTGGCCAACGTATCTGGCTAATTTCATGTTTAAGCGAAGCGCGCTGTAAATTAACCTCAATAAAAAACAAAAGCAAGTAAACCACACGCGCGCGTCATTTCCATTTTCTAGTATGCATAAAGCCATTCGCGAAAAATTACAATTTGAAAAGAGGGCTAAAACAGTTTTAACCTCAAATATCTCTGAAATTCATAAACGAATTTCGAAACGAATTCTTTAAACCCAAGAACTTATATAATAAATGATATACAAACTCTACATCTCCACCAAATTTCAAATCAATTAAAACAATTTTACTCCAGTTATTCTGTGACAAAGAAAGTTATTTTTAGAAATACCAAAATTTTAAATATCAAATATCTCAAAAAGTAATCAAATGATCTTTATGAAAATTCACATACAAAATTGTCTATAAATTTGGAGCTGATACATCGAACTGTTCTCGAGAAATTACGATTTGAAAAAAAGGTTACAAAAATGTTAACCTCAAATATCTCTGAAATTTATAGACTAATCATTTTGCCCAAAGAACTCAGCCGAAAGCTATCCAAAATCTACCTCTTAAAATAATTTTAAAGCGATTAAGCCAATTTTACTCCAGTTATCGTGCGACATACAAAACTTATTTTTTTTCGGTTTTCAATTTTTTACTCAAAAACTAGTTGACGAAATGGATTCAAATTTTTACACATTATAGTTATTTATATTCGGTCTCGGCCACGGCGGCAGTGACGCAGCGCAGCGCGGCCATTACAGCCGCGACACAGTAATTCGCACGGCCATTTAAGAACGCAGCACTATAACGTCAAGGCACTGGCAACGAAGACAGAAAAGAATTTAGAGCTAGTTTAGTATTCATTTGGTATTCATATCGACCAATCACAGAAAATTGTTCAAGAAGCTGTTGCTGAACCATCTCCAAATTATCTACAGGATTTTCTAAACCTTCTTTAACAACCACTGTCACAGCTTCCAATCTAGAAATAATATAAGCAAAAGATATTTCAAGTGTAAAGTCTCCAGGATAAAATTCAGTTGCCTTGACATAGAGTACTAAAGCCATCATACACTGTTTGGAGCAAATTTTTACATTTTAAGATACTATACAATAAATTTAGCTATCAACTGGGTAGCTTCTGGATAATTTCCCACCATAACCAGTTCATCTGTTTAAATATCCAATGCATTAATAAATATTTTTTATATTGAATCTATGAATTTTTTTTATTACAAAATATTTAAAACTAATTTGTTAATTCCATAATTTTATTTTTCAATAAATGAATATAATTCAATAATTTATTGTTTTCTTAATCTTTTAACTCTCAATTACAAAAACGTAGTGGAAAAATTCTTTTACCTTACTCAGTTGACAGTTACTTTTCAAATGCGTAAATAATCTATACAGAACTCCTGATAATTTCCAGAATCCCTAAATCCTTAAGAATTTTACAGTGGGTGCTTGATACCATTCATGAAATGCGTTAATTTAAACCACGTAAGGAAGGATAAAGTATTGGACAGATTGTCGTACAGATAAAAAAATAATTTCAAAGTTGAAAAATCTAGAAATGCATGTCTCCAACTTATGGAAATCTGTACAATACAAAGATCATCTGAACTTTAATCATTTAAATTAAAGTACCGATAAAGTAAAAAGTTCGATAATTTTATAAAAATCTCAAAAGTTGAGTCATTAATGCGTGGTATAATAAAAAACAAATTAGGTTAGTAATTTTGTCATATACTGATAAAAGTGATATAAATTATAAATATACCACCTGTGCTTCGTCATTGAAACTCAAATTTTCACCATTTTCACGGGCTGCCCTTAATAATAAACATGACAATTTGAACATTTCAAACAATTGTAAATCTCTGAAACTATTAGCTGTTTTCCTATACTTTGTTAATGATCTATTGGTACTAGCTTCAGATATTTGGTTCATTTCACATATTAATTAGGAAAATAATTGCACTCCTATCATATGTGCTTGACTGATCAGTATATAACAAGTTCAGGTTATAATTATAAATTATCCAATGATCATATTATGTATATCTGGTAAGCCATTCGAGTACTATACAGCTCTCAATCTTCACAATGCAAGGGCGCTATCTCCCTCTAATCTTCTACTCTTAAAAAAACGATGGCCGGATGTTGTTAAGCATTTAAAGATTGATTTTGATTGGTCTGTAAGGAATAGGCGCGAAAATTCGCAACTTCCGCTACATTTGAATTTTTGAAATTAAATTTTTATTCTTAACTATTTTCTACTCTTAAAAAAACGATGGCCGACACTTGGTGCGATAATCGCACTAAGCGTCATACGAAAATCGCATGGCTAGAATCCATGCGATAATCGCTACAGATTTCTCTCACACGGTCCTACATAGTTGTATATGATGATATATGCTCATGTATGGGCGTATATAAATATGTATGAAGATAACTTACAAAAGTATTATATATATATCCATATATAACCATATCGACGCTCCCTACGAAAACTAGCACCTTTTTTGGCCTCCTCACGAAGACTAGCACATTTCAGAACACTGAAACGAAAACTAGCATAACTCACGACTTTGCCGCGTATACTAGTACAATTCGCGAGGTTGCCGCGAAAACTAGCATCATTCACGAGTTTGCGTCGAATAATAGTACAATTCGTAAGATTGCGACGAAAAGTAGCACGATTCACGAGTTTGCGACGAAAAGTAAGACGATTCGCAAGCTTGACGCGAAAATTAGCACTTCGCGTCACCGTGTTAATTTACATAAGAGGCAGTGGAATGTGCTAGTCTTCGCCGCAATCAAGCGGATCGGGCTAGTCTTCAACGCAAATCAATGGGGCGTGCTAGTCTTCGCGGACAACGCTCAAATGGACTAGTCTTCGTGGCAATCTGAATCGTGCTAGTTTTCGTAGGGAGCGTCGAAATATGGTCAGATATAATCACGTATGGTTATATATGTCCATGCAAATTTTTATCTATGAGTTTATATGGCCATATATAAATCATTTTTTCCCGGAAACAAATATACTTTTATAATAAAAGTAAGAATACAGTTAAATAATTGATTGATCATTAATACATAAAATAAAAATATATAACTTTGATTATTTAAAAAACCAAATTTGAATATATTTATACCTGATAAATCTTTCCAACAATTTTCACTTCATATTATGACTCTATGATCGTATGGCAACACCAACATCAGACAGCTATACATCCATTTCAGCAACCTTAATACCAGTATTTGTAGCATCACGTATAGCTTCAATAAACTTATCATGTTTGTCATTAAATGAAAATTGAACTACAAATATAAAGTCACCAAATCTCAAATAGTTGAATCTCTAAAATTATATTATACAATTTATTTTTCATCTGAAATATCGATTGACTGTAAAACTAAATAACACTCACAAACTTCATTTATCGCTTGTATAAATAACTTTGAATCCTCAAAGGTTCTCATCCATTTTAAATTCATATTAAGGATTAGAAAATTGTTTTAAGAATGGTTGAGGATCCGAAATTACTGGAAAATGTGACTCATCACATTTCTTTACTGGATCAAAAATCTGCAAATGTAAATTTATACATTACATGTATGAAAATAGGTTGATTGAAATCATAGTCATACTTGTAAAAAGCTATTCCTTGTACTGCTTCTACACATTAAATAGTATCATATATATATACAAGTAATTTTAATTTTGATAAGAAATAAATCATTTTTAATAAAAAAAAAATAAGACCAAAATAGACCGAATTTTAACATATTAACTTTATAAATTATATCAGTACAACTATAAAGCTTTTAATTACATTTTTAATGAAAATTATGTGCTAATATTATTTTATATATTGTAATTAATAATTTAATAGTCGTTTTTTATAATTTTTTTACTCGTATTTTACTTATGACTGATGGATATGTTTATGTGTGCATATAAAGTGACTATCAAATATAGTTAATAATGTTGTATATTAAAAATCCTTACTTAAATACTTTCATGTACAGATTGAATATTAAAAACCGCTGCCAATTCATTGGCACGCAGCTTCCTCAAACTTAATTTACTGATTCCTTTAATTAATTTTTAATTCCAATATTTAAAATTTAATACTTCAGAAAGACAGAAATAACAAAACTCCAACATAATTTATTCAAATTTTTATAGATTATACCTTTCCACAAAATTTCACATACATAAAATATATATCACAATTGCCTATAAATTTGCAACTGATATTTAGAGCTCTACGTATTTGAATGTAATTTATAGCATTCAAAACATAATTAAATTACCTATATTTTCTAAAAAAAATTAATTTTCTAGCTATCACGGTTCTTTTGTTATTAACAGAAATGTAAAAATTTAAAAATTAAAAAAAAATCCTCAAGAAATAGATTTTAAAAATGTCTAGAAAAATTTTAACCTCAAATATCTCTGAAATTTATGAACCAATCACTTTGCCAAAAGAACTCATCCGAGAACTATCAATAATATACCTCTACAATGAATTTTGAAGCGAATAAGACAATTTTACTCTTGTAATAGTTGGACATATCAAACTCATTTTTTTCATTTTTCAATTTTTACGTTTTTGTTAATAACAAAAGAACCGTGATAGCTATAGAATTAATTTTTTTTAGAAAATATAGGTAATTTAATTCTCTTTCGAATACCACCCACCCCATTTAGATACATAGAGCCGTTCTCGAGAAATGACGATTTAAAAAAAAATTGAAAAAAATTTCAACCTCAAATATCTTCGAAATTTATGGATCAATCCTTTTGCCTAAAGAACTCAGCCGAAAGCTATCCAAAATCTACTCCTACAAAGAATTTCAAAGTGATTAAGCCAATTTTACTATAGTTATTGAACGACAAAAAAGTCACTTTTTTTTATAAATTATTTTTTTTCTCAAAAAATATCTTTTTTAAATTTCGAAATATAACCTATTTACAAAAAATTACGTTTTCATCAATAACTTATGACGAAATATAGCTACCGACTTTTTTTTTTTTTAAATTGTAGATAATTTTATCCTACATACAGAGAATTCATGATATATAAACAATATTTGTTCTAAATATTAAAAAAATCGAAAAAAAAAAGAAAGAAATTTTACAAAAATAGAATATTGACCCCAATTGTGGAAGCAAAATCTAAAAAAATGATCACTCTCCCGTTAAAATCGGTCGAGTAGATCATGAGATATCAGCGTATACGGACATACATACACACACACACACACACACACACACACACACACACTCACACACACGCACACATCCATACGGACATTTTCTAAAAATAGTGTATTTCGATTCCAAATTTGCTAAATAACATTTCTAACATATTATCTCATAAACTTTTTTTTTACTATCACAAAGCTTCCTCTATGAGGAAGCAAAAATATCCAGTTGTTGCAGATCAAGACAGTGTGATATTTAAAATATATAACTATATGAATCAAAATGAAAATTGCCTTTTTCATATAAATACTTATACGATAAATAATACAATAATACCATCACATTTGATCCAAATTTATCCAAGCTTAGTCTATATTATCACAAGGTTTTAATGCAAACATATAAATGGGGTAAAGACTATCAGGCATGTTGTATTGCCTTTCTTCTTTAATGCACTTAAGCCAGACTTATCAACTGCTTTTAATAAGCCTTTACGAGGACGAGTCACTGAAGTCTTCTTTGTCAATTTCTATCTCACTAGAACTTGTAACATTTTCTTTGACAACCATAATACCCATATTCGTTAATCCTTGCCTAAATAGAAATTACAATTTAATTTATTTCTTATCGTCAACAAATTTCTATTAAACTTGCCGGATATTTTGGAAAAATTTAATTAAGTCTGCATTATTTAAATGTCCTAAGACCCACTAACATCATATAAGATCATATGTTTGTGGTTGTGAATAAAAATCCTGTAACCCATGATAAAACAAACAATATTAGGAAATGCAAAACCAAATAAATTAATTAAAGAATTACTTTAATTATTAAACTCACCAACAGAATGAAATTCCCCAACCTTATTCATAGTTTTTCAAGTAAGATTTGGCTTGCTCCGAAAATTTTGGATTTTGTTCTACTAAATCCACTTTATCAAAAAATTTTGTAAATAAATTGCCCGTTATTCTACCAATACCAGCCCCACAGTCCAAGGTACGTTTTCTTTCTAGTATTGTATCAGGTATCTAAAATCATTAAAAACAAGAATAATATATTATAAAGATAAATACATACATACCAAAGCATGCCAAACCCAATTTTGGTAACATCATCAATTCAAAAACAGTTGTCACTAGTATCAGAAGTGTAATGAGCAGTACAATGATTTTTCTGCACCAATAATTTTATGGTTATCTGAATGAGCCATATTCCGTCAGAAAATGTAAGTAAATCATATAACCGGAAAATTACGGTTCAATGATGTTTCTGATGAAAATAAATTTCGAAAAGCAGTTAACCATTAAGTCCGTATCGGAAATCGGAACCCAGTAGCGCCACCAAGCTGCCAAAAAATCCGTACTCATTCTTTTATAATTTTCAAATTTCAAAAACGTTATTGAAACTTTGAAACGCGGTATAATCTGTGGCAGTGTTCGTCAAATCGTTTTTTTAAACAGATAAATTTAGATAAATAAACTTAGTTGAAATTAAAAAAAATGGATCCAATGAATGAAATTTTAGACATAAGTACCATAATTTATGCATATCAAAATGTAATAAATGAAACTAGGTAAGACAAACATTTTTATTTTTCAGAAACTTTTAGAAAAATTAGATTTAGATAAAGATGATGATTGTATTATAAAAATTAATAATCAATTAAAATGTTATCAACAAGAGATTGTAAAATTAAATAATATAATAGATAAAAAAAATGAACAAATTGAAAACTTACAAAAGTTAATTAAATGCCACAATGATGCTATGTATAAAACTACAAGTACAACAGGTACTTATTAACACTTATTTTTTTTTATTATACGTTATATTTATTATTATTTATTATGTTTATATTTAATGGAAATCAAATTCAATAGTATTATAACAAAAAGTAACAAAACTGACAATAATTATCAAAGATGGCAAAATGCCAAACAAAAATGGACACCAATCCATAAGCAAAGAAGACACGAAGAGGAATACTTCTCAAAACATGCATCTTTTTTAAAATCATCAAATAATTATAGTACCAATCAATTTAAATCAACAAATTTTAAAAAATTTCATAATTATAATAACAAATCTAAAGATTTCCAATGGAATCCAACATTGAAGACAATGTCTACTGAAAAATCGAAATTAATATTTTCTACAGATAAAGGTTATGTACATGATGGCAAAATGTAAAACCATTTTTCAATTAATTAATAAATACATTTATAAAATGCTTTCTATTTTCATCACTTTTATTATTACAATTAAAAAAAATAGCAAAAAAATAATTTTGTGGTTTTTAATTTCTTTAATTTCAAATGTCAAATTATTAAGCAAAATTGTATCACGAAAGCCTCTGACTCCATTACAGTACTGCACCTGTTAACACATATTTATTAATATAATTAATTATTGTATACGATTGAACGTATACGAGAATTTATATTGTCAGGGTTTGTCAGCAAGAAGAAATAAATTGGAATTTAAGAGTTTTTGTACAAACCGTTCCCTAAGGTGAAATTGATAGCAACTGCAAGAGTAATATGATGGATACGAGAGCCTCTCGTATTATAAACAAAGTATGTAAAATGTAGTAAAGGCAATGTAACGTATAAGTGTAGGCAAAGGAAATAGCGTTTGGCGATTAGGCCGATTGCGTGCCACAAGCCTCTATATGTACACTCGAAATGATGTTTTAAGTACCGCATTTTGGCGCTCGCCCGGCGCTCGCCATCTAGCGGCTCGCTCGGATACTTCAATCCCGAACAATTATAAAGTAAAAAAAAAGGGAGAGTGGTGAGGTACTAAAAGGAAAGAAGTTCATAGTTTTCAAAAGCTTAAATAAATTATTATTACGCCTCCACGATAATTGATTCTCAGTACAAAATAGTTTTAAATATATTGAGTAATATTTCTTTTCCGCTATGAAAAAAAAATTAGTCACTCTACTAAGAGTTCTTTCGGCTCCATAGAAAAACATGTCATTGGTTTAGTTTGGTAATAACATTTAAGGACAGCACTTTATTAAGATATAAAATTTGACAACCACTTTACAGAAGTTCAAAAGAATTTTCTAAGATGTTAGTAATAAGTAATATAAAAAATGTACCTTATTCTTTGCTTTCTAAAACTGCCATCAAGTAAATGACAACGTTTATTTGGCAAATGACTTCCTGAGCAAAATGACTTCCTTGAGCAAATGCAACATCTTCTATAGATCAATAAGATTTCTTGTTTTACATTGTTTGCACATCACTTTGCGGTAAAAGTTATGCTTTTTTTGAGAATGGGTGCTGTTTTATATTGATTTTTTGGCTTTTCAAAATACAATCAATTTGTCAATTTTTAGCAATGTTTAAGTTTAAACAATATCTACATTTTCAATTTTTGATTATACTGACCAAAAAATTTGTAAAACTTACACAGTATAAACGTAAACTTTTTCTCTTTGGATGAAATGTTTATTATAAGATTTTGGCACTTATGATTGCCTACTTCTTTTATCTATTTTCTCTAATACATTTTATATTCTATATATCTCTATCTAATGCACTTTTTATCATATTTATCTCCTTGTATTCATATTGCACTATGAACTCTGAAACTGTTGTCTGTAGATAATATATCTCTAGATGCTAGGTACCGTACTGTATAGTACGTCCCCGGTTGAAACTGTAGTTTCATACAGATATTGTCACGCAAAATCAGAACACCGAGAGTAAAAACAAGTTTTCAATAAAACATACCTTAGAAATACACTAATTTTATAAAATTAATTATTGGCACTAAAGATTAATACGATGAATCAATATGTTACTTTAAGGCAGCCATCTGCGAATGAATTGGCCTTAAATTTGTTCTTTTTATGGAAAAAACTAGCATTAATCTTTTACGTGTGTCGGATTCCATGAATCGGAATTTTATTTGTGAAACACCTATTATATTTTCAGAGATATTGTGTATCATGTTTATTAAAATGTTATATGAAATCCTAAGATAGTCGGAACGGAACAAGATAGTTTCACATAAAATAACTGTACTATGTTCCAGTGTAATTAAAGAACGCATTAAAAGAAAAGCAATTAACCTATTTATAAGTTATTCGCTTGCAGCACAGACAACGATCTAACATAAAACTTGAAAAATCAATTGACGCGGCAAAGAAAAATTAAATTTAAATGATTAAAAAATAGAATACCCTAATGAATGACACATACGTAATATAAAACAGCCAGTCTCAGAAAAAATATACGAGCGTTAGAAGTTCGTTATACACGAGCATAGCAGCGGACGCGCCACACCTTCGGCTACCGTATATTACAATATATATACACACACACACACACACACACACACACACACACACACACACACACACACACACACACACACACACACACATATACCTCTATACCCGGGCGCATATATATACGTGTCCTGCATTAATCCACTATTAATGCCAGGCTGATTTATGAAAATCGGTCCAATTTACATAATGGCGATTGAACGCGCGAAATTCACGAGCTCGTTACACGCATGTAACACGAGGATCGCCGTTTGAACTTCGGTGTACTGCACGACTCGCTCGATCCTTTCGAGCTATCGATTGCGCAACAAAATTCTCGGCGAAAATCGAGAGAGCGGAAAAGAGAGAAATAAAACGCGTGCGCGCGCTCGCGGTTATCGCTCGCGTGCACATTTGCATGAGAAAGAGCGAGGTAAATGTCGGCGCGTGCGTAAGTACCTCCCGCTGCATATAATCCGCACAGTAATAAGGAGCGGCGAGGTTTTGAAGCGGGCGTTGAGGGCCTTTAATTTTTCTTGTAAAAAAGAGCTAACGAGGAAGATGAGCCGACAAAAGAAAGTCAGCTGTGATAAGTCATATTATACATCGGTCGCGATGATGCGAGGCACGCCAGTGTTAAACAGACACGTGTGCCTAGACGATTTGAGAATACAGCCGGTCGAGAGTAAGCCGATTGATTGCGCAATTTGTCGCTTTTGGGCGCGCCGTTGTATACTTAATTTTCGTGTTTCTCAAGAACGAGTTCGGCTATGCGTGAATGGGGGAACGATGACAAAAAAACTGGGCTATCTGATAGAGGAATCGAGCAGAGTTTGGAGGTTCTATACGATGTGCGATTATGTTCAGTTATTACAGTCTCGACAAACGAATTTTCTCGGAAGCTTTTGGTGCTAAAGTGTAATTTGCTAAACGTTATTATTTTAAGCGGTATAAATTTAATGACCAGAGCGTATACTTTATTTTCTGATGAAGAAAGAATTTTCAAACGTTGTCTCATTGTGATAAGTCTCATTACGATATATGAGCATAAGGTTTCGGGAAAATTTCATTTACACTGGAAGAAGACAGATGGCAGAGAAGGTATAAAAAAGTATGTTTCATCAGAACGAAATATCGTATCGAATGGAAAAAAATCGCGTACTTTCACTGCAATTTATTGGGTTATAGTAACCTCGAAAAGCGTATCGAGTGTCATTAATCAGGATTTTTCTGTTCGTATTTGTGGTCGGAGAAAAAAGAATTGTCTCCCGAAAAGCTTAAATTTAATGTTTTTTATTTATTTTGTGGATCTGGCTCTTCTTGTTTGAGTATTTTTATATAATTAATGATGATTTGTATTTTTGACACTCTGTTTAAAATCTTTTGTCGATTATATTTTATATTTTTAATCAAGATAAAAATTATATTATTAAAATTTTTAATTAACTGTATTTATTATTCAACTTTATAAAAGAAAAATTAATATATTTTAATGTATCGTATCGTGCCTCGTAAGTTTAAATTTAATTTAGTGTACAAATTTATTTTCAAAAAGGACTAGCGAATATTATTAATTTATTGCACTCAACATATAAAATTGGTCGCTCAAAAAATTGGGTTAAATTTCCAAAATACTCCGAAACGAGTTCTGTGGAATTTGAAATCGTCGTATCAATTATACTGAAAGTGATACTGTACACTCGACTTTCAAAATTGAATCTAAATTGAACTTCTTTTCTTCATTACAAATAAAAAAAAACTATAACGTCACGATTAAAAGCAACTATAACAAGGTCATCAAAAAAACAAATCGAAGCTCCAAACAGTGTCACACTCAGTACCGAAGCCATTTAATTTAGTACTTTAAAATAGTTTTGCTTTTTAAATAAAACGAGAGAGAGAGAGAGAGAGAGAGAGAGAGAGAGAGAGAGAGAGAGAGAGAGAGAGAGAGAGAGAGAGAGAGAGAGAGAGAGAGAGAGAGAGAGAGAGAGAGAGAGAGAGAGAGAGAGAGAGAGAGAGAGAGAGAGAGAGAGAGAGAGAGAGAGAGAGAGAGAGAGAGAGAGAGAGAGAGAGAGAGAGAGAGAGAGAGAGAGAGAGAGAGAGATTATAACTGCTTTTATTGTTTACGCAGGCTTTTATGATTCCTATACAACTTTCATTCAAGCTAGGTAATCGAACTGTGAAAAAGCAGCGTGTCGCGTTCTTCGATTACTTTCATTTCCTTTGCTCATCATCTCCAATTCTCAAAAACAGCGGGCACGTGGAATCCGCCAAATCCAATTCCCTTTTCCCGTTTAATTATTTCAAAAAGCGATACCACCCGCATCCATACCGCGGTAGTCTCGCGCGTTTGTAAACAAAAACGACGAAAACAAGGCAGAGGGAGAAAGTGGGGGATCTCTCATTGAAATATTCATGAAAAAGATCGGCCATGGTCTCTCTCTCTCTCTCTCTCATTCTCTCCGTAAAGAATAAAAGCGAAAGAGCGCAGCGCCCCGAAGGAAAGGCGAACCCAGTGCGCGGCGAGAGAGAGAGAGAGAGAGAGAGAGAGAGAGAGAGAGAGAGAGAGAGAGAGAGAGAGGAGTGAACTCTCTCTCCCTCCCAGCGCGCAAACGAACGAGAAGGTCTCGGAGGTCCTTGACCAGATTGTAAGACACGTGCTTTCGCACGCGCGCGCCGTCTATATATCCAAGGGCCGGCGGCCTTTCCAGCCTCGCCGATGCATGTACGTACTTTCATTGCTCCCTCGTCGGACGTAATAAGCTTTTTCCCATAGTGTATAAGACGCGCTTCTCTCTCTCTCTCCTTTTCTTTTTTGGTTTGTTTGCTTCGTTCTGACTCGCCTTGACACTCGTTTGCCATACTTTTCGATATTTCTTATAAGCTTACACACACACACACACACACACACACACACACACACACACACACACACACACACACACACATACACACACATCGACTCGACGGCTGCTATTGGTATCGGTGCAGATCTCGGGTGCGATTTTTCAAAAAATTTTGCCCTCTGCGCGAGAGATAACGGTTGCGTTTATAATAATTCGATTAAATCATCTCTGTGTATGTGTGTGCGCACGTGTGTGTATGTACATCGCTAAATAAATGGCTGCAGCGCCCATCCTTTTAATGCACTTCTCAAATAACGTGTAATTATGCGCGCGGGTAAAGGAAAGGGCAAGAAAAGTCGAATGCATAAAACGCACATAAAGTCGTGATTTATTGAGCGCGATAATATTTCTTTTTATTTGCGCCGAGCTCAACTTTTGAGATAATATACAGGATTATCAATGATTTATTTTACTTTAAAAACTGACGATGGCCTCCATCATCAACGGCATTATTATGCTGAAACGTGCGCGCGCATTAAGTATTTTATAACAACGAATTTTCGTAAACACGGAAGTTGCACGTAGTGGAGATTTCACTATGCGCTATCTGTGAAATTTCTCCGCCGCGGACGGCGAGACCCACGTATCAGTACGCTTGAGTTATCCTTTTTCATCTTCTCGCATGGCCCCTGTTTTTTTGTTATTCTGCGGTGTGCCATAAGAGCGGGACCGAAATGCGGTGGATATAACCAACTCAACGGCTTGAATTTCGTCGATCGGTTTTAAGGCGATCGCGCTTACCTTGGAGATCGCGAGCAGGGAAATTTACGATTCGAGATCTGGCGCGATTTTTCGGCGATTCTTTTTTCTCCGAGCATGTTAAAGGGGGCTTAATATTGTCGGCCAATCGATTTCTACTTGTTTTGCTCGGACGGGCGGTTAAATTGATTGTAATTTACAAACAAACCGTTAAATGGTGTTTTGTATTTATTATAGTATATGTATTCGTGTATATGTAGAGAGTGAAAATATAGTCGTTGCGAAGAAGGTATTGATAAACAGTTTCAACGCACTTGACAAAACAAGATACAACTAATGTCGTGTGTTATGCCACCTTTCGTGCTCGATCGATGATAGATTGATGGTACGTGAGAAAAAATATTTGCTCACATGCGACCACTTCACTTAACAATTGGTATGCCGTGCGTATGACATTTGCAAAGTCGATAGCGTCTTTTTTTTCTCATATTATATTCGTGCGGGCTCGTGCGCTGCATGAAATGTGGATAATGAAACCGAGAAAATAAACGTATACACAGAAGAATGAATAATTAACCCAATAACTTTACTTCGTTGCGTAATCTTTCCTCAAACATTAAAAGTATAAAGCTCAAAAACAAAAACAGACGAGGCGTAAGATCCGCGGAATAAATAAGCAATGAAATACGCTAGTAGAGAAAGTAATATAATACATTTGCGTTATGTAAAATACCACCGTCGTTCTTTTTATTTCAAAATAAAGCTCGTCGCAGTCTTAATTTACAGTTTGCATATTTCTCCAATTAACAAATTTCTCCACGCAGCCAAATATGAGAAAATATCAGAATAGTATATTACGCACCAAGGGAGGAAAAAACTTGGACAGTCCACAGCTCGTGTAAATTGCCACCCGAGCTGTGGGCTGGCCAATTTTACTCCCGTGGAGCGTATACTATTTTTTTGCCTATAGCGAGGCCGAAAATACAACCTTTGCGATCGCCGGGAGTGAAAGTGGTACTTTCGGCCCGCTAGGCAAAAAACTTTTTAATTTTTGGGAACTGCAAAATTTCTTGTTCAAAAGGTTCTAACTCAATTTCTTTACAAAGCGCATGATTGAACTAAAGCTCAAAATGTTCATTTTTCAATAGAGCATTAAAAGAAAATTCTGAATAGTAGATGAAGACTTTTTTACGAAAGATTACAAAAAGAGCGAAAAATTGGTCATTTTTAGTAATTTTTATGTATTTTCGATCTAGAAAAAAAGGTCACTTACATATATCATTGCCAAATTATTACAACTTTTTCTTTATATCAAAAGCTTTGACGTAAGCCCTGGTAGATCGATGTGCCATGAAAATAGCCCAGATTTAAGACTTTATTATCTAAATCTTCAAGGAAACTTTTTACTTCTTGAATATTGGATTATTTTTTTACTCCCCTATTAAAAAATGAACATTTTGAGCTTTGGTTCAATCATGTGCTTTGTAAAGATCTTGAGTTAGACCCTTTTGAATATGAAATTTTGCAGTTTCAAAAAAGTATAAAGCATCTGAGATTTGCTCATATATGTATTTAATTTTGTAGTGTTAAATGTGTTTACGTGTACATAGACAAGTAGTAATTTTCTCGAATTAGTTCCGGAAAAATCAGTCACAAAATATGCGCACGCTAACGACGCCATAGATGACGAACAATACTAATAAGACCATCTATATGGAAATTCAATTAATGGAATAATTAACTTTTACAACCGTGCGAAGGGTAAAACTGTCTTTTGCGTAATAGAAAAACAAAATTTATTTCCGTACATCTTTGTGTAGCTGAGTTTGCACATAGATAACCGTAATGCTCGCTGTAACAGTGTTGCGGGTACATACGTCTATACCGAAGAAAAAAAATTACGCTGAAAACTGTAGGTACATTCGTCAAAACGCCATTGCAGATGAGAGCGTTTACAAACACACGCATACACACATAGTAGCGTATATTAGACAAATATAATCATACACACAAGCGTAAGAGCGCGCGCGCATGTAATAATTCGTGTGACGGCGACGGAAAACGCGCGATAATCGCGCCGTCTCGCGAGTCCCGAGTGTATGCGTGTATGTATTTGTCGGATGTAGAAGACCTTGAGAACACCTGTATTTTACGAGTAAACGCCACGATCGGGTGCTATTTGCGCGAGCGTTTATAGCCAATGTAGAACATTGCCGAGCCGCCGCAGCACACTCGACTAATTTCAATTTTCTTCGACGACGGCCGTTTTCACTGAATTTATAGGATAAAGAATATGGCGGAGCGACAACAAGAATTTAAAAGGAAATTATGTATTATGCAAAATTAGACGTACAACAAAAATTACATTCGGAAGAAGTTTGAGAAAAGTTTTGCTTCGCTCATGTTTGGGGAAACGTACACGGAAAAAAATTTGGAAACCTGGGATGTCGGAGGTATGGAATTAACAGAAATCCAAAAAATACCGTATCTGTACGCGTCCAAAATTGAATGTAGTCACTTCCAAATTGAATTGCGTGGACTCCAACAATTTCGGTTGTGTACGGATCTCAAAATGGGATTATGTGTATGCCATGTGGGAATGGCGGGGACTCCGAGACTTTCGGTACCGTCGGGATCCGCGCGATGGAGTCCTCAGGCCCCCATTCTTGGTATCTCGGCGGGTCGACTATACATTCAGACGTATTTCACGCGCGCCGCTTCATAAATATAATAATATAATATATATAAACGGTTCAAAACGTGTGTGCTATATTATACTATAATAATACTTTGATATATAATGATGAAAACATGAGAAAAACGCGCGCGAATGCGGACCGTTCCCCTTCTCTCAACGCTGTCGCGCCACAATACCAGAGATGGGGGCCTCAGACGTCCAAAGTGGAATCGCTACAATACCGGAAATCTCGGAGTCTGGGGATGACCGAATTGGAGTTCAGAACATACGTTTTTGAATCGTGAAGACTCCGAAGATATTGGATTCTTACAGGTTCAACTTTGGATGCGCCTTAATTCCAAATTCGTCATAAATTAAGACGATCGATGGTATTGCACGGAGTCCATATATACCGGAGGTTTGGAGATCCTAAATTTTTTTCCGTGTATATATGCAATGAGACAGTGCCAAACTTCCCAATTCATGATACCTAGAACGTTTTTAAAAAGTTTGGTTAATCTTTCGCAAAATTTTCATGAATAAATTGTTTAAGTGCTAGCGACTACCGACAAGTGGCGTATGACAATACTTGAGTAAAAATGCATTTCGAGTCGTATACAACGCAGTGGAGAGGTAGAAATACTCATTTCTCAGCTGTTTTAGGGTTGAAATGTCCATTTCTACTCTAAAACAGGTAGGAAAGGAAAAACTAGTGAGAAATGGCCATTTTTTTACCTGTTTCAGGGTAGAAATGGATTCATTTCTCACCTGTTTTAGGGTAGAAATGGATATTTCTTATCACTTTCATAAAATACGCTCGAAATGCGAAATTTTCTCTCCTACTTTCATACGTGAAAAAGGTCTTATTTCATGCCTGAGTTGAGATAAATATAATAGAAGTATTTCAAGTATCAGAAACAAATTTTTTTAATATAATTTCAGTACTTATAAAATAGATCTCGTCACTTTGAAAAATGATTCTACATTACTATCTTTTTATTTTCACTCCGATTTTTATTTGGAAAGGCTCATTTTCATCTTTGTAAAATTTCATTAGGAGGTATCGTGGGATCAATTAAAAAGTTTTTAAAACCTGGAAAATTAATCAAGTTTTGAACGAATCTGATCTGAATTCGTTAAATTCATTTAAGCCTGTAAATTTTCAAGTTTTAAAAATTTTTTAATCCGTCTCACGATACCTGCTAATGGAATTTCACATAGATGAAAATGAGCCTTTCCAAATTAAAATCGAAGCAAAAATAAAAAAGATAGTAATGATTTGATGAATCATTTTTCAAATTGACTATATCTATTTTATAAGTACTGGGATTTTGTTGAAAAAATTGTTTTCCATTACTGGAAATACCTGCCTATTATACTATATTGTTTCTTACCATACAATATGAGAACAATTCATTACTAAAAATATTTTATATTTGAGACCTATGCCAAACAAAACTTTTCCCAAACGTCTCCCAATCGACATTTTTTTTACATAGACGGTCATAAGTTCTGAGTCTCCGGGTTGTCTGCGAGTGTGTGCGAATATTTTCTTTTTATACATGTTAACTTTGAATGATTTACATATAATAAATATTCCTTTTTAACGATAGGTAAAAAAAGAAAGTATTAAGCGGACTAAATCCATTCTGATAGGAATTTTGAAAAATTTGTATAAAATTATGCATCTTTTCGCATTGACGTCAATTGAATATTAAAAGCATCGGGATTCGTTTTTGCTCGATTTTCCTGTAAGTCCTTTTTTTAAATAGTTGCCATTCACGCTCGCCATTAAATTAATATCCTGGCGAATTACAGTATTTTAAGAAAAAATTCAAGGCAATCGCATCGCAAATGAAGCAAATGAAGCTGAAACTTTCAGAGAACGACTTTGTACTTTAATCATACGCGCTCCTCTCTGTAGGTCAAAACGAAAATGAGCAACAAACAGCTCTTCGAAATTGAAGCCTCATGCATACAATACTGAGCAAATAATAACACAGTTTCCATCGCGGCCCTGTCGTTCAATCGAGACTTTTCAGAGAACTTTCCTAAAAGACATCCATTGACCTTTTTTTCGACCAAAGAAAAAGAAAAGCTCAACGTATAAATTATGTACTTGTCGGGTGGCTAAAAAAAAAAACCAACGCAAATTGTCCATCCGAGCACAGGGCGGATAAATTTTTCTTCCCAGCCTCAAATTAACCGAATATCTCTCTGGTTACCCTGGAAATTACAAAGGTGCTTCGTTCTCGGTTTCGCGGGCGCGCGCTCTCTCTTTTCCTCCCCCCGCGCTCCGCCGCTCTTTTCGTAAATGTAAAAGAGTAAAGGCGTCGGGGCAGGAGCAAAACGAAACAGGATAAAACGAGCGAAACGACGAGGGACGTAAACAGGTTTACCCTGTATGCTGCTGCTGCTGCTGCAGCCTCGGCCCCTCGTTGGCATACATATATAATACGCGCGCGTCTCCTCCAGGACAGGAGCCACTGTGGCGGGTGAGATTTTTTTTTCTTTCTCTCTACTCGCTCTCCAATGCACGCCCGTCTTTTATCGGCGTTTCGTTTCTTTTTTTCCTCTTCTTCTCGACTCCTGCTTTTTATGTTGCGGTTTGATCTCCCCCCCCCCCCTCTCTCTCTCTCTCTCTCTCTCTCTCTCTCTCCATGGAAGAGTCATGCGACTCTTGCGGCCGCGACGACGACGTCGCGGAGCGTCATGAATAAGCATGGCGTGATAAGATTTCGGTTGAAAAATGAGGCCTTTTCCTGTACGGGCTTTGGGAACATATTTGTAGCTTCGGTTACAGCTGGGAAATGTAAAGGCAGTTGAAGTGGAAAAATTTCTTCTGTCGAGTTTCATTTTAAACGAAATGCTTGCTTCGGTGCGATAATATGGAGACACTTGCACCACGTGGATAAATATGAGGATGATTATTTTCATTCAAATTTTGTTGTGTTATCAATTTTAAATAATAAGGAAATTCGATGGAATACATTAATTATAGCTTATGAAATATACAATATCACAATATTGTAACAAACAAAGAGCGTGAATGAGAACAAATGTCACGATAATTATGCAAATTATCCTTTAAGATTATATACATACGCAAGTTGTCGTCTTATATGAAAAACCTTATATAAACTCCCGAAAACGCAAACCAATTCTAATTTAAGAGTACAATGATACGAAAGCTCCGCAAATTAAAATCCCAACAAAAAGTTAAGTTACGCCCATATATTTTGAATTATGCACAATTAAACGTTACGTTGACTCTCGCATTATATTGTCACGATTTTCGCCTAACGGAAATCTCATTTTAACGTATGATCGCATCGTAAAAAGGCAATTGAGTATCTCGTATAAATCTCTTGCGTGAAACATCGCGCGTTCTGATTATACACATGAATGATGAGCCGTCAGCTTCGTATTAACGAGCTTCATAAGGGATGTGCAATGAGCGCGTTATATACAGCTAATAAAATCAGCAGTAAAGAATTAAACGTTAAAGATGCAATTCGAGAACTTTGATCCCGTTCTGTTATTATTTCGTACGAAGACGAGAAACGAACGTTATTTCGAATTTTTTAATATTCGCATAAATATATCACTCTGCATTTAGCGCGCGGCTTCAATATTTTTAACAATGCAAATTAAGGTCCAATATATCCGTCTTCCGCCATCAGTTGATGGCCAATGATATAAAAATTCGTATAATAATTTTTTCAGCTTTTTTTTATACGGCGATAAAATGTTGTTTGTCCTTGAGAGCTACAACATTTAGTTTTATTTCAATGATGACAATATATCATGGTAAATTTCTGAAACGTGTTTACATTAATCTGCTCAATAGCTGCGACATTTGCATAACCTTATACGCAAATTATATGTTATTAATAGAACGTCGCTAAATTTTAAATATATTACAATAAAAACTAAAACAAAAACTACTCGATTGAGAATCGAGAGCCAAAACCCCTGGTAGAAATGCTAACCAACGGTTGGCGAACCGTTGGTCAATTTTTAAATTAAAAACGTCACACCATGATTGTGATAGTTTTAATTAAATTTTGATCTTAATCTTAAGTAGAAATGCTTCCATTTGATGAACATGTTAACCAACGAAGTTGGTTTATTTTCTACCAGGGACGATGTCTTCCAAAAGCATTTTCTACACAGATTTGTAAAAATTCATCTAATATAAAAAAATGTTTTCATTCCACGCGCGCCTGACGGCTGCGGGTGGATATCTCCTTTCTTGGTCGCTCAAGTACGTCTACATGCAAGGAAAGTCCGGGCCCGGGAAGTCCATTTGTAGAACCCGTCGTCCGCCGAGGGCCAACATTACACACACACACACACACACGCACACACACACACACACACACACACACACACACACACACACACACACACACACACATACACACATATACATATATACATACATATATATACACAGACACACACACACACACGCACACACACACACGTGCTACCTGCGCACGTATAGGCCCGCTCCGCTCGAAAAGGACGCCCGGCGTCGTCCTCGAAAACTCAAGGGAGGAGGAGGAGGAGAAGGAGAGCAGCGAGAAATAAAAAGTGATGACGGAGCATAATTCGCCAAAGTGCAGTAAAAGTCTCTTTTCCTCCGCCGATCGGCAGCATTGTAAGTATATATACGAGGTTTGCGCGCTGCCTCTCACGTTTTTTGTTCCCCTTTTCGTATATAACACACAAACACACATACCCGCGCAAATATACATAAACACACGTAACCTGTAAATACTGATAATCGAGAAAGCCGTGCGTGCTTGCACGCTTTTATTGCCGGGCGACATTGAAAGCAAGAGGCAAAAAAAAGACCGGCGCGTAAAGGACAATTGCAAAGCGATGAGAAGTTCTTCCACGATCGAGCAGCAGCAGCCTTTCGATTTCTTTTCCCTCTGGCTTTATTTATGATGATCGGGAGGCGCGGATATATATATATATATATATATATATATACACACACACACACACACACACACACACACACACACACACACACACACACACACACACACACACACACACACACACACACACACACACACACACACACACACACACACACACACACACACACACACACACACACACACGTGCAATGATGGTTGTTTATGGGGATGAGAATTGATTGTCCGACAAATTGACCGCCATCGACGAGTTGTTTATGCTACTTTGGATTCGAATTGCGATTTT
Source organism: Torymus aiolomorphi (assembly GCA_036365515.1). Taxonomy (NCBI): domain Eukaryota; kingdom Metazoa; phylum Arthropoda; class Insecta; order Hymenoptera; family Torymidae; genus Torymus; species Torymus aiolomorphi. The sequence goes on from CM070876.1 coordinate 23,078,392, forward strand.
TGTGGGTTATATGGAGGAGGTTTGCGTGAACGCGCAAGATTTTGTACAATTGAGAGAGCGTATAAGATGTGGGCGTAAGAAGTTTGTGTCACGGGCCGAAATACATGTCCAAGTTGTAAATTAAACGGCGAATTAATATTAATCATCGTCAGAGAATAAGGAGCATGTATATGTATGTATGTGACGAAATTATTTTTAAGCATTTTACATTGAGCGATAAATTAAAAAAAAAGAGATCTTAAATATTAATAATTGCAAAATACTCGCGGAATAAGGTGAAAAAGTTTTAATTTGTTAACTTATTTAAAGAATTTATAGCGAGCGCGCGGCAAAGCTGCAACGGTAAGCACATGCCATATTTAAAATATACTTAATATAATTAATTATTACGCATTTTCGTCGAAATGACAGTGTGAGAGGTGGCCTTTAATTTGCACAAATTTAATAATCTTAACTCACAACTTTTTCAGGGTCGCTGTAATTAAAAATCATTAAATCTGCAATAAAGTATAATAATATGTTATAATATAATTATAATGCGCTGAGGTCGTTCCTGACTGACAATGTACATATAAAAACCTCAAAATAGTTAACAAACTGTTTCGGTCGCATTTACGTAAACTTTTATCCTCATTTATTATTATCATAATTATAAAGTGCAAAAAGTCGACTTGGCATAAGGTAGAGGCTCGTTTAAATTGGACTCGAAATAGGCTACATCACATGATTGATTGCAATATACCACCGGCAAACAAAACCATTACTTTTTGTTTCGCACAAGGTGATCAAAGCGAGAACGGGGGGGGGACTACATATCAACTTTCGCAAACGCGCATGCGTGTTGGGAGATTTATCAGTTCGGCAGGTAAACAGCGAAAGAATACCGAAAGCGCAGCAATGACGTCATTCGCGCTCATAATAGCCATCACATACTCACGATTTCTCCCTCTCCCTCTCTCGAAACAAGAAAGCGAACAATGCATTGGTAAATCATTTGCGAAAAAGCGCGCGCATCGATTGAGGGGAAAAAGTAAAGAAGAAAAAAAAATCGACGTTTTGCATTCATATATACATCCCCGGATCAGGGATCCCGTATAACTCGCACGCGCTGTTGCGGTCTCCGCGATCGCGCGATTTACAGCGGTATACACCAGCATCCTCCAAAGGAGAAAGAGAAAGAAAAGAGGCGGTTAACGGGGGATACACTAACAATCCCATCCACCGCCACACAGTACAACAACCGTGCACTGTTTAAAATGTTATTAATTGCTAGAAACTTTTAATAAACATTTTGAATTTTTATTCATAAACATGGTATTGTAGTTCAGAATTCACACATTTTTGTATTGATCTTTCAAACTGAGTGTTATGTTTAAAAGAATATTGTGAAATCACAATACCGTTTTTAATTTTAATACATGTGATTGAAAATCTTTCTAAATTTAAGAAAACTTTAATATACATTTTGAATTTTCATTCACAAACATGATATTAAATTCACAGTTACTATTTGTACAAAGGGTGCTAGTAAATATGCATATAAGAAAATGTGGAGGACGTGGAGGAATGTTTAATACACGTATTTTAATTTTAAACCATGCGTGTTTTAAAAAAGTTTTAATGTGCATGTGTTCAATTCAAAACAGTGTTTGAAAATTTATTAATACGTGTATTGAAATTTAATACACGTATTTGTAAGACTACTTCATATACATTTGTGTAAAGTACAGTTGAGGAAATTTTAAAAGTGTACGGCAATCGTATGTAGCATAATGTAAAAACAAAAGGTAGAGATAGATAGATAGATAGATATTTATTCGTATTAAAAATACAAAAGGCGTACAGTTAAATAGTTAAGGATAAAAAAAATGTTGCACGTGTGTGATATCCATATCACAGTCGGACTTGCAAACTATATAATACTGAAAAGTAGGTGTTTGAAATTTCGAACGTTCATAGTGAACGAAAAATTTTTGCCATTTTCAAATTTAGCCGAATTTGGCTACTTAATACATTTAAAATCGGATAATAACTGTATTTCTTCACTTCTCACTCTTGCAGTCACCAGTAAACCACACTCCGGGGAATTCTAACCAGAATTAGAAACTTTAAGTTAATATTTTCGAACGTTCATTATGAACGTTCGAAATTTCAAACACGTTGAAAAGTGCAGTAAGTCAAGTTACTTAACTATAAGTGATATCACAGTATAAAATTGAAAGTGTGAAAAAAAAACAGAAAATTTAAGTTAAAACATCCATCAGTCACAATAAAAAAAAGAGATAAAACATAATATAAAATGAAGAGCTTATCCTCACAAAAACTCAGTTCTCTCCTCCCCGCTCATCCCTTCGATACACTCATACGCAGTTAAAATCGCTAATACTAAGGGACAATACTAATGAACATAATTAGTGATATGTCTTTATCAAGGTCAGATAGATATCTCTTTACTGCACGCTTAAACCCACTAAGAGACGGTAAGTTCCGAATCTCAGTGCATGTGTAGGGAGTTCCATAGCTGCGCTCCCTGTACTTGGCAGGATTTTATTCCGTACTCTCATGCATGCACATCCGATTAAGATAAATGGGTTTTTACTCCTAGCGAGGTTTTTCCCCATTCTACACTCCACATAGTAGTCCAGCCATACAACCGTTTTTGCACTATAACTTCTGATAGTGTGGAAATGCCCTCACAGGGTAACGCACAACTTTCTCTTTTTGATTTCCTTCTTTAAGGAGAGGTAACTGGAATCGCCCAGGCTCCTCCTATGTGGATTCATTTCTACGTAAGGGGCTCCTGGACGGTGATCCGGGCAGGCTGTACCTCACTGGTAGGGGGCGACGGAGGGGGCCCCCACCATCCCTTCTTTCTTTCTTTCTTTATGCACATCCGAAACCCAGTAGGCAACCCGGGACATTCATGCACACGATTTTATACATCAGCACGCAGTCATATCGAAAAGCGTCTCCTATACACGGAGAGAAAAATTTCAGTAAAAATTACAAAAAGTTCCGCAATTTTTACTGAACTTTTCGGTACTGTGGTAACAGACTGCCAAAATGAGCGGATTTACTTGACTTTCTATACTTTTTATAGAATTTTCAGTAAAAATTACCGAACTGTTCAGTAACTTTTAAGAGAATTCATTTAAAAGTTACTGAACAGTTCGGTAATTTTTACTGAAAATTCTATAAAAAGTATAGAAAGTCAAGTAAATCCGCTCATTTTGGCAGTCTGTTACCACAGTACCGAAAAGTTCAGTAAAAATTGCGGAACTTTTTGTAATTTTTACTGAAATTTTTCTCTCCGTGTACTATCAGTGCGCAGCCAGCCCAGTAAGGTTCTATGAGGAGCGTCGTGATCATCCCTCCTATGCTCCATTACATATGGCACACCGGAATTCTGCAATTATACCTGCAAGCGTTTTCTCAGCTCCTGAGACGCATCCAGCAACGCAGAGAGCGAGAGAAATGTTATATTGTACTCACACTTTCTGCGTGCGCTGCCGCGGCGGCCTGCATATATGTATATACATAACCGCGGCGATCAATTATCCCGGATCTAAGAACTCGTTCTCCGGGCGCAGAATCGCGGCCGCGCAGCCGCTCGCGTTCGCGTTGCTAAATAGTCTATATAATAGCGCGGCGGCGTGCTCGGCGGCCAAACTTTGAAAAATGCCCCGACCGGCTGCTGCCACTGCGCGCGTTGATCTTGGGAATGGATTATATGGCGGTGTATATAAGTGTGCTCGCATTGCTCTCCCTCTCTTATATATCCTATACATTATTAGTGTGTGTGTGTGTGTGTGTGTGTGTGTGTGTGTGTGTGTGTGTGTGTGTGTGTGTGTGTGTATATATATATACACATATATACGATGTGCGTGTCTATCTCTTGGCGCCGCGCGACGAGACAGTGATGTTGATAGTAAAACAGTGCGGCGGGTGGGTGTCTATGGGTGTAGTGTGGAATCATATGCGTGTGTGGGGCGAGAAGGAGATAGAGAGAGAGAGAGAGAGAGAGATTGGCATCTACCGGTCAATGGTACGACATTGCTGTTATATTGTTATTGGCTTCAACCTATTTTATTGCGACTCTCCGCGAGTGCCTGCAGTCCCTCCCCGCACGACTTTGCCCGGAATGCTGGCGATATATATTTATCGATTTGCCCCGTAACGTTATGTATATATATAGGTATATGCGTATAATTAAATGCCGCTTTCTGCGTAATTTTTCAGTCCGCGTCGCGTCGCGATAACAGCGATACAATTCATTCTCGCGTACTAATTTATTTCGATGCGCGCGAGATTCCAGCGACGTCGTGAAATTGCCTTTGGCTTTGGCAATTTTTTCGTTGATTAAAAAAAAAGAGCCAATACTCGCGCTTTCTCGTGTGTGTGCGTGTGCGTGTGTGATATACCGCTTCATCTCTTAACCCATCGCGTGCGTCGTTGCAGCGGCGATTCTTGGGTAACCCTGACTTTTTTTAAATTTTGCATTATCCGTGAGAAATAGAGAGAGGACAACAAAGGGCGCATATACCCTATACATATAAAGTTTGAAGCAATCACTATACTTATATATAACATTTATGTAACGAATAAAAAGCCGGCTGTCACGAGGTATCCAGCTGTGATTATCAATCGCTGATGATCGGTAAGGCGTATAAACATATATACGCCGCCGTGTGTTCTTCGAAAATATCTTAATTACGCGGGGAAAAATGAATCTGCTTCCTTGCGCGTTGAGTGCGGACACGTCGACGTGAAAATGTAATTGCAGACAATTTTTATTCTAATTGTAAGTGTATATGTAGCTTGAAAAGGTATACATTTATATGTCTGCCGGCCATAAAAAACTTTGTACATTATATTCAATATTTGTAAACATGGGAATGTCGTACAGTTCTTTTCAATGGAGTTTATACGTTACCCATTATAGAATACTAACAAAACGCATTTGAATAAATCATCTATAGCGTCTATAGAGAACGCTTTTCGGTCCACTTGGCTCTTGCATCTCAATCAATTCTCGAAATACAATGAGCGAGATACATTATTGCCACACACCTCCTCTCCTTTTTTTCCTCATTGTATCATGTTGAGGCACATTTCACCATGCTGATTGCCTGGCGCACCGGAGAAAAGCATGCTACGCGCGATCCTAATCTTCGATTTGACTCGTATTTATTTCTCAATAGATAAATCTGATTATTTTCAACTCAATTATCCGACTCCGCCATTATGGTATTAAAATGACTGTGATTCGCGCATAATGAGATGTGTAAGTATATATAATATATATACGGGGCGTACAAAGACAACAGCCTAGAATGGAATTTTCGTTCCTTATACTTATATATATTTGTTTATCAAAGGACAAAACTGAATCAGAACCGCAATAATGAGCGGCACAAGCGGCGTTAATAAATGAACAAAATCCATTCTCCCATCGCAATCAACCAACGTTTCCATATATCTGTGGCTTCCAGGAATAACGATTTAACCCACTTGAGGGCCAAAATTGAGTTAGCACCGGAATTTATACCTTCTAACTACCCTTTTTCATCTAGACTTGGTCCGGAAATCTGAAACGCGTTCAAAGAGCAAATATCAACTAAGTGCATAACCACTTAACTGCACCTGTGCCCGGAAAAACCACTTAACTGAATATTTATATTTAATTAAAAGCACCGTTTTGAAGTTAATACTATATATAATAAACAGATTATGACATACCTATTTTTATAGCAACAAAGATTAAAGGCAATAGATAATAAAGGTAACAGAACAGCTTTGATTACCGGACTATGGGGCGAGTGTGCATAAACAGTAATCGAGTAACGTTCGGTATTCGGTTTATAGAATTCCGTTGACTTAATGCATATTCCGTTGGAAGGCGCATGCGTAGTAATGAATATTTAAAAAAGAATTCGTATTCTATGTTTTAAGAGTAGAAATAACTATGTTATTTAGCTTATTTGAACAATTTCCCTAAACCACTTAACTGTACAGTTACCGGAATAACGACTTAATTGCATTGTTTTGTTTGTTTACAAAGAACAAATTGTATTCTAGCAGCTGATAGAGGGGTTCGAAAGATATTTGATACCTTTGTAAAGGTCTACATTGTTATGACTCATCTCGCGCATTTCGACTTTACATATGAAGTGTTATGACAGAAATTTTAAAACGTCGATTTCTAGAAAACACGTACAAGTGGGTTAGGTCATTATTCCTCGAAGCCACAGATATACAAACAATTAGGCACCTTTTTGACAGTTTTATGTATCCCCGCATTGCGCCGTACGTTGCACACTCATACCAATTACAGGACTTGTTTTCCAGTCACAATAGTTACAAATATTATGAATTTGCCCATGTAACATTATATTTGATAAATTATTGCCTCATTCCGTCCCGCATGAGTCCGCATATTCTAAGTATACCACGGCCACACAACTCTACTCCAATTCGCACAATAACGCTCGCACCGGAGCTCTAGCCGCAAGCGACATATACGCGTGGCACTTGAAAACCGCACAAAAACTTATTCGCCGAACGGCGTGCGACTGGCGCAGGCGAAACGAGACCATCGGCGGCACAATTAATCGTATACTCATATCAATTTCATTCCCATAACGCGTGTGTGTGTGTGACGTATATAGGAACGTTTTCGCCTGGACGCGTTAAACAAAAACGAGGAAAAGTCCGGCTCCCTCTTAACACATTTATACACCTTGCATCCTGTTCGCTGCAGCTCCTACTATACGTGTATATATATATACGCACCAATACACGACGAACACGATTGAGAGGGAGAAAGAGAGAGAAAACTATGCGCGTACACGCTCTTATCCAGATCGAATAAATCAGGCGCCCGCCGCGCGCTTTGCTTTCTTTCTTGGGCGGATCGCGCGTCGATTCGAGATTTATAACAGTTGCTGCTGTGTTTGTGTGTGTGTCTGCGCGCGGGAGAAAGTCATTGACTCGCATTTACATTTAAGCGCAATAACGAAAGCGCCGCTTGCGCACCGCCGCGTTCATTGTCCGTCCCCTGCGAGAAGCGCCACGTGCGTTGTTGGTCCCCGAAATTAAATGCGCGGCGCAAAGCCGCTGCGAGAATACACAATAATAATAATGCCGCCCCCTCGAGTGCAAGTATCATATGCGGTATAATCCGCGACTAAACCATAGTTTCAATCCCTATTATATCTCTCCAATAACGAGGCAGCGCTGACATCACACACTCGCATGCACCTCCGCATATCACGTTATAGTTCGCGTCATAGTTGTATCGTCGTACTTATAGTCGGCGTCAACGTCATGTCATCCTGCGTATCGCCGACGTCATCAAGCCCGCGTCTGGCCGGGGAACGCGTACGCGCGCGCGTGAGAGAAAGATTGAGAGCACGAAAATATATATTAACGCACGGCGTCTAAGTATTTAACTCACCTTTATCGCGCGTCATGCGTCAATTTTTATTATCGCGCGACCGAAGCTTTTTCACTGTGCACGCGCCGCAGGAGTATTACAAGCTTTCGATGTATTATGTGACGTGTCGCGGGAGATGTTTGCGGTGGGCCTGTACCGCGTTGAGTAAAGATGGATAAATTGTTGGGGTCCAATGATTATTATGTCTCGGCATCGACGGGCTCTTTTTTTTCTTATAAGGTAACTCGGGGTAATTCGGCCACTACGCTAATTCGGCCATTTTTCTAGTTTGCTATCTCCATTTATCTGAAAGCTTAAATAACCAATGTCGGCAGCTTCCAAATATGAAAAATACACCTTGTAAATTGTTTTTAATTGTTTGAGAATGATCACTACATTTTTATGTAAGTTTTTATTATCAAATGTCAGCGAGTTGGCGTTTGATGAAGTCAAAAAAGTATAAGTAATTCGTTTATAGTTGAAATATAAGATAAAAAACCCAATTGAAAGTGATATGGGCAGAAAGGTAAGGGGTTTTCCTTGAATAAATTTTTAAAAATAATTTCTTTTGTAATTTATAGAAGCAAAATACTTTTGCGTCTATAATTCACCTAATTCGGCCAATCTAGAAGATGTGATCCAATAACATGAGAATTCTAAAATCATTTATAGAATGCATTATAATGTGAACAAAATTCCTTCGTTTCCTTTATACTTATTATTATTCATAGAAGTTAATAATAAAATAAAATTTTCATATATTTAAAAACATAAATTTTATTAATTTTTCGAGTTTATGAGTCTCCTTGTACACTATTTTTTCAATATTGACCGAATTAGGTAACGTGTCACCTAATTTGTCCAAAACGCACATTTTACACTTTTGCACCCTACAAAGCCACTATCACATTTGGGGCGTTCCTAATTTTTTTTCTTGATAGTATATTTAGTATACTTTAAAGCCTTTCTTATAATTTTTTCCCAACGCATTTACAGAAGGAGAGAGAAACTATTCCGCTTCAGGTGGCCGAATTACCCCAAGTAATTAGATGCGATAAGAAGAAAAGCAGATCAATGTTTCGAATCGAGGCGCGTTATAGAGTATTTTTCCTTCCAATCGTTGAATCCTATGCGGTTCTTTCACACACGCACGGCCAACGTATCAATTATATATTACAAGCGGCGCTTACTCTATACGGAGGAACCGAAGAAAAACAAAAAAAATCATCAGAGCCATTCGTAAATTCGCGCGCGCAATTGCAACATCGCGCATAGTCATATCGCTGTGACTCGGTGATAATCGTCATTTGTTTGGGCGCGCTTGTGCAACTATTACACACACACACACGCCACACACACACACACACACACACACACACACCTACGCGCGCGCGACCATCTAGCGACTGTCTCTCTTATATCCTTTCTTCGCGGCTTCTCGCACGACTTACGTCCAGGAGGGACGGAACGTATGGGTATATATGATATGCCTATAGGTACACTTATTATTATATATATACACGTGTGCAGAACACGCGAGAGATGGAACAATGAGCGTATTACGAATTCCCGTGAGCGAGAGAGTGAAATGGAATTCCTGGATTGAAGAATGCACTATATATATATGTATGTGTGTGTGTGTGTGTATGGTGCGCGCAGGAGAGCGAACAATGATGCATTAACGAGCGTTAAAAAATACGGCGCTTGGGCAATGATCGAAGAAAGCGAATAGTTACAGCTATTAATACGTTGTTCGACGTATGCCTCTATGTCATCTCGTGTGTATGTGTGCGTATATCGGCTTTATAGCTACCCATTGATCGGCATTCGACGTCGAATAATTATGTCACGCACCGGCGAGAATATGTTTTATGGAGCTTATAATACGTACTATACGTACTCTTGAGGTCTCTATAGACTCTCGCTCTTTGTTCTTTGCGGAATGAGTGAAAGTGCGGCGATAAAAAAATATTTTTAAAATTAAGAAAAAAATTATATACTATTGTACCGTCAGTATCATCTGTCTGATCAGACACAATAATCTCCTACACGTAATATGTGCGCGTATTTCTCGAACGTCGTTCACTATGACAAACAAGACGCATTGCTTCCCAGCTTACACCTATATGCTCTCATCTGCGTTGACTGCACTTATAGCGCATATAATCCGCACATGACACTTTTTTGTCGTACTATATGCGCACGCAAACGAGCTGAAGGGAAAAGCACGACAGAGTTTTCCGCCGCTTTGCGCGCGCACGAAATATTACACATGGATCCTCGTCGAACGAAATTGCCCCTTTGCATCAGAGTAAAAGAGAGGAGAGGAAATATTTCGCAAGCGCAAAGCGAGCGCTCGTATAAAAGCTATATGCGCGCACTCGCGCGTTCGCGTTGAAGCGTGTAATCCTCTTCGTAAGAGCGCGCGTGCGCGAGTAATATAGCTTTTCTTCTATATACATATATATATAATTTCCAGGGCATTGTGTACAGTGCTGAGTGCGAGATGAAACTTCTTTGGCACGCGTGAGCACGCGAGCACTCGTTGAACGGTGGGCTAACGAGTGCTGAAGATGAAATGTTTTTTTGGTTATGCGAATCTGTCTATGATGGTTATGCGAAGGGTATGATTATACTGTCCCCATTAACTAGGAGAGTGGGAAGTAGGGGTATCCCCAAACTTTCAAACGTGTCTTCGGATGTCAAGATATAAAGAATGGCACAATAAACTTGAGTTACGGATGTATTTTTAGTCTTGTTTTAAGAAAATGTTGAAAAAAAAGACTTCTTCAAACAATAATCAGCAATCCAAACGATTGGAACATACAACTGTAAAAATAGAAAGTGATTCTAGAAAAAGAGAGCTTTTATCTACTTTTTTAAAAAAAATTTCAGAATTAAAAAATATCTATGTTTACCAAAGCTATGGTGTATAGTTTAAATTTGAAAAATGAAAATGCACTAAAATATGAGCGAAATTAAGATGTAGATCTTTGCGAATTTTTAGCGTATCTCTTCCCTACTGAAAAATTTCACGTGAGATTTGGATACCATGGCTTTGGCGAAAATAAATAGTTTTTAATTCGGAAAAAAGTATAGATGAAAGCTCATTTTTTCTAGTTTCATTTTCTATTTTTACAATTATACATGCCATTCTTTTAAATTGCTTGATTATTGTTTGAAGAAGAATCTTTTTTCTCAACATTTTCATAAAACAAGACTAAAAATATTCATAACTCAAGCTCTGTATAGAGCGTTACGGTCTACTATTCTGTCTTTCTTCATATTTTTGCATCCGAAAACATTCCCTAAAGTTTGAGCATGACCCACAACTTGCAGTATACTCTCCTAGTAAGAGTTACTTTTGGGTTTTAAATTAATTATGCAATCAATTAGAGTTAATCAATTTTCCGTACAGTGATCGTGTAGAATTGCGTGATGCGTAATAACTGGAGTTTCATTATTTTCTTATAAGTCTATATGAAATCTAAGATCTATACGAAATGTTCCACACAAAATAATGAAACCTTTTTGTATATAGTATTTTGAAGCGAAAAATTAATTTCAATATATATTCAATACATATAAATTAAATCAATATATATTTTATAAATTTATTTACTTTCGAGAAGGACTGGTACAGCCACAGTATCCTTAAGCGCTCAGCAGAAAGAATTTATTCGAAATCGGGCTACGACACAGGCGATAAATTAAATTTCATACTTTTATACCCGGATTAAAAGTTCGCTTTTCAGCAGCATATATATGTTTCAAGGCGCGCGCGCGAGTGCGCACAGACACACCGCTAGACACACCTACGTGGACCTGTTCCCGATAATGCAAGTATAACAAGTCGCCATTAGCATACTCGAACACGCACTTTAGCCAACGACCGCGGGAGCACTTTGCCAGTTTTACTGTCAAAATGCGCTCTCTCGCGCGTGCGCTTACCTATACGCGAGAGCACTTTTCCCAAATTAACATTGCATCGACACATATAGATGTATATCTATATATATGTAACCAAACGCAAGCGCGCACGGAGCATTAAATACGGAATTACAGTTACAGGTACGCGCATGCGCGCGCTCGCTCTCTCAACCACGAAAATTTCGTTATTGCGCAATCGCGCAGTCGCGGCGCCGTTCGAAAGTAATCGGCGTTACTCGTAATTCGCCTAGCGGAGCACGCCATCACCCAGGCTGCGATTTCATAGTTATATATAGTACTTGCGTACGTGCAGGAGGAGGTTGAATGGATGCGACGGGTCTCTGTTGTTTTTTTACCGGCAGATGTTGAATTTTAAACGTATAGTCTGGCAACACTGTAGATAGGTATAATATACCCAGGCAACCAGGTTTTGGCAATTTATCGCCAAATTAACATTGGGTTTAATTACTATACATGTATGGTTTACCTGGTCACCCTGAATGTACCTACGCGGGTGTGCATGAGCCTCTCGATGATCGAGATTACATAAATTCGGGAAAGTATAACGACGACAATTTTATTGCTTCGTCGTAAAAAAAAAAAAAAAATGAACTGCATGCGCGTGGGTAGCAGCGCCACTGCTGCTCGACGAAAATTGCGGCGTGCAGGAGTGAATTCAAATGTTTCTTCTCGGGTGCGGATGAAAAGAAGAAGAGGAGGAACGGGGAAATGATCGGCAGAAGCGCGCACGGAAGTCTCTCGCGATAATGTTGAGCGCTATAATGTCGACACAGGCATAAATCTTACCGCGCGCGCTACTCGGTTCTTTTCTTTTTCTCTTTTTTCGTGCCGGACTGCGTGGTTCATGACCAATTTTTCGTCGTTGCGGGCTGTAGTATATACATATACGCGTTACCGAGCACTGCGCGCGGCGGCTTTTACTTGAGTTTAATTGAAAGTACGCGCGAGAAAACCTTGGCTGTAAAAAACTCCATGCAAATAAAACGCGTTTACATACCTTTACAATATTACACACGAATTATTCTTCCATAAACTCGCAGCAGCCCTACCGACCTCATGCTAATTGATTTATACTATACGACTTCGGATCGTCAAACCCGAGAATATAGTCATTCGAAAATTCATATCATCATATTATATGCCTCATAATAATGTACCTAATTTTAAAAAGTCGCACGCTGTCACAATGAGTTCGCGATATATCACGAAGCGTATATATAACTCAAGGACGAGCATATATTATAAAAATTTAATATTTGCAGTTGATGTATAAAACCATAAAAACGCAGCTCCTCTCGCCGGCGATATTCAGATTTAATGCGTAAACCGCTCCTTACTCCCGTTCCCCTTGCACGTTGCGCAACTTCGCGAAAGCTATTCGGAGCCCCGAAAAACGCATTTATTTAAAAACGAAAATAAAGTCCACCGCGCGCGCGCTTATCTTATCAACGTCGACACCGACTTGTGCGCGCACACGTTCGGCAGCTTACATAAATATACACGGGTTTTCCTATATATATTTATATTCTACTTACACACACACACACACACACACACACGCACATCAGGCTTTCAAGCTGCGTATATATAACACACACACATACTAGCGAGTTTAGCACAACCCGGGGCCTCATAAAACCTTAATTGAATGGGCAGCCGCAGCGCGTAACGAGCGCGCCATCCTATCAGGAAGAAGATGCCGCGCGCGCACACGCGAGAGAGAGAGTTCATCCTTGGCCAGGTGTTCCTCCCGCCTCTCGACGCGCGAGGAGTGCATCGCATGCGTTAAGAGCAGTAGAGCACGCGGTATGTATATAAGTACACGTCGCTCGCTCGCTCCGTTCCCTTTCACTATCCGAGCACCACGCGGATTATTATATACGCGCGCGGAGAGCCCCCCTCGCTGTGCGCATGCTCGTCTCAAGAGAGATTTTATTCGCGCACGAAGAGAGGCTCGCGCGCGGTAGTTGTCCACTTGTCAAGAACCCGTAGAGAATCGTCATTATCGTAACGGATGATCGACGTTATACATATAGCAGTCGTGCGTGCGCGGTTATAGGTCAGCTGAAGGAGAGGGGAGATTTTTGAAAAATAGAAGAGAGAAAGATTTAGTAGGATGCTGTGATAAACATGTCGGTTATTGCCCGAGGGCTATGTAATCGCGCATTCTGCTGTCATAGATCTGGTGGGCGCTGCGGAAAAAGTTTAGGAACTTGCACGTAATATATAGATTTGCGGTGACCCATTAGCGTCAGAGTGTGTGTAGTCATGTTCTCTCGAGTGTATATGTATGTTCGAGTACTTTATCGAAATGCATTCGTTTAGCTGCATAGGGGAGTTAAATGTATTCTTATTTCACGTCCAATCACTATGTATAATGTCGCTTTGTTCGGCGCGCGCTTGTCACGTTTCTATAAAAGTGTACTTATACCATACTGGAAAATCTCACGTGAGATCTCACGTGAGAAATTGTTAAAAAATTCTAAAGTTATCTGAAACGCTTTCAAGGTGCATTTTTTAATTCATTTCGGGGGTAAAACTACCTTTTTATAGTTCTGAGTTGTGGAAAACTCGTTTTTAATTAATGCAAGATTTTTACCGCCCTGTCGAGCAGAATCTCACGTGAGATTTTTCAGTAGGGTATAGACGGGCGATGCGGCCCCCGCGGGGTTTGCAAAAAATTATGCAAGATAAGTAAATCTTATAACGCGGTAATAAAACTACAGTAAATTGTTAAATGGATTCGTAGACGAGGTTTATATACATATATATAGAGTAACAGAGAAAGCCGCACGCAAAAATTAATAATATACCGATAAAAAGCTTCATCTTTATATTTATTATCGTAATTATCAAAATTACAGATTATACTGCCGAATGCGGCCATCACATGAACTACAGCACAATGAGCTCGCAAATATTTACGCCGGTGCGCGATTATCATTTTACGGCGCTGACGCGAATAATAATAAGATCATAAAGGCGCAGATCCCTGCCCATGATAACTGAGCGTTTGCCAAAAAAAAAAAAGAAAAAAAAAATAACACGACTCTTTAAGCGCGCGTTTTACGGCCGAGAACGAGGCACAATTCAATTGTACATAGACCCGCGCGAGTGTGTCGCTATTTCTCCCTCGACTATAACATTGTATCGTCGCCTGGGAGGTAAAAGGTTACAACTCGGCTCGGCGCGTAAGAAGGTTACAACTCGGCCGCTTCGGTTTTTCTTTGGTGTTTGAGTTGAGAATCGCTGTAGAAATTGGGGGAATTCGAGCTTTCATACATAATATAATTATTTTCCAATGTATCTTATTTTGTAGGAAAGTAAATTTTATAAATTATTTTTTCTCAATATCTTATATTTAAGAGATTTTTCAAAGCTTTTTATATGCTGAGCCGAGTTGTAACCTTCTTACGCGCCGAGCCGAGTTGTATAACCTTACGCGCTGCGCCAAGTTGTAACCTTTTACCTCCCAGGCGACGGTATATACTTATATTAAATGCGGCCTCCCCTTACGAGACTGCGATATTCGTATATCCGTCCAAAAAAACTCACTAACGAGCGATTCGCATATAAGTGAATCCGTTCCACTTACAGTGTACAACTTGCGCGTTAACTTGAATGATATAATCGGGGTTACAGTAGAAAACTATATATATATATATATGTAATAAAACATCGCATCATCTCGATGTTTTTCTTTCGTGTCCCGTACTACTCGCACGCGCGAGGTTTATCAAAGCGGAGAGTCGCCGCGTGTTTCTCATTCTGGCGTTATTATATATTTATACACGGAAAAGGTGCTTGAAACAAGCTGGAGAGGAAGAATCATCGCGCTACACCGAAGGTTATATAAATAGACAGCAACACTGGCGCGATGTGTAATATTTATAAAAAAAGAACGAAAACTTAAGTATGGCCAGGTACACGTGCGCGTACACACACACACACACACACATATATATGGTTCCCCGCAGCGATCGTTCAATCAGGAGACCCAATTAAAGGCTATAATTTAATCTCGAAACCCGTCTCCTCTGCCAGCGCCTGGGGATAATACAGGCGAGAGGATCGCCGCATTTTCGCGCCCAAAATTCCAGCCCTTCGTGCTTCCTTTTTAGAGCTCTCGCCGCCCATATATAAACGATTGTGTATATACGCAGCGCGCGGTACTTATAACTTCCCACTCGCCGTGCCGCCCGATGTTTGTTTTATCAGATGTACATATGTACATTTATTGGTGCCACACGCGCGCGCAGGAATCTCAAAATTTATACTATACACGCAGCGCCTGGAATGCGTGAACGTGCGTACACAATCGTTTCGCTCGGCACTTCCCGAATGAGTTATAACAACGAAAGGTAACGAGGCGGGACGGACGACTCTTTTTCGAGTGAGAGGAGCGCCTTAACGAAGCGCAGTTTTTTCTTTCCGCGCGCGAGACGTGTAGTCCGATTGGACCGCTCACCGAATATAAAAAGCTTCTTCATCTTCTTCTTCTTTTTATCCTCTCGCCTTTGAGAAGAGTGACCTGACAAGTGTCCATTATTCGCTGACGTGGCCAACATTACGTAGGTATATACTTTCTTCTTCTTCGCGGCATGCGGATTTCGAAAGATCGACTGGGCCGCGCGGGTTAATAAGGCACCCGTGCTTTACGGTTATGTGTCTGATCGTACACGGCGAGATCGACACGATCGTATCGAAGTTTTCGGTGTTCAGCGTGTATAGTGTACAGCTGCGTTATGTATCCCGAGTCAATAAGGCCGCGCTTATCTATATGACTTGCAAAACTACGCGGCTAAGAATAACTCTTACAAATATTACAAGATATGGTATATGGAACGATAAGTCGTTTGAATTTTTCTGTAGGTATCTTGTTTTGAACATTTTTTTATGCTCATTAATAATATTGGATCAATATATACGAGAACTCCACCAGTTGGAGTTCTTGAGACTGATGAAAATTTCTTTTAGGGGACACGTCTAATTTCTCTCGTTCTTTATACCTTTAAAGTACGAGAAAAAGGGAACTGATAAAACATTTTTACGCTACAATTTTTTGGTACTTACTAGGAGAGGCCGCGAACTCCGGATCACGGATTCGGCTCAAACTTTGCGATATGTTTTTTGATATAGAAATATAAAAAAAGCTGCAATATTAGACTCTAACGCTCAAAAAAACTTAAGTTTTGCGACTTTTTAGCTTTATTTTGAAAAAAGGCTTGAAAAAAACCTCTTCTTGAAATGGTAACCATTTAACTCCGGGAGTCTTAAATATAATTTCAAAAATAGAAAATAAAACTAGAGAAAATGAGCTTTCATTTGCTTTTTTAAGAATTAAAAAATGCTGATTCCTTCCAAAGTTATAAAAGTTTAAAATAGAGCGTAAAAAACACGAAAATTCGTGGAACTCTGAGCTACGAATTTTTGCTGCGATTGCCATGACTTACTCTCAACTTTAAGCTTATTCAAGTTTTGATGAAACCGACCATTTGTAATTCCAAAAAGCAAATGAAAGCTCTCCTCTTTAATCTAATTTTTTGTTTCGTAAGTTTGTATACGACATTTTCTGATGGAATGATTTACATTTGTGGTATAAGAGACATTCATAAGCACGTTTTTTAAAAATATTTTTAATGATTCGACTTCTCTCCGGCACGCTTATTATAATTATATCAATATTCCAAAAATAAGGCACGAAGGACGAGAAAAATTAGGCGCGGAAGATGTATAGTGCCATAAAAAAAAAAAATTCGAACAGTTCCATCGAGACGCTCAAATAGTAGATTTTTATGACTTTCGTCATGCATACGATAAGATATGTTAAAACGCGCTGCATAATAATGTATTTCGAAACTTAAGCCGCTGCGTTAATATTCATTTGAAATAAAACAGATTGTAGCACAAGAACTACCAGTCTGTCGCCGAGTGAAATCTCGATCTCCCACTGTCGAGAGAGAGAGAGAGAGAGAGAGAGAGAGAGAGAGAGAGAGAGAGAGAGAGAGAGAGAGAGAGAGAGAGAGAGAGAGAGTATACATATATATATCATCCTATTGCCCCGGGTCCGAGTGGCCTATCAACGCAATCGCTATCTGACTCCACTTCAACTTCTCTCTCTCCCTCTCTCTCCCTTGCTCCTTTTCTCTCGTCCAATTAGTCTAATTATTATTTTAGTTTCGGTCCAGGCGCACGCGCGGCTTGTTTCCTGCCCGACTGCCCGTATGTGTATATATATACACTATACGCGGCTTTTTTAACTCAAGCCTCGTCGACGCTCGCTTTGTATTTCGGCTATATAAATTGACGTTAATAACGCTCGAATTTCTCCGGCACACGGCGAAAGAAAAGAAGGTAGCGCGATTGCGCGATGCCACAATTACCATTGTCAAGTTTATGAAATCTCGTTATATATATATATATATATATATATATAACATGTGTAATAATTTCGGTTTAGAGGCGTTATGAAAGCGCTCCTGATTTCTATAAAACATAAATAAATAAATGATCTAAAAAAATGTATGGGTCCGAAGTTATAAGAGTGCGCAGCCGTTTTCATCATTTGGGGCACGAAAATGTATGAATACACTATTTATCCTAAGAAAATGAACTCCAGCTACATTATATATTTATTACGTAACATGTATGATTGTATTATATATATATGAATGCGTTATATATATGTAACAAATATCCCGAGGGCAGCATCGATTGAGACACTCTTTGCTCCTCTCAAAAACTGACCGTTATAACTGGAATTATTTCTCATGTACGCATAAATGTTGCCTTGGGGGGGGGGGGGGGGGGGGGGGTCAAAGTTTCGACGATTCACTATACAATCGAGCCAATTAACGATTTTTATAAATTCGACATAAGTCTTTGTCGAATGTACATAATTCCGAAATTTTAAATGACGAAAAACGTATTTTCGAATGCAAATATTATTGACCTACCGTATTTTCGACCTACTGTCCAAAATATCGAATTTCAAACTACAGAATTTTAATAAAGAGATAATAAAGATATTTCCAAATAAATCATTAGAGCTACATCTACATTAAAACTCTGTAATTTGAAATTCGATATTTTGAACAGTATAGGTAAATTGTTACTTTTGAAAATACGTTTTTCGTCATTTAAAATTTCGGAATTATGTACATTCGACTACGACTTATGACGAATTTATAAAAATCGTTAGTTGGCTCGATTTTATAGTGAATCATCGAAACTTTGGACCTCTCCCCGTTGCCTTTACACTGTACTTCGTTTGCGAAAATCAACGAACGCTTGAAAGAATCCTTTCCGTCTTGAAATTAACTATAACAATAAGCAGCAATTAAGACGAACGATAGCAATTCAAAAAGCAAACCCCTTTCAATTAAAACTTCGCAGCAAAAAGCGTCTGTACGACATTCACCCCGTACTTTATCCATCTCTCCGCACAAATCGCACTATGTAATTACAAATGAAAACAAGAAAACAAAGTAAAAACACGCAACGCACACGGCTGGCACGAAAATTGGTTTCCCCCACATAATAAATGATTCCCAATCGGGATCCGGCATCTATCTATTTATCTATATCCCGTTGCTATGGGGATAAGCCGCGACCGCCGGCAAGGCTGTCTCATGTATAAACATAATATAAGGTACAAGCTGCTATATACGCATAGCAAACCTTATGGTCTCGTTCTAAGTACCGCGCTCGCTGCAATTTCTTTGATAACGCGCACCGCCGTTCAGAGTCGCGGATGCGATGCGGTATCTATATAATGCCCGCGCACGCATGATACAGCTGGCACTCGAACGTTTTCTCCAAATCTATATATTATAGCGGCCGATTTTAATCGCCGCGCAGTTATGATATGCGCCCGCGCGTACTCGGTTCAAAAGGGGGTCGACAAAAATTTATAGAGCCGCTTGCGCGTATACTTAAGAGACCTGTAAGAGATAACAAAATTGCAAACGAATTTGAAAGTTGCACTAGCCGCGTGTGTGTTACAATTAGTTATGTAGAGCTGGTGTGCGTTTCTTAATCTTAGATCGTGTGCGTTGCATATACACATAGTCGTGTGGAGAAAAATGTGGCCAATTTATCTTAAAAAGCCATTGGGAAATCTGTAGCAAATCAGAGGCCACAATGCGGGATTATGTGCTAATAAGCATTCATCCTTCGGATTCCAAAGCGACGTTTGCGAAATTTTTTTTGAGCGCTCGCTTAGCCTATTTTAGCTTATATATATATACAAATTGATCGCCCAGTTATATATATTCGCACAGCCTCATTTTTCTGTCCGTCTGGCTGTCTCTCTCTCGCTGTAGATTCACAAAGTGCGGCCGAAAACGGCTCATCACGGTCGCCTATAACGTATATACCGTTATTACGGCGAGAACTACTTTCTAAATTATATAGCGAAGTATAATAAAGTGCGTTACATTTATCTATGCATTCAAATTAGCCGAATAGAGCTCGTGTGTAACAGACGGGGTGAAAAACTTATTCATGAAAAAAACAAAGTGAAAAAAGCGCGGGCGGGAAAAGACGCGAGAGTTACGTAAACCTATATAATATGTATATCTTATATAGCATGCCTCCGCGGCGCAGAAAAGAAAAATAACGCCGCCGGAATACTCGGATTCGCGCTCTCCCTGCGTCCGCGATTCTCTCCATCAGTGTACGCGTGTACGTGTCACGCACTAAGAAAACAAGCGCCACGTGAGATAGAGGTTGCTGCTGCTGCTGTTCATGACAGATTATGCGCCCGTTCTCCCGGTTTGCCGAGACTGCGCGCGCACACAAGCGACCCGACCACTTTCTATAAAGACTATATCGACGACAAATTACGATGGCTCGCGATACCCTTGGCGATAGTTCGCTCGCGCTCGCGAGCGCCAATCTTTACGATCGGCCCCCTCGAGCTACATGCCCGCGCGCCGCGTGCGCGCCTATATATTTTACCCGCGCGCCGCTGCTGCTGCTGCTTTCGATTTTATGCGCACCTGAGACGAAATTATCCGGCGAAGAAAGTCCAGCGCGCGTTTTTCCCTTTTTACCGCGGCGGATGAAAATTGTCGGACTGTTAAAAAAGTTCGACTCGCATGATGTATATAGGACGTTGGAGCGAGGAAGTCAAGTTTGCCCAGCGGCGCGGATTTTCAATTTTGTTGGGCGTAAGTATAGCGAATAATGTGCGCTCGTGATTAAGTTTCGCGGGGTATATTGAAAAAACAAAACGTGCGCGTGTATTTAAGTTGGGAACACCAAGTTTAAAATTTTTGTAGCTGCACGCGCGTCAAGTTCGCTTTACCTTCGGTGATGGCTATTATGCGTTGAAATCTATTATGTAAAAGTATTATGCTTGCTCGTGGTGAACTTAAAACTTGAACGTAACGCGCGGGTTCTTTCTTTTAGAAGGTGAGTACAATTATGTTTTGGAAATGTGGTTTTTAGTCATGAAAGAGATTGATATTGCTTTATTTAAAAAAAGTAGAGAATTTCATTTTAATCTTAAATAACATTACATTCTAAAATAAAATGTTACAAGAGATTACTTTTCCAATTGTATAATTTAACGTTTTACTCAGAAGGATGTACCACCACAGCAAATTACGATTGTCCCGATAGCTTTTCGATATCTCGCTTTCATGATTTTACGATGGAACTAAGAAATTCACACTTGCTACACTATTTTCGTTTTCCTATTCTTATTTAATATTTTATTGCCTTGTTTATGACTAGAATGTGTAATAGCTACACAAAAAACAATTCGATTCTTTTGTTTTTAAATATATAAAAGTGGTTTATTTATTGTTCGATTATTTTTATAATCATTTTTCAACTGTGCTGTTATGGAATTAATTTAATTTTTGCTACGTATTTTTTTATTCCCAAAAACAATAAATTATTAGATAACCAAATTTTTGTAAAAAAAAAAAAGAATCTGAATTTTTATAAAATCTTCGTAAAATGTTGTTTTTAAAAAATGCTACGTACATATATCTACATAGTTTTGATTTAATCTACGAAATTACTCTTTACATAATATGTTCGTTGACAAGGTCAGTTAATAATTGTATTTAAAAATATATTCAACAACTTTTCAAATTATTACGTTGTTTTCTTCTATCAGCGTTACGTTATAACATCATCAGGATATGACTATGTTAAATGCGATATAAAAGATAATCGCGCGAAATAATGAGAAATAATATAATTTAATGAACTTTTGAAAGTATGCATTAAAGGTACCATAAAAATTAAAAAAAAAAGATCATTCATTATCCTTATTAAACTTAAACTGAAATTGCACTAATTACAAAACATTACATAACGTCGTCCATATACACCTCCGGCTTAATATAAGAAAAAAAAAATAAAAAGCCAAAACTGATACTGTACAACATTTATCAAACTAAATAATTAATAAATATAAGTGTATGCCGACGTCGGACTAATCGGACTACTTTTTTAAGCCTCTGCTTACGCTACTTTCGTGCAAAAGAAGAAAGTCCCGTAACAAATAAATCACTGATATATACATGCCCAAAAACAAAACCAAAACCATCTTCGCACGCTTACCATTCGCAAAATAAAACCTATAATGTACACCTAAATGAATGAAAAAAAAAAAGGAGGAAGAAGAAGATCCCATAATAACTTATGCACGTTCGCACCGACGAAAAATACATACAGCGAAGCGTTTAATTCCCATCACCTCGCGTTATATAGCATTCATTAAAAAAAAATATAATATAACCCTCCTCAGCCGCGAAAAAGGAGCCAACGAACCCATCCAATTAAACGCGCGCTTCAAAGCCTCGGCTAAAAGGAAATGAAAGGTGAAAAGCGTCATCCCTTCGCCGAGGACAAGGCCTTGCTGCGCTCGCGCGCATTGACACACTCGCGAGGAATTCCTCTCACCCGAACCTCTGCCGCGCACTTTTCTATATACATATATATGCACGCGAGCTCGGGTTATATGCGCTGCGCGCTCGGCTACTTTCCCTCGACTCGGATGAATTTTGTTCTATAGCAGCCTTTTTGCGTTCACGCGCGCCCCGCAGGCTAACAGCGCAGCTCTGTAATACGCGTCGCTTCGCGGCTGAGCGAACAGCTGATCGCCGGGTCTATAGGTATATATGGTTGTCTCGTGTGTGTGTATATATCACTGCCGTTTCTTCCTTCTTTTTGCCCCCCCCCCCTCCCCTCTGTGTCTATTAAAGTCGTTTATATTAATCATGTGTAGGAGCAATGAGTGCGCGGCCGCGCTGAAAATTGGACTTGATTAAATAACACGTGTCGAGTGGCATAATCGGCCGACGTATACCTTATCTGCGGCTTTTCCTCTCATGCTACTGCGCGCGCGCGACGTTATCGCGCCCGGAGGCTTATATTTAGAAATTTATGTAATTATTTTTAGGAAAGAATTGTTGGTTTGCGATTGCAGCTGGCCGAAAGTGTACAAAATGGAAGGTGTAGTGTAAAAGTTTGCGCGTTAATTTTCTCTCTCTTCGAATTCCTGATTCGGTTTTTTGCTTCGGTATATATAGAATCAGTCGTGAATGGTAAAACAGTTGCATGCAAATGAGCACTTCAGGTTATTTAATCAACTTTCACGATCTCCTCGGGCAGGATTATATTTGTTTATTCATAGCCCTGCATGCTGATACGTGGCTGTTTCCAATACTCATAGACGAACTTTATCCATAACTCATGAGATATACTTCAAGGCTTATGCACACTTTACGTGCATTTTGATTTCAATATTTCATTAATTTTAATTTTTAAGAAACTAAAATTTATGTAGTTGTGCTTTTTCTTCCTCTTTTTCTCAAAATTCCGTAATACGCGGTATTAATAAACCTTTCGAAAAAAAAAATTCATAAATTTCTTAACAGTATACATTATTACGCACACGAGCAGCCAATACCGCTTATTAAAACTCGCTTGATCATCGCTGGGCTATAATGCAGCGCTCGCCAAAGATTTATACTTCTCCCAGGTATATAAGCACGCAAGAAGAAGAATAAGGTGCGAAAATATCGCAATTCCGTTCAATTACAGTGGCCCTAAATCTTCCCCACGCGTACCTACACATTTGGTTTTCAAGAAGACGTCAACAAAAAAAAAAAGTACCGCCGACACGCCAATCCCTAACAAACAAAATTATATGCACTCGTCGCGTAAATATATTCCCCGCGAGTGTGTATATAATACTCATACATTACACACTGAGCAACGAGGCGAAGAAAAAGGGGGAGAGACGACGCGTCGCGCTCGAAAAAGATGAGAGAGGAATGCGAGCGAGCTCGGAAAACGCCGCAGCGAAATGGAAAGTTGCGGCAGCCGTTAATAAATCATCGGCAAATGAACGCGTGCGTATACAGGTGTGACACGCGCGCGTACATGGCGGCACTTTCTATACATATACGCACATATATATGAGTGCACCGCACGCGAGAGAAGTGTCGGATACTTCCCAGCCACTTAGCGTCCGCGCAATAATTATACACGTTCGTAGAGCGCACGCGCGCGAGTGAGAGAGAGCGGAAGGTCAGGGCTCGATAAATTCCCATTGATGAACGCGGAAAGAGTCGCGCGAGCTGCTTTCTGTGTAATATACCACGCGTATAGATGCTCTTTTTTCGTAGAGAGAGAGATTTCTCCGGCCAGTTTTTTTGCTGCCCGTCGTTCGAGGGAATGATCGCGTTGCATAACCGAAATTTATACTATAGTAACAGCCGTGCAATTGTGACTGGAGGCTCATGCGTTGTCCGCGTGCATACTGACGTATTATACTACAGACGGTTTCTCGGTGAATTATGGATAACGAGGAATCAGAGACAATGTTTTTTTGTGTGCAAGCTTGCATTAGACAAGTCGTTAGCGTATATATACTCTTAAATGATGCTCTGCGATAAGCGTTAGAGTTGTCAAACGAGCTTTCGTGTAGAAGTATAATACGCGGTGTGGGGAAGTCGAAAGTCATCATTTTAAAGTATATGCGCTGCAAATAAGAACCTGAGAACAGAATTGAACAAAGAGAGCGGGAAATGGGAAAAGTTAAAGTGTGATTAGAAAATTAAGTAACGAAGCGAGAATTAACCATATGTAAAGTAGGTAAAATTTGAGACTCTTCGAAATAGCGAAGCTTTATTTATGTGCGCGATTTCTAGAGTTTATTTATAGACGGGATTTGCGTAAAATTTAAGAATGGAATGGACTGATCCGTCTTCGCTATTTTGAAAAAAAGCGGACCCATAGGTGCAAAAAACGAAATTTATTAGGTATAATCAATTTGTTCATGTATGTGGGTTACCGAAAATCAAAATTTATTATACCGAAAAAGAAAGATATTTACGAATGAGCGCCTGCTTCCCACTCCCGGATCTTTGCACCTTGGAATTCCGGGTTTTTTTGAACGGCGTTAATTAGAGCGCGTGAAAGTATACTCCAAAACACAAAAAGAAGATCATAAACCATAGACAAAGACGCCATACAAAGGAGGAGAGCGGAAATACAAAAACGCGAGGGAAAAGCCTCGACGCGTCGGACAATTCGAAGGAGGATCGCGGGAGATGAAGAAATGGGATTTTGCTTCAGCGCGCACTAAATTATCGCCTCGGAAGTATAATATTCGCTCTGTTAATATGCTAATTCCCCCGGCTAATTTATTCTCGAATGTATCCTTCCAGTTTTTTTAAATGATCAAAAAAGCCAAAAGAAATTTTCTACGGAGATTCCTAGGTTTTTTGTGACGTTCAACATTTCTCGGAATATATTACAATCACCTTGAACCATTATACAAAATATATTAAAATATGTATAAATATATTAAAATAAAGTAAATGACTGGAATGTCATATATATACACATAAATTGACACTTCAGGCGCGCACTTCAGGCTACAGGGTGCAGCTATAATAATGAAAAGAATTTGCAGTGAAAGTTTCTTCAATTTCAGTAACAGCTACAATGAAGTTAATGGTTACTTGTGAATAAAATAGAAAATAAATGGCATTCTCCGCTATTCTTAAGCTCCGCAATAATGGGCCATTCGTTTCCCAAGCGTCGCGCCCGAATGACTTTATTCAAAAACTACTTCTGGAACTCCAGCCATCGCATAATATACATATATACACACATAACACCGCACATTTGTGTATGTACATTGAATTCTCGTACACATTAGCACCGCTCGCGCGGGACGCTGATTTATTTACTTATTGCCATTCAATTCTAATGTTTATTCATATATACGTATACACGCATTCGTGACTCACCCACTGCATAAGATCCGTCATAATTCTCGCAATACCTCTCTAACGTTAATAACCCATTCGGAGATGCCCACATTCTACGTCCCTTTAAACCGGCACCACGGCTGGGAAATCCCGTAAGCCATCGCCTATAATGGCGGGTATAGAGAACGAGAAAAAAAAAAGCTACAAAAAGCACGACGTGTCGAACAATGCTCAATATCCGCGACGAGTTATACGCTGTATATAATAGGCGCGATCGGGATCAGCGAGAACTCGAGCGCAAAAAGCGAACGAACGGCTCGCGCCGATTGAAAAAGGAGAATAATATTGAGCATAGAAGGAAGCGCGCAGCGCGAAGGGATCGAGCTCTCCGTCCAATACACCTCTATATGTGTAGCAGAGAACTGCAAAAGGCCTTGACCCGCTACACTTACACGGCCTAGCCACAGTGCAACGGCTGTACTATATATACAGGCGCACTGTACTCGCTCCTTCTCTTTCTCCCATCGTCGAAAGACGCGGTGCCGCCACCTTTCCATATATACCTATATACACCGAATCAGCCGGCGAGGAATGCCAGAACCGTTGTTCGTACGGTCTGCGGGAGAGGAGGCCGCCGCCGCCGTAGGATATATAGCGTTATATAGCCGCACACCGGCGCGTTCTCGTTCGACTTTATTCACTCGCTCTCTGTGCAAGTGTGTATGTGTGTGTACGGGAGCGCTGATCGTCGCCGATAATCGGGTCATTGCACAAGCCCGGAAAGCGGCTTTTGGCTTTTGTGTGTATATATACGTGCACGACTTTTTCTATATAGGGGAGGAGGAGGATTGTGCTTTCTTCTATTATATACATTTTTTTCGTGCGGCTGCTGCTGCAGGATTTCCTCGAGCCCGCCAGGCCGTAAATATTGAGGGGCTTGTTGAGACGATGATTATGCGCGTTTATTGTAGCCGAGAGCGCGGTGAAGTTTCTTGCGAGGCACCTGTTTTCAGATTTAGCACGGTGTATATAGCGAAAGATATATTACGCAGCTAGGTTTGTAAGAAGTTCTCGAAGCGATAAGCGTTTTGTCGCTTGCGCTTCCGCCTGTATATATATATATAGACATGAAATGAATTGTTCATGAGGATTCACTTGAAGTGCCTCTCGCGTGATGTTCGATAATGGAGCAGAGCCAGGAGTTTTATTTATTGATTCGGAAACAGTTATGTGAATACAACAGAATGATTGAAATAAACAACATTTGCGGTTGAGAAATGTCGGAAATATATTTCAAAAGCAGTAACGTTAAGTTTGGAGACGTTTTAAAAGTGTACCGGCAATATACAAGTTTTCGTAATCATTGCAACACAATAAGTTGCAGCGAAAATGCAGAAAGATCAATAAGCAATATAATTGTTCCAGAGCTCGTATAAAATGCGGGGAGACATTTTTATCGTTCGCGCAACAGAAGTATGCGGAAAAATAAAATTGTTGATATATGTAATATGTTGGAAATCGCCGTGCAACGAGAAGAATTTTAAACTATCCAATAACATTTAATTATACATACGCAGCCGGATTTACTTGTACGCTAACTTAAATGTACGTGGATCAGTAAACGAAAGCAATACACATTTACTCGGATAATTTGAAATTGAAAATACCGCGGATCGGCTATAACTGGCGCTTAAACTTTCACTGAACCGAAGAAAATTTTTATTGTTGTACCGAGCAATTATCATCATCGCAAGAATAGCGCCTACTACGCGGCGTTTACGTTCAAACGTAAACGCAGATTGTTGTTATGTAGTCAAATAACGCAGATCAACGAAACTATAAATTACCCTTATCTGTATATACACGAAGTCCGGCCGTTAAAAAAAATATTTTCAATTCTGTTCGTGCACGAAGAGAAAAAATAACAAATTTTTTTTCATTATACTTTACGTAACCGCTTGTATCCAGGCAACAAAACCGCGAATGCGCTAACATTCTTTTCACGCCCGACGAAAAATTCGAAGCAAGATCGATGATCGCTCGACAAATTCACGTATATAACACGCCGCGGCGGCTGCAGAGGTATAAATATAAATCACGCCGCGATAAATACTTATACGAAAACAAACACTGATCATCGAAAACATGGCAGTCAGCCGCGCAATCAAAACGCGCCGTCGAGTCGCGCAAGTCACGTCAAAAGTCGTTGGTTTCAAGAGCGAAAACGAGGCGGGAGAGGGAGTAAACAGCATTCGCGCAGATGAACATCCGCGCGCGTTGACTTTCAATTACATAAAGCGCCGAAGAAGAGAAAAAAAGAAAAAAGCAAAAAAAAAATCCGTCGCACAATGTAATCCTCTTACATGCGTCGTCTCCACTACTCTCGGGTTTCGTAATCGGCAGCTCTCGTTATCGATCAATCGCGCGATCGATTATATTATACACTTATACACACTCTGTTCCTCAGCGTATTCGTCAATTTCAGCGAGCCATAATCGGCTCATCGCGCTTTTTTCGCGTCGTTGTTGCTATTATACACACGCGTGTATATATAGAGATTTTACGTAAGGCATAAGCGCGGCCGACTTCCTGGCTTGCAGCGCGGTGAATCAGATTCGGCAAAAATGCGCGGATATGCGCGCCGCACGCGTTTTACGTGACGTTTTTTGGACGCGCTGCTGCGGTCGGGGATTCCTCGGAAACGTGTGCGCTTGTTTTTCGCGGTGGAGGTGGGATGTGAGGTGATTCGTTTTTTGATTTTATACGCGCTGACAATTAAAATGATATTTTCGAGGGAGAAAAATTTGATATAATTGATTACCTACTTTTCGTATGGACTCTTGTAACGCATGTGCATAGAAAATTGTTCGAAATAATTATTTAACTACATTAGTTATTGTCCTTTGCACAAAATATTACATTGAATCAAACCATTTTTGGGTATTAACTTGAATTTTGATTTAATTGAATCAATTATATCATTTACAATAACATTGATTTAATTGAATTTTTTTTCTCAGTGGAGAGAAAATTGTTTGACTTGTTATCGGATGTACAGTATTATCGGGGTTACCATGAGGAATAAGATATTCTTGTTGGTGATTACATATTCAAAAAATATCGATTTTTTTTTTATGTTTCACGTTAAAATTATACGTCTGAACTTCATCGATAATTGAACCATCGACTATGTGCCAGAGACATCGGTTATTATAAGATCTCCGAAATTCTGAGAACGTCTTATTTTGGACAGTAAATCAATAAAAATTTACGTTCGCGGACGAACGTGTAAAAACTATATAAATTTTAAGTATCGCGGTTAATAAAGGGTTATATTAATGTTTTAAAAAAAAAGCACGCCTGATAAAACTTTGCAGATCTTTATTCATGCAGCGTTACTAAGTATTTTTATCTTTATCTTTCGAAAGTTACGGAACTGTTATCTCTGTTTAGTATTGCAAATAATTAACCTCGCTCACGACAACTTGTTTGAACTGATAATTTTTGTTAAATAATGGAACACATAATTAGTTCTTTTTTTTAATATTAGGAGAAGCCGGCCGGGCAACATAAAAGAAAAATATTACAAAGATACACAAAATTGTTAATTAAAACAATTCAGATATGAATATTACTATGTAATTATGCACACTATGTTTACACTTGAATTTTGAAAAAAGAATTACGATTAATATTTTTTGCATCCTTGTAAAACTGCCTGCGCAGAACTGAACATAAATTTAGTCGTGACATTTATGATAAACAATATTAATCATTTAATTGTAGTGTTTTCCAGTAGTTGTGATCATTATTTATACGATAAACGCACTTTTTATGAACAAAATATGATACTTTTTATTTTTTATTTTGTTTTTCTAATCAGAGTAAAGTGTTTAAGTTAATTTAAACAATATATAGAAATTTGAATAACCAAACTTTACATAATTTGAATTCACTAAAAACTATACATATATGTTCTATTTTGAATTTTCAACTACAATCAGTTCAAAATAATTTGATTAGTCTCAACATATTGTATTTGTATGTATATTCACGCGTAGTGCCCTATGAACGTATTTATTTCATAAACAATCATCTGGTTTTTTACAAAAGGCATTTTGTTTATGAATCAAAAGAAGGTGTTTTTTAGTCAATAAAATTATTTATCTATGTTAAATGTTGATTTAGATAAATTCATAATAGTGTTTAAAACAAAGCTGCGTTTCATTTTTTCCGGATTCCCCACCTGCTTGATATCTTATAATTTTATATCATGCTTTAATATTAGTACATTCGTAAATTTCACCGAGTGCCGCACAACCATTCTCGAACGTGTGTACTGGAAACAAAACTCCGTCAAAATATTCGTAATACCACTCGATCAGTCACAGTATTATCGGCAGGCTGACATACCCGTATCGCGCTATCTCAATAAATTCTCTATAATATAACATTAGAAAAGCCTTTATCGCTCGCGACAATTGTAACGATAATCGGCATTCTTCCCGCACGCCATCACTCTGTCACGTTACTAACTCTACAATCAGCCAACAATTATCTACGAGACATAAGTGCAAACATCCTCTGTACGACGCGGTAGGGGCGGGCGCTTCTCTTCTGCATAATATTTACCAAAATAGCGTGTGGCCAAACAATGGCGGCGCGTCGAACTCGCTCGACTTCCGGTACTCGCGAAATATATTACAGAGGCGACCTCTTGTTAGCGTGGTCTACTTTACGTAACACTTGCAAAGCTGCCTGCGTGTATGTGTGTTTTATGTGGAAACAGCGACGGTAAATTATTTAAAACGTACTTAAATTAGCGTCGCGCGCACTCGTGATTATTAAGTCGCCACCTGCGCCTTTTGGTCATTTTTTTTTAACGCAGACATCGCGTGACGAGATGAAACCATTCAGTACTTACTCGAAAATTTCAAACTAATACAGTTTTTTTTTTTTTGTTTACATTATTATTAGTCCAAAGAATTATATTTTAATGTGCTCAAATGAAATGTTCTCTTATAATCCAATTACCATTACGCACCAGAAGATAAACTTTTACTGCATAAGTTTATGCCGTAGAATTGGATTGATGAATAAATATTAAGCTGTAACATAAATATGCATAAGTCTTAACAGTTACCCTAGCGATACAGGAGTAGGTTCTCCAAAACTTGTTGATTAACAATATTACACAACGTTTTCATAAAATAGAAAGTTATACATACGCTTTGTGATTTTAAATATCTAAAGTACAATTATTTTACAAACAATTTCAATCATCAAACTTGTCGGTCATTTACATCCATCTAACATCTAACTTTAATTAATTTCACTGCTATAGTCAACCATATTATGTACCAAATTAAATTTTCGAAATTTCAAAACCAATCAATTTCTTTCGGA
Organism: Torymus aiolomorphi; assembly: GCA_036365515.1. NCBI lineage: Eukaryota > Metazoa > Arthropoda > Insecta > Hymenoptera > Torymidae > Torymus > Torymus aiolomorphi. The sequence goes on from CM070876.1 coordinate 23,109,430, forward strand.
TTAAATCCGATTAAAAATCTATATGAGACCGAGAAACCGTTTCGCAACTCGCACAACGAAAAAAAAGAGCCAATAAGCCATCATCGTCCACAGAGATATTCAAGCATACCGATATATGCGCACGTGAACTTGAGAAAAGAGAAAACCGAGCTCTCACGACAGTTAAATCTGGATCGGACACGCTGGGCAGCAGCATTAAGAATCAAAGAAAAAAGATACACGTAAATATCACTGCGTAGAAAACATCCAGTTCACACACACACACACACACACACACACACGCACACGCGCACACACGCACATACATACACACACACACGTGTATCCGAAATATGCAGATGAACTATAATAAACGGTATACGGAGCGAGACAGCGCGGAATAAAAGATCATTAGCGGCGATAAAGCAGGGCGCACACGCAAGAGAAACCTCCTCTTGTCATTATTATAAGCGCGAGAGTGTGTAAGTGTATACATATACACGCGCATATATATGTATATACACGTGAGAGAGCACCGCTTGAATGAATAGCAGCGCTGCTGTCCGAGATTTATATATCTCCCGGCTATCGAACTCGCTCGCGCGCGCTGACGATTTCCAAATCTCCTGCCTCTCCGAAATTTCTTCGATCCTCTCGCTCTATCTCCTTTCCCCACGCGTTACGAACGCACATGTGTATTATATACGCTCGGATACCATCACCTATCCGTCAGAGGAGAGTACGGACAAAAAGAGATAGCGATCGAGCTCTGAGCTACTTTTCGGCTAGTTAGGGCATCAAGGCTGTCGCGCCTATATGTGTGTGTGTCTGTGAGAGAATGTTTGGTAAGAAAAGAGAGAAAAGGATTGGGGAGCCACTCGTATTTACGTTTCGAATTTCAATAGTGTTTGGTTAAATGATTGCGCAAACGTGTGCGTGTATTCGAACTTAACGAAAATCTCATTAAACGCACTGAGATGAGTTTTTTTTGACTTCTCGTGTTTGAGTTTCTATCACGTATTTGTGTGCGTGTGTATAATGCGCGCGCGTAATCGAGTTTCAATATATATATATATATATAACTGCTGATGATGCTTAAGGCTATAATTATATATATCGAGTGTGAATTATTGTTCGAGGGAAAACGTCGCTATTTAAATAATGCTACACATTTTTTATTACATTGCACTTCACGATAATGAAAACTTAATAGGCCGCCAATTTTGGTCCGACACTGCTCTACAATGTTGTAGAATAAGTACTACAACGAGATTCGAGGAACTATTATAGTGCATATACCACACAGGACTTTTTTTTCAACAAATAGCACAAATACATATCCCGTATTCAAGCGACAGATCTGAAAACATGTTTTTACATGATGTTATCTCAAAAACAATTGGTTTCGTCATCATCCCGTGTCCCGCGGGTGTGCGCACTATGCTCCATCACGTTCGGAGAAGCACGGCGCACCGCATTAATGAATTAATAATTAGCATGTATCGAGGGATAGAGAGAGCTGCTGCTGCTGCTGCTGCAGAGACACTCGCGCAATGATAGACGATAAGAGGCACGGAGGGGACAACTAATAGCAGGCCGATTTTTCAACTGACAGGTATCTACATAGAAGCAAAGAAGAAAAACAAAAGCCGTGTCATTAGACGCTGAAATTCCGACGACGATGTCGACAACAATCGAGCTTCCATCATGCGCACGGAACCGATACACGTAGACGTGTGTGTATGTGTGTGTACACGGCACATCAATTATCTATATACGAAATCGACGGAAAATTTCGCGCTAATTGCCAGCCATGCGTCGGCGCAACGCAACGTATAACGCGAGCACGCATGCGAGAGAGAGAGGGAGAGAAAAAAAAAGGGAAACGATCTAACCATTTTCCCACACACACACACACACACACACACACACACACACACACACACACACACACACACACACACACACACACACACACACACACACACACACACACACACACAGACACACACGGACACACACAGACAGCCACAGACACATACACGCGCGCACTCACACATCTGATGATGATGGGAATTGGGAACGCTTCTGTACTCACGCGCGCGAACTAATGAAATTCAAACGATCTTTTTTCCCGAGGGCATTCACATCCGAATCTATACAGGTCCATGTGTGCATGGTCGAGAAAAAATGCTGTCCAGTTTTCCTCCTCTCTCTCTATCTCGCTCTGTCTCTCTCTCTCTCTCTGTCTCTCTCTCTCTCTCTCTCTCTCACTCTCTCTCTCTCTGTCTCTCTCTCTCTCTCTATGTCTCTCACTCTCTCTCTCTTTCTGTCTCTCTATCTGTCTCTCTATCTCTCTCTCTCTCTCTCTCTCTCTCTCTCTCTCTCTCTCTCTCTCTCGCTCTCTTCTATCGGGAGTCAAATTCTGATGCACCTGCTGGTCGCGCGAGTACCGTTAATCGCATTAGGCCATGCACGGCGTTGCTCAACCCGACGCTATATATATATTATATATGTATTTCGATGCCCCGCCGCGAAACTGTGCCTCTCGACAGACTTTCTCGTCGCGAGTAACGCGAGATCGCCCCGGCGTTGTATAGAATCTGTGACGCCTATGGATATATGTATAGACGTATACATGTAGACCTGTAATAATCCCAGCTCGCGGCCAATTAGCTGTATTACAGAGCCGCCCGCGCGTGCGATTACCGAATCCTCGCGGCGAGGCCATTGTCGTGTGCGTGCGTGCGCGCCGGTATCGGATTCTCCGAGGTTTATACTTTTCTTTCTCCTATTATACGTATGACTATGTACGAGGAAAACTGTCTTTTAAATATATATCTAATCTCTGTTGGGTTATTTTGGTTCGCCGAGTATATAATTACATTGATCGTACGACTGGGACGCGAGAAGTTTGAGAAAAGAACGAATTGATAAAGGCGTGTTTTTGTGTACGCAGCGATTTTTTTTTGCGCTCTCGCACGTGCAACTGTATAACAGCGCTAATGTAACAATCAGAGCGATGCACAGCCCGCCGCGATGTTCGCGAGATCCTTTATCACGAAGCCGTTACGCACTTGTCTGCTGTTCGTTGTGGTATTTTTTTCCCCGCGCGAGGCCAGATCTCTCGAAGAGGATGTTAAAAATATATTACTAATAAATCTATTACTTGTATTCTGTATTGCATTACTCTGGTGGAAATCCAAAACATTTTATAACTAGTAATTGACCATTTATATTAGAAACTTGCTATAAAATGGGAATTTCTTTTGTCCAGTTTCTAGCTCCCGATGAAACGCTTTTTCTCCTATTATTTGGCCATTGAGTTTTTCTACTTGCTGTTATGACAAGGAGTGAGAGAGAAAGAATTATTAGTTCATGTTTTTATTTATATTTTGGTAAGCCATATATCCAATGCACTTTAATGCTCTGTCATCAAAGATAAAATTAGTACGTAAATCAAATACGAATATTTTGCTGTCAATCTAAGAAATATGCAAATAATGGTCGAAAAAATATTTCATCATAGCGATTAATTAGCCGGTTTTACTAGCTATTTTCTAACTTCTTGCTCATTTCATATACAGGTTGTATAGATGAATTTCTACCAGGGTAGTTATTATACTACCTTGTATGCGCGCATATATAAAATGTAATTATTTATTATAAACAGATTTGTAATTGTTTCGAGCTAATTTTTATATATATCTATATATCTTTTTCAAATTAATTGATAACTAAAGAATTCAGTTCTTATTGCGCTTACATGCACGAAACAGTGTTGCTGGCTCGTGGCAGTAAATGGCTTGTGCATACAGAACTGAGGTTCCGGGGCCAATACTCAATAGGTTCAAATCGTTCAGTCGAACCACGGTTCAACCGGAGTGAAGAGAGATTGGAACCGTATGGCATACCGGAGCAATAACGACAAAACAAAAGAACGGGGTCTTTGCTTGATGAAAAGATTTGGAGTTCCCTTCTTAAAAAAGTGATGACCGGAAGAATTTAAAATTAAATATGCATTTTTATTTGATAATTAAGTATTATTTATTGGAATATTTATTGGAATGAAAATGATTAAAGGGAAAAGTATTAAATAAATAATAATCAAATTAATATGAGTTGCAGCTTAACAAAATAAATAACATGTTTTAATTATTTGTTAAAGTGATGGCCAGAAGTAGAAAAGTATTTCAAAACACAATACGGTTAGTTATATTGAATTGCACAGGGTAAAATTCAAAACAATATTTTAGAAGAATTAATTATGTTAATATTAGAATAAATTATGTCAATATTATCTTCAGATTTTATTCTTTATTTAATACTTAACAAAAAAAATATTCGAATAAGCTTATAGTTTCTAGTCTCAAAATTTTGTATTCGTTAAGAGTAAATGTACTACAGTATTATATCAATTATTAAAGATGCATCAAAATTAAATGGAAAAGATTTCCGGCTTATAAGGAATAAATTATTCTTTGCATGTTTAAGAAAAAACGTATACATAGAGCGCGCGCAGCGCGCATGGATTTGGCTAGTCAGATTTAAAAGAGAGAAGCGAGAGCTCAAAGCTTTTAGTGTTTTCTGCCCCCTATCAAAAAGAGTCACATTATAGTTACGTTCAATAAATTGTTAGAAATCAAACTGTTATTGTCCATTTTACTTTCCTCAACAGAGGGTGCAAAGCTCACCTGTCGGTATCGCTTATATATAGGTAACAAAGTCCCGGAACATCGACAAGACGACGCGCGTGGATAAGGCATTACGTCGACGCTATTGTGTAATATCACGACGGCGGGCGGGCCTTTGTTGCTTTTTAAATGGCTTCGCGCGTAAGACTCTCATGTTTTGTTTTCAATGCGAGGCTCTCGGCTTTTTTGTCGGGACACGTGCCATGTAACATACGGTTTTGAGAATCAATTCTATATGTATAAGATTAATGAATTTTCGCTGTTATAACGTTCATTTGAAGACTATATCTAAATATAATTCTGTCGTGTAAGCGTGCGCGATGAACTATTTTAGTAAAGGAGGCGAGATAAGATTGCATGTCGTTTTGTATGAACCGCAACGAGCAATTGAATCAACAAGGTCGCCCGACATCCAGCCGCGCGACAGTGGGATAAAGAAAATATTCGACGCTAATGGGACATCCGTAACAATACTTATATATTGTACGCGAACTCGGAGTCCCAAAATTTGCATGACGGTGCACACTACGCCCCATTAAAGAAAAAAAAAAGCTTTCGTGCGTATATTATAAGTGTTAATAAACACAGATTTGTCTTTAGCTTATGAGCTCGTGTACGGTAAGTAAGTTATATTAAGCCGGTACACGGAGAAAAATGTTATAATAAATTTTATTATAAGTATAATAAAAATTACTATATAATATAGGAAAAGTGTGACATTTCCACTGTATGCTGCATTTTTGTTATAAGTATATGAATAATTACAACATTTTTAGTAATTTTTATTACAGTGTTGGTTAAAAAGTATTACGAAAAGAAAAATTGCTATACAACATAGCAAAAACTGTGATATAGTAAAATTTGAAATATATTCTTTTAATTTTAGCCACCCGTCATAAGAAATTTTGTTATCCAATATAGTAAAAATTGCCACAACTATAAACTATAGAAAGTACTATACTTTCTGCGTACGTTAAGGCGTGCATATGGTCTAATTGAGGTTATGTACTCCACCGCTATTTCACTTAGCCTTGCTTTTAAGTAAGCAAAACTTTGAAAATCTCGATTCAATTATTTTATTTTTTATTATGTTCATCGATGATGAGTATTTTTTGTGTAATTGTAGTTATTCAATATTATCATTTAAGAGATTTCGTAACCAGGGGTTTGACATATGTCAGTTCCAAAATTTTGTACTCAAGAATCCTACTTGGGTAAGTGGTTAGCGCGTCCGATTACCACGCTGAGGGTCCCGGGATCGCGATCCCAACCGTCGTAAAAAAAAAATGTTATTTTAATTTAAAATTTATTTTCACATTAAGTATTGTATTAAGGACCTTCTCCGACTCAAATTCATTAATATCGCGAAAATTGTGATTTAAAAATATTATTTACAATGAAAACCCTTCATGAGTCTCTATACATTACTCCAAAAATAAAAAAAAATGTCAGTGTAAGATAAAAGGTGTCAATATGATATTTAAATAAATAGCACTTACATAGGGTGACTATATATAGATATACAAATAACATGGGAGTTTTTGTTTACGTTGCTATATCTCTGAAATTAATATCGCTTGCTATATTGAAAATTATACCATTATTCCTCTCGATTTCTAGTTTTATGGCTTACGGTTGAAAAAGAAACACAAAGAAAACTTTTTTATAGTAAATTAAAATGTAATTTTAAAACTAGCTTAGATAGGGATCCCGTGTTAACACAAAAACTTTGAAGTTAAATATTTCTATTTTGAATACCGCTATGGACGTGGGGCTTTCAAGCATGTACTAAGCACACAAAATCAAACGTTCTCTGCAAGTTTCAGGAAAATCACAAGAAAATCGTTTTCTCGGAGAACGTCCTTAAAATGCAAAAATAGTTCAAAAAAATGGAAAAAAAAATTAATTTTTTGAAATTTAGTCAGCCATAAAAATTACTATGTTGTGTAGCAAAAATTATTATAATTTCGATATGTCACACCGTTCCTATAAAATATAGTCATTTTTCTCACATTTTATAATAAAATTTATTATAACATTTTTCTCCGTGTATAAAAAAAAAAGAAAGTGTATTATAGTGCATATATAGCTTTTTGTTCAGTACACGCGAAAATGTGATAATCGACTGTCCGATAATTCTGAATTTTATAATATCTTTTATAAGTTCGAGTTCATTAATCAGGTGATACATATCGCTCGCGAATTGATACATATAATTGCCGCGGGCACTTATCATTAATCATAAATTTAATTGAAGGCTGTATATAAGAATTTTCATAATATTTTATATACGTTTACACATACAATTTAATATTACAATAAACTCCTTTCGGAAGAATGCGACAATTAAACCAGCTCTCGGTCGTTTAAATATACTTGCGTATATATCACGATAAAGTGAGAGAGCAAGCCTTCATCAGCCTTGCTCGGTTTTTTTATGAAAAGCGTCACCCATCATATTACGAAACGACGCGCGGCAGTTTCACAATAATAGCCCAAATTCTCATCAATCGCAACGTGACAAAGTATATATAATATTATACCTATATATACGCAAAACAAAAAGGATAAATCGCAACGAGACAGACAGAAACAATCGACGGGCCGATGGTGACTTGCTTGCCTGCAGCTGCGCCGCGGCGGGCCAAAGCCGCGCTTTCTCGCTTTTTTCGCGCATTCCGCTCTATATTGCAACCCAGATTAGCCGTAGCGCGCACGGCCGAGATAATCGTAAATAACGGGAAAACACGTCTCGGAACAATATCGATCCTCGACGCGCCTCGGGCGCCACAGTATATAATTCGCCCAAAGGCCAAACGCATTGTGTATATATATCTGTATAGAGATACACCGTGAGCGTTTCGCAAGAGTCCCGTGCTATGCGATGTGTATATATAGGTATAACATGTATAAAATATTGTCGATCGCTCGACGCTCGATTTTTTCGCGGGTAAACCTATATATAGAGCATGGAGAGAGAAAATTCATTGTCTCGCCGCGTGGATGTGACTAATGGACGATCGAGCTCTCGGTGCTCCGATTAGCCCACGGCGGCTTTCACCCAATTTTTCTGGCAGAGATCGCCGGTATACGTATATAGGTATACGCGTATTGTATACATACTACAGCCTTAACGTACCGCGTAAGACGCTGAAAATCGTGAAAAAAAAATTCTCTATATTTACTCCGCGCTTATAAGCATGCACATATATTCAAGTGCGCGTTCGCTAAACTTTACAAACGCGAAGAATATCTATATATATTTCACGCATAGTCACATCGCACGCGATGACGCCCACGACGATTCGCGCGCTCCTTTCGTAATTCATAATAAATACTTATGTTCGCGCGGGGGGCATTTTTCGCGAAAGACTCGCGTGTGGTTAGAGCAAACGATTATTATACGTTATTTGCATAGGTGTATATATATGTGTATGTACGCGCGGTGTGAGAGTCGTTGAACGAACAACAATGGCGGCACCGAATATATATACGTACTATAATATACATAATTTTTTGCGCACGGCTTGATAGACGCGATTCGGGCAAAAGTTCGCGGGAGGAGGCATTAGCCTTTATTATCTTGTCTATATACACGTATGTATAATGCAATTGACGATACGGGATAATATATACACACATCACACGCTAGAGTCGCGAGTCGTTATTATGCTTTTCGCTAAAATTTTATCGCCCGTATAATTTTATACATGCCCCGGATGTATCAAAACAAAGCGTTTGTCTGCGCGCTGAATCTATTATATACATTGTAGAGCGTCGTGCTCTGCCGCGAGACGAATCAGTATCTCGCGGTGATTTTTTCGAGGAGAGGGAGATAGCTTGGGCGATTTGTGCCGAAGATCCGTGAGGGAGTTACGGTACTCGATCAGTGTTGTCATTAATTTGATGTATATCGCGATAAATTAGTCTTCAGATGATGTTTGAAAAATATATCTGTGGCTTCCAGGAATAACCATTTATCTCCACTTTTTATTATTTCGAGTAAATCGAGTTTTTCGTTTCGCATCGGTGTTTTAAATCAAGACAAATGAGATTAAATGTCACACTGCATCTATGAATACTAATCTAAATAACATATTTATTACCATAGTAACTAGATCAAGTAGCGTTCATGTCTTGGAAAACGACTTTCACTTGCGTGGTTATTCTGGAAATAAACAAAAATTTCAGTGGAGTTACGTGGCTTTTCAGGTCTCAATAGCAATAATATTGTTTTTTCGGCAACTATACATGATAAATATGAACGGAAGCTTGTAGGGGCAAATGTGTGTACTCTTTCTAATACAGTTACCTTGCTATGGGTACGCTTATAAGAATAAGAAACATCTGTCTCTCTTATTGGAAAAGTGGAGTTGTATCGTTTTTCCAGGATATTGGATGAAAAAAAGTGAAGTTAATTGGTTTTTCCGGGAATTATTCTAAAAAAAATATGGAGTTATGAGGTTTTTCCGGGAGTTACTCTAAAGAAGAAAAATGAAGATACGCGGATTCCGGGAATATGTTGAAAAAATGGAGTTATAGCGTTTTTCCTTGTGTTGATTCAAGACAACGAGTGCACTTTAGTCATTTTTGTCACGATTACGTGATACAGGGCTGTTCGATGATAAGAAATAGGGCATAAAACCTGTTTTGAAAAATATGTCACTTAATTGGTATTTCCGGGAAGCCACATATATGTATGGCGTATATCTGCGATCGAATGAATTATCGTAAAATGAGGACTATTATTACAGGGCTTTTAGAAATCGGCGCTTTTTTGTAAATTCAATAAATGCCGTATATATAAGACTCTGAGTGCAATTTTAATTTTGTTTATGTTGAAAAAAGAAAAATAAAGAAAATTTAAGAAAATTTCTACTTTTTAACATTTGTACAACAAATATCATGATAACGATATTCCATTGTACGGCGAATATAGATCAAAAGCGGCTTATTTAAAAGAAAGAATGCATAGTGTATATACAATAACGATAAAAATGCACGTATAATACAAAAAGCTATTAAAAGCTCGCGGGAGTCAACGTCAATAAAAATCCGTCACGAGCGCTTGCGCGCGGCAATTAAGATTTCGAGCGAATCAATTATTTGGACGGATTATTTCTCGTGTATATAACGAGAGAACCGCTTATCTCGACATTCTACAAATATATGCACTTATACACATGGCAGCTACTGCACGACGATTTTTCACGGTTATCTCTGCTTATCGTTATCTCAAAATATATTATTTGTCATTCGCGCGGAAATTTCGTTAAAAATGAAACTGCATTTAATATACTTTCTATTGTCTCTACATAAGTACCGGCCCCTCCAGCCATAAAAAAAAAAAAGAAACAAAAAAAGAAAGGACTTAGAGACGCGCGCGGTATTCCCAGCACTCTGCATCGAGGCTTGCTTGCTATGGCTTCGCGAATACTTAGATTACGGTACCATAACTGTAAACAACTATATATACTTGTTGCGCTTATTCCCCTAGCCTATAATATATACTCCCTAGAATCCCCGTGTACAAAGTGCCTCCTGGTATACAGACAATATATATCCAATCTTCTCTCTCCCGACAATGAGCGATGAAAAAGATGACTCATGTGCCTCCCCACCTCCTCCTGCGCGCCTGTGTGCAAATACGAAGAGCAGCTACACAAGTGTGCTGCAGCCGAAATATCTATATATATACACACGGCCGAAAATTCGCCTTTCACACGCCTCGTCGTGCGCGACTGCAGGTGGACGGTGGCATGAGAAGGAGAAGAGGGAGAGAGAGGGAGGTATATATATCGGTGCACATATACATACACAGACACACATACAGGCGAACCCGGAGGTGGAACTGGTTTAAAGGAACGCCGCTACGGGAGTAAAGAAGGGAGGGGGGAGGGTCCAAGCTCGCGCGATGACGGAGGAGAGTGCGAGTGTACGTATAGCTATAGGAACCTTCTCTCTCTCCCTCCCGCACGCGCGAGAAGCTACGCGCGGGTAGCTGCGGCCTCCATATACCCGCGGCTCTTAGGCGCCGACTCCACTCGCCGAGGCCTATAATACTCCGGTTATTATTACATATTATTATATTACAGCTTTTTTTCTTCTTTCTTTCGGAGTAGTTGGGCGGGGGTGATTTATGCGCTCGCGTTCGGAACCGAGGATGTGCACTTTTACAGAGCGGGGGTAAGTGATTTTTAATTGCGAAGGGGGAATTTTCTCAAAGTCGTTGTTTTCCCCAAAAATGGAGTTCTGGAGAATTACTTACGTCAATAGGAAATTCGAAGTTAATTGGTTGTTCTTATACATAGGTATAGGTTTGTCGGAGAGCGCAGAAATCCCCGAGTCTAGTTTTTAATTTCTAAAATGTAGCTGATAGTATAGGGTAAATGCGAGAATCCCAGAAAAATATACATATATAGATACATACGCATCGCCTCGATTTGTTATCGGTTTTGAGTATAGCGCATTATCTAAATTATGTCATTCCACGACTTAGCGTATATGTATACACATATACCACTTATTGACGACCATATAGCGTGTATAAGAACTCGCCGTGATACACGAGCACAGCGTGATATATCCTGAAAAAAAAAACAGCGAGACATGTTTTTCCTCAAAGACTATTATATACATATATATGGGACTTCAAATCAGCACAAAAATATCCGAGTGCAATTAACAATCACGACGAGCTATATATTAGTTTCTCGGAACCGAGGAAAACCCAAGATTTCGTATCTTTCGCGAATCTGCATATCTTCCCTAGCGGAAATATTTTTGTTCAAAAATGTTAAAAACTGTTAGAAAGAGTTATAAACTGTTTAAAAATTTTACAAAATGTAGGATTTTGGACGTTATTAATTGTTTGTAACATTTTTCAACAGTTTTTAACAGTTTGTAAGAGTTATTAAATTATTTAATAACTTTTAACTATTTATTAATTATTATTATTAACATAGTAATAATTAATTATTAGTATAATTAAACACTCCTTAGGCTTCTTCTGCATTGTTTGACTGTTACTTGCCTTCGGAGTGCTCCCGCGCTCCTTGATTCTCATGATTATAATAATGAGGCTATTAAATAATCATTAATTATTAATAATAATAATAATAATAATTTATTAATTATTAATTTTTCCTAAAATATATCAAATTTAAAATTATTTGAAACTGTTTGAAAGTGTTTAAAACTATATTAAAAACTGTTTGTAACTGTTACAAAGTATTATAATTAGAAAAAATGTGTCCAAAATCGTACATTTTGTAACACTTATAAACAGTTTTAAACAGTTCTAAATAGTTATAAATAATTTTTAACAGTTACTAACTGTTATTAACATTTAAAATTTACGACAGGGTTAATACGATAGATCATAAATATACCTATATATATATATTCAACGGAAAGGAATCGCTTGACACACATATATACGTATATATATATATTCGCGAACGCGATCAGCGCATCCCTTTCACTTTCCATCTGAAAAATATCTCCCCCACACTGCGAGGGTCGCGCACACCGAGATAAGAGTCGCATGCATGCGCATCATAGTGGAGACGGCGCCTTGCGGTCTCTCTCTCTCTCTTGCTCCGATCCGAAGCCCCACACACACACACACACGCGCGCGCATATACCTATATACATATTCCACGCAGAAACTCGGAAAGTCAACCGCTGCTGTCGCCGCGGCGGTGTTATATAGTGGGGAGGGAGGGGTAGATACATATAGGCGAGTATTGTACACCGGCAGCGCCATAGTGGTGGGGTCGCCGGCCGCTCGGCTTGGCGGGGGAGATGGAGAAGAGAAAGAAGGTGGGAGGCGGCAACAGCGGCGGCACGAGAGAGAGAGGAGAGCAGGAGGCTAGGGGAATAACCGCAACAAGTAGTCGTTTACAGTTATAGTCAGTCCGTATCGGGCGCTCGGTCAGCTGAGACACGCGCACGCACGCACGCGTAGCTCTCTCGACTCGCAGCTCGCACAGCGCCGCTCACATTGTACCGCGCGCGCTATATATACGCTTCGCGTGTGCGATTGTAACCCCGACGTCGACGTCGAATTATTTTATACACATCGTCATCATCACAGTGCGACGAGGATTATACATAGTAAATAATAATCTGACGAAGAGGAGTGTTGCGCGGCCGCGTGTGTTAAAGAAGAGGAAGAGTGCGCCGTTCGTTCGTTTCTCTCGGATAAGAGTGAGAGAACGGGCGGGGAAATTATTGGTGGACGGAGATTTTAATATTAGTTGCGTCTGGCGAAGAACGAAGAACGAAGGAAAGGAGCTGAGTTAGTCCGGGCTAAGGGAGCTCGGATTTTCATTTCGGAGAGACTCGCGCAGGCCGCGGAGTGAATGAGAGAGAGAGACACGCACGCTGTTTTAACGGTATGTGCATGCGCGCTTTCTTATATGGCGATATAAGCCGCGTCGAGTCGTTATTTTCGAGCTGCCGACCAACCACGACGACAGTCGTATATATATATACGTATACACACGTATACACAGACAGACGTATAATACCTATACACGAGTGGCTTTGGCGGAAAAAATGCCTGTAATTTGGGGGCCGAGTACATGTCGAGCCGCCACGAGCGCTTATGCAAACCCGAACTCTGTGCTGGCGCACGAGTGGAAGAGAGAGAGAGAGAGGGGCACGAGACTTTTCATCGGTCGATCGCTTTTTCTCGGTTTCACGTTGATAGCAATGCCGAAATATTATGGCTGCGCTGTATGTGTGTGGGGATGTATATATGTCGTGTGTATGAGCGAGCCGATAGCAGTGCGGGAAAAACGAGCGACGACGGACGAGGTTTCGGTGACTCGCGGGAAAAAAGATTGCCGGAGGGAGAAGAAAAACTTTCCGACGATAAGATTTTAACGTGCCGCATTAGAAAAGCTATTACTTATACGTGATGCGGAGAGGGAGGGAGATAGAGAGACAGTGCGATAATCCCGCCGGGAGGAAGAGGGGAAAACAGAGTCGATGTAGATTGTAGACTATGTATATAGACGGTTTGTATTATTACGTTTATCGTGCGCGAGAATATATAAGTTTTATTCCTCTACGGGCCAATTAAACGGGTCGCGTATCGCTTCTGGTTGTGTCGGAGCGAGATATTGGAGGAACGATTGTTCACATTGAATTATGTGTGTATAGATTGGGGGGAAATTCGTAATGGAAGCGCGCGACGTCGGGTAATTTCCACTTGACATAATTCGTGTATTATAAGTTTCGGAAAATCGGGAATTTCGTGCGTTTGCTATGTAAGGGTTATAATACGCTTGAGGTATCGTGAAATTTGAATGACGGATCGACGACTTTCCCTTGCGGTGCTGCGATTGAATATTCTCAATAAATTAGGCGTTTCTTATATATAATAATATATGTTTTACTTCTCAAGAGCCCGATAAAAAGTAACTGCACGCGGTTACATGAATGACTAATTTAAGGAAATTATCTTGCTTTCGGCATACTCGCTCGGATAGGAGGTAAAAAGTCTCTTTTTGACGCATTAACATAATATAGTGACGAAGTTCAGCTCTTTTTTAAAAATTACTATACTGTCTGATAAAGCTGTCACAAACTGTAAAAACCCCAAAAAATTACTATACTTTATAAGAAATTTTGCTAGAAATATAGAAAAATGCACTATAAGTATAGTAAAATTTACTGCGTAAAGTACAGTAATTTTTTGGGTTTTTACAGTCTGTGACAGTTTTCTCAGACAACATAGTAATTTTTACAAACCTTTTTCTCTCAGTGTAACGTTATTCTTATAGTATAAAGTTTTTAAAAACTGTCCACTCATTGTCATCGTCTTGTGTTTTCCTGTACTCCCACTTACATATACAATATTTTCATAACTCGATCATCGTGCAATACTTTGGATTCGCTGGTAAACTCACCGGCGCGCGGCCCGCCACGGAATTTCCACGGCTTTATAGAAATCGCGAAATCGGTTCGCGCGAGCTCGCCGAGTGGAAATTTCACTTCGCGCGTTACAAAACTGTCAAGGCGGTCGTCGCGTGTGTATACTTATATACGAGTACAACCGAACTGTCATCGCGATGTCGCGCTGTCGCCGCGAAAAATCCGCCTACACAGTTGAAATTTCTAATTAGTATGCCAGCGAATTTTTCTTTTGGGAGGGGGGGAACATAACGTCGAAAGAGGTTTTTTGATCCGGTATGTATATATGGGCGGTGAATTCCTTGCATTAATTTAACGTGTTTCGTGAGTCTAGTTTATGCTGACTTTTAATCAGTAACGAGCGAGAGAGAAAGAGAGAGAGAGAGAGAGAGAGAGAGAGAGAGAGAGAGAGAGAGAGAGCCGTAAAGTCGCGAGCTATATCTCTGCTCTTTATTGGGAATAAAAGAGGCTGGAGTCGCGGAAGTTAAAGGCGAGTCAAGTCTGCAAATATACGTAGTCGTTTAAAAAGTAAAATTTCGATCTTATTAATAACCCTGCGGTATGATGGCTTTCTTTTATTCTCGTATTATAAATCTTTCAAAAGCGCCTCGTCAATCATATAATAGAGGAAAAAAGAAGTTTCGCATGAAGTAAAAGTTATAAATACCCGGTATAATCGCACATATATATTGTACTTTTTAACATGCACAATCTTGTTTACTCGCTCGAAATTTCTGCTAATGCCTTCGGTTATAGCCGATTCGGCTAAAAACTTATCTCCGCACCGTGCTCGGTGCATGTCTAAACATTTATAACGCACGCTATCTCTCTCTTCACTTTTTATCCACGCCTACCGCTCACATTTCGCGCTAAATATCCATACTTTGTCGCGAATCGGCCGATTTGTGTCCTCGCTTCGTGTAACCCTTGTATATAATTGTCTCTTCTATATATGTATGTGTGTTGAAGAGGCGCGATATCACGGTATACTTATCGCATTGTTTATGTAATACCCGACTGCCGCCAGTCACTTCGTTTATCAATTGAATTTGAAGAAAGCCGGCCGGGAACGCGCTACTAACTCTCGAAAATCTGTGCATAAGCTGTGCGCAGCTAATCTAGGGGCAAAGATATACAGTTGGATTAGTTATATCAGTGACGTGATTTTTTCTCTTCTCCATTCGTCATTCTCAATTTCTATGTGAAGATTTTCCATTGGTATACATATCGAAATCTGGAATATGGACGTGACAAAAGTGAAATGACCAATCTGTAGCAGTGTGTCGATGATAATGATACGAGTTGTTTTCAGCCAGTAAACTAAAACTAAAACTAATCAAAGGCTTATTTGGTTCATTTATAAGAACGGTAAAATAATGCTATTGACGCCAACTTATTTGCCCATTTTTATTAAAATAGGCGCCGGCATGACACTTGCCGTTAAATAACTGCGCCTCGAAAACATCAGATAACTATCCACCTGTATATCTTATCGGACGTTATTTTAAAAGAGTATAAAAATAAAACACTACATATACTTATACAAAAAATTGTCGGAATACCGTGGAAAGTTATAGTTAAAAACTTCTTTTATCATTAATTCATTAACAAAATTTATGCCGCCTATACGTAACAATATTTATCACATAAATCAATAGGTCTGAAGTTTGCGCATCGTTGAAGTGTAACGAAATAATTTTTTATAATTAATTGAAGTTATCAAGCAAAGGACATTTTTTCTAAATCTTCCTTATAAAGTTATTTGATACTATAAAACAATAAATCTACACACAAAATTAATATTAATTATTATAAACTAGAAGTAAAATAAAATATTTTTTTATTTCGTTGCACTACATCGTTGCAAGTTTCAAACCCAAAGAAATCAATCAACTCTTTTCTCTAGCAATAGCATTATAGCTTTATCACCCTAAGCAAAGACCAAAAAATTAATAGGCCACATACAAACGTCAAACGAATTTTTCACGCGCAAAAGCCGGAAAATAAAATCAATTCGCGAACTATATACATATTACCCACCGCGCAATTCCACGAAACAACAACAGTGCCAACAACCGAAAAGCATGCACTTCTATTCGCAAACTAAACTTTATATTACTTACCTGCGTCTCTCCGCAACGTCATTAGCGAACAATTCGCCGACGGCATTGCGCGACTGCTCTATATACATATAACGGGGATCGCGATATAAAAATCCTATTCGCGCCCGTAAAACGCGCGCCATTCCGAACGATCGTGCGCACGCGGATTTTGCCCCGGCAAAAATCCGCGGGCGTTGGTCAACTGCTCAGCGAGAAAGAGAGCCAGAGAGAGAGAGAGAGAGAGAAAGGCGAAGTATAATGAGCGAAAATAATCGCACGGGAGCGGTAAAAAGCGGCGGCGGCGGCGGCAGCGCGCTAAATTATCGAATTCCTCGGCTCCCTCTCTCGTAATGCCGGTTTGTGCAACCTTCCTCCCCCTCTCTCTTTCTCTCCGCGCGCGAGGGACAAGAAGAAGGAGAGGCCGAAATTACTCGGCCGAAAGCTGCAGGCGAGAGCTTCATCAGTCGCGCACGATTCTATCTCTTCTGCGACTCTGTCTTCTGCGAAGTTGACATTATAACATTATGTCTGGGGGGGAATAAAGAGTGGATGCTCTCTGAGAAAGATGCCGACCTACGCGCCTGGCTAAAAATATACGCGCAGGAGTCGTTTATGGATTGCAAATTAAATGGACGCGTAATTGCGTAACGCGAGGAAATTATCGCGATAAGGCGGTTGCCGAAGTATCGTGGATGTTTTTTTTTTTTTTATGTTGCGCATTAGAGATGTAGACGGCGTTGATTTTTTTAATTTAAATCGCGAGTTATTCACTGATTTGCTGTCACAGATTATAGAGCCGCAGTCTGACTTTGTGTATCATCCGTGCATATGTTTTTCTCCCTTGAGTTTTATCAAATTCTTGAGCGAAGAGATTCGTTGTTTTTTATTATTTTATATTTACCACCAAACTTCGCGATATACGCCGCATAAAGATATACGAGACGAATAATATAATTTGGCTGATCGATAAATTTACACATCTTTATATTAATAAATTAAGACTATTTTTAAAAAGGTAATTACAGGCCCGCAGTATATAGTGAAAAAATTTTGTCGATAACAAGAAAAAGCAAATAATGTCGATGCTGCAGATCGTCTCTCCTGCAGTGAAAACTTTCGTTTTGTGAATGGTAAGAGTCTAAACTGCCATTCGCGTAGACGAAACCGGCCCCGCGCGCTTTATATATAATAATTCCATATGATTGTGTGCGCGCGTCGTAATCGAATCACTCGTAATTCACCACAACGTTTACTAGATTTATCTAGATGCCGCGAGCAACCTGCCGAGGCTCAAGTCTAAGAAATCTAAAAGCTCACACACATCAAGATTAAACTAGATGATGCCATAATAATACGCAATAATATATAACAAAAATATAAAAAAAAAATCAATGAACAAACAGTATACTCGAGCTCGATAACTCCCTCCAATCTAAATCCCCGCTAATGCCTTACTTATGTATATATACGCGACGCACATTATTCACCGCCCGCATGTCGACGGGCCGAAATTATCACCACCAGCGCGAGGAAAATCCTCGGTACCATATACATGTATATAGGTACACCGCAGACGCGGTTGGAAAAATCGGGACGGCGCCGCACTAGCGTTACGTCAGCTCGCTCATTCTCTCTCTCTTACTCTTTCGAAGGAACTAAGTCGCAAAGTCACTCGGTGAATGTCGTCGAGTCTCGCGCGCACCGGGAGATAGCGGACTATACTTGCGCGAGAGAGAGAGAGAGAGCCTTATACTTGTCCGGGAGAGATGCCCCCCCCCCCTCTATAATAGGTCGCTCGCCTGCTCCGATAATAGCCGTCGAGTCGCACGCGCAGCTGTTGTTGTTGTTATCGAGCGGACGCGTACGTGCAAATGCCTGCTTAGAATATACTTGTTGTTCCGATCCGCGTTTCTCTTCTTTACTTTTCGGTAGGAGTGCTGCGCTGTTATCGGGTAAAAGTCGCTGCGAGATAAGCCAGTGTAATAATTCGTCCGAGTTATCGATCTGGACGATATGTGCTGTCTAAGCATTCCTGGGATTCTTTTTTTTTTTCTTTTCGTTCGCTTTGGAGTTAGATGGCGCAGTAGTTAGGCGAGGTTTCCTTTTTTTTCCTAATCGGTTGCCGATGGCGATAAAGAAAGTTAATTAGGAGATACGGGGTCATGTGTTTGTTGCGGTGGTTGACGAATATTTGATTGCGCGCAGGGTCGTATATATATGTATATACGTAAATAATAGAGTAGGAATGGGTTTGAATGTTGAAGAGATATTTTTCTGACAGATATAGAAGGACCTAGATAGATAAGTAATGCGGCCAAGAGTAGGCGGTAACGAGAAATAATGAATTATACGAAGAGCGGTGTAGTTAATTAATGTAACGTTGAATTTTAAAAGTGTTCGCGCAGCTGTGTTGCCCCGGAGATATACAGAAATTAAACTCAATATAACGTTGGGCATGTGTAATATATTAGATTATTTTTCAATGGTTTATCTCGACTGTCCTGTTTATTACTATAGCACTTTCGATAACGACATACACAGTATATTTTTTTGTGCCTTGAAAAACATGTAAAAACTTGCTTGCGTGAATTGAAAACAGCATCTTTTTGTAAACAGACTGGTATATCGGTGCTTCTTTGAATGATTCAATTTATTTTTCTTTCTGTGAAAGGGTGATGTCTGTATTTACTCTTTTCGTGTTACACAGTGCTGAATTTACAAACTTTACGTTCATTGAAATGATAGCGGGCATAAGAAGTAATATAGTTTGAATGTATATACAAAGTCGTAATATGTGTATAGCCGATTAAGTAAGAAATTTCATTGAGATATTTCAAGATTTATTGTCATGTAGACTATTGGCGCATCTTAGATGTTCACTCGGTTAAAATATATTTTTCTTTTTATAAATTTTACGATCCAGGTATATTTTAAACGCGTGTTCAAGAGCAACAGAATAAATATTATAAACAAGATCCTTATAAAAGCATTAATGAGTTATTTAAATAAAATATGCGTATATAGATTTAGCTGGATTTTGTATTTCATAAAAACATTTTATGCGCCATTTCATTTGCTTATTATAAGAAACGCAATGCACCGCATTCACAAAACCTGTTCGCCCCTGGCTAATTTCTTACTTGACAGTTATTACAGTTTGTGAATTGCAACTCATGCGGATTTCCAGTCACTTGCATCGTATATCCCCGTCAAAAATTAGCATTTTTCATCGCCCTCAGCATTCACCCACTTTTCCCCCAACGATATATTATTTTTGGTTTTGAGGAAAACGAAAAATACGCTTTTGCGTGCTATCGGAAAAAAAACGGATTCAACTTGTCGATTTTTTGAAAACGTGCAATTGGAAGCGTTTATAATTACGGAAAGTACGGCGGGGCAGGCTTCTCCGCGATTTTTTTGAACCGTTTTATACTCCCGTGACCACATAATTACAACCCATTGGCATCGACGTACATTGAAAAGCAATAATTTCAACTATAAAAAGCTTCAATTTCCAGGCGACTCGAAAAACCACGAACCACAATTAACACACCTGCACGTTACCGTACATATAATATAAAAAAATGACACAATGCCCCTCTCCAAAATTACAACTACGTTACCCAAACGTAAGTAATACGTTTCCTCTACGCTGTCTTGTACACGATTTTGTCACACGAACTTTTTCACACGTCCCCTAGTAGTATACTCTCATCCCTCCGTCGCGCAAAGGCAATCATCGCGTCAAAGAATGAGGAAATCCCCGGCTTCTTCGTACATACAAATAAAAAAAAAGATACCGGAGGAAAGAACCGCGCAGAGGCTCGCGAAAGAATATAACGATGCTCCGTACCTCGTAACCCCGCGCGAAGAAAAAGAAAAGAGAGTGATTCAAGACTTTTCGCAATCTCCATTAGCGAAGAATGCCGAGCACGCCGCCGCCACCGCCGACGTTCTTCGCACGAAAATGAAAGTACTCCATATCTTGCCTCGCTGCTTATACACACCGCTGCGCGCTGCCTCTATGTGCATTGGGAGTAAAAACCGCACACGAGAGCCGCCGCCGCCGCCGCCGCAGCCGCGCGAGCGAAAGGCGGAAAAGCCCTCGACTCTCGCGTGCGTGCACATAGCGCTCGCGCGCGGCACTCTGTATGCGCTCTCCTGTACAGTCCCGCACACGCACGCTGCACCGTTGTTATATATACACACGTGTGTGTGTGTGTGATGGGTTGAGAGACACTCATTGATCGGCATCGAGAGGTCATGTTATCACGCATCGCAAGAGCGTTAATTGAGATGAATTTATACGTTGTATATTATGTGGCGGCGCAGCGGTTTCTCTATTATATACGCGATCGTCGCCAGTCGTGTGTCTCCGCGATGCAATGTATACATTACTCTACTTACACGACGGTGCATCATGCGGCGGTTTTTGCGCGAGCCGCGAACCAATTGCAAATTATTCTCTGCGTCACGCCGCTTGCTTTTTTCTTTTAAATATTCGCCGAATAGGTGCGTGTATATTACGAGGATTTTGACAGTGAAAGTTTTTTCCAGTGTATCGCGGGGGTATAATGTTACGCGAGCTGCTATTTCATATATACATTGGAGAAGGATTCTTTTCCTTTCTTTTTTTCGTTCATTTTGAGGAAAGGTGCAAGTATTTTGAATGAGCTGCGGGCTACTCGCGTGAAAGCTACTACATTTTTGTTTCGCGTTTTTCTCGCTGTAATTGGCATCCAGACACACACACACATATATATATATATATGGATACAAATTCGAGAAAGTTTTTCAACCCAAAATACGTCTCAATTTCACTCGGCTCTTCACTTCATTTCCCCAGTTATAGACTCCAAAATCGAAAATAACTTCATCGTCCTCGCTCCGGCGACAACAAATGTATCAACGCTCCGTAAATGTATATATACACATATTTATAATAATAACCGCGCGCTCATTATATTGTGTTTATATTTTTGTTATGCACTATTACGTGATACGCGCGCGCGCGCGCGATAGCACATTATCGCGTCTCGTGCGCGTCAGATAAGAGCTAGTAGACGACGGCATTCCCTGCGCGCGCTCTTCGCATATTATACATTACGAATTCTGCTGCTTGTTTTGACAATAATTATTATCCCCCACCCGCGACGCAGCACATCGTGTGTGCACATCACCAGAGCGTATTACGAAATTTTCAAATATCGATCGCCCTTCTTTCTGTTCCAGAGATCTCCCTTCGAGGCGAACGATGAGGCAGCAGCAGAAGCGCTACTCCGAGGGACATTGAGCGCGCAGAAGGAAGTAGGAAAATCAAAAGGTGACTCATTGAGGAAAGAAGACGAAGAAGGAGGCGGAGAAGTAGGAGAGAGTGACCGCGCGCGCTAAAAGTGTTTGCGTTCCGCGAAGAGAAAAAGCGACAGCGGTTAATAATAATAATAGTACACGACGTTGTACGGCGCTTTCGTGGCTTCGCGCGCTGCGGATATCCTTGCGGCCCGGGAGACTTTGGATGGACGCTCTCCTGAGGTAGCTCGCGCGAGCGCCAGGCATCACGTCTCGGAAGACGCACGCAGCAGGTGGCGTCGCCGGCGGCGGCAGCGTCAATTCGCGCAAAGTAAGTACATATACACACGTCTAATTGCCTCGGCCTCTTATATGTATTTATTTTCATTATAATCTATGTTTCCTCATGCGCTGTAATAAAAGGATCTCTGTTTTCCCCCTGGATTAGCGACAGCGCGAATGATCGACTGCAGCTGCTTTTTTTCTAACACTGTGTAGGCTATCGATTTATTGCCTTTATAAAAAGAGGATGAAAAAAAAGATTAACCATAACATTTTTAGTAAATTCAACTTTGCATATAGTTGCGTACGCGCGCGTAAGCTTCCAGGAAAAAATAAGGCTACGTATGTTATATACGGGTGATTTAATAGAGGAAAAATCTGCTCATTAGCGCGCGCGCGGGGCTCTCTGATTGTCTATGTATTGCGGGGATTATTTTGTTTACAAACAATTAGACGTTTTAAGCCAACGTGATATATAACGCGCGAATATATCAGATAAAATAACACTATGTTGCAGAATACTGTGATTTACCGTGCGGCTATCGTTCGAGGAAAATTGATTTTAATGGATTTGATTATTTTTCCCCATGCGACGAAACTGGAAGATCGCTGTTATAGTTATTTCAAAAACTGGATTTTCGCCTGTGATAATACACTCATGTAACAGATTTCAAGTGGGTCACATATCGAACGTCGGATTATTTTTGTCGTAAATTCTATCTTCTCACTCTTAAGTAAATGCGGTATTTTTCCTCCACGTATACAACTGTATACATCGTAAAAAATGGATAAGACAGCTGTACAAGTGTTCACGGCCTATCTATACATACTAACTCATTCGAATGATGTGTCTTTGGGAAAAGAAAAGATAACATAAAAGTTCCTCTTTTTTCCCCAATGTATTGCATATAAAAATAAAAAATAACGACGCGAAATGTCAAGCACGATTAGCATCAAGAATATAGATAGCGGCCATCGTTCGCCAATTAACACGCGTGCCCGTTCATTGGTCTATCAACCGTTTTAAACAAAGTCGGCATGTGCACAAGCAGACACGAGGTGTTAGACATTATACACTTTCGCTTTCTCGTGCGCATACGTATGTATATGTAATTCGTACATATATTTGCCGAGGCTTAACATTGACGGAGATAACAAATTTTTACCGCTCGAAATGATAATTCAAAGGAGTTGTAAAAAAAAACGACCGAGAGCTTAGGTCTAGACTAGACAATATATACAGGTATACTTATATAACGGTGCCCAAAAATGACGTATAATTTGCGTACAGACTCGTCGACCTTGACTGAATTATCCTGCGCCGCGCGTCATAATGTATAGTATGAGTCAAAATACATGCTTCAAGGTGATATATATGCCAAATAATGATCGTTATTTCTCCAAACTATGCGTACATGCAGTATAAAACCGGCCGAAGAATCCTATTTAATCCTCAACCAAAAAAGACGACACTACGGTGCCCCGAAAATCGCGTATCGCGCGGAAAGAACCTCGCGAACGCAACACGTATACGTATGTATACACACACGCGCAGGCAAAGTGGCACGACACGCACGGCGGCGCGCGAAAAGCCCGCGCGCGCTCGTGTATATATCGTGGAATGCGATTTTTTCGCGCACTCAGCGAGGCGCGCGCTATATATTTTTGCTGATTCTGTTGTGTTACGTTATACCCGCGCGGCTGCTGACCACGCGAATTAAAAAAGATGAATTGGGATATCCCCGCAGACGCGCAGGGACTTTTACCTCCTCTCACTTTGTAAATATACGTATGTATTCGAACGATGTGTTCACAGTCTAGGAGGTAGGCGGTGTGTATGCGTGTGCGTAATGTGGTTTAGAGTAGACACATTTCGGCGGTGATTGCAGTCCTCCATTAAGGAGGCATTATTAAGCCCGGGGGAGATATAATGCTTATATATTGTGGTAGTTCGTGAGCTATCGGTTCTCAACCGATTTTCTCGCTAGTTTGTGATGGATGATTTCAGAAATTGGAAATAAAAACTGGGTTCTAGTGTCCCGTTTACATCTATATATCACATGTAACTGCAAATGTCCCCAAATGTACCAAAAGAAAATAGATTAAATTGTGCGTGTAGAAATATTCTTCCATAAAGAAAATATATAGATTTCCAGCTATCTATTCGAATAACTTAAGAACGAATCGTCAAAACGCAACCAAATTTTTTTTCATGTGTTTTAAATAATCTCAATTGTGTATATAATATATTATCAATATTGCAAGAACAGTTTTTTCGTTATTAATTAAAACGTCTGTTATATTCTCAGCTTACACTAAGAAAAATTACCTAATGAAAATTACTATAAGATACATTGTAACGTCGGGACATACTTGCAATATCAAAATAATTTCTTATCTTTTATAGTAAAAATGATGCTATCTACATGGTAAAAATTCCTATGTACATCGTAAAAATTAATATGTACATATAGTAAAAGTTACTAAACACATAGGAATTTTTACTATAAAACATAGTAATTATTTTGATATTGCAAGTATGTCCGCACGTTACTATGTCTTATAGTAATTTTTATTAGATCATTTTTCTCAGTGTAATAACTTTATTTTGGATCATCAGAATGATTTGAAATTTTTTATACTTACATCTACATACTATTATAATGAACATGTGTATCAATTTTCGTCGATATTGCAAGAAGCCGCGTTTAAGTCGCGCTTATAACGTTCGCGACGGCACATTTTTGCGATCTCTGCACGACACCTGAGTTTACAAATAATCCCGAAATTCATAAACAATTATGAAATTTCGGGACACTCTTGCGCGCGTCGTTTCTGCATTTTGCAATGTTTATGCAAATATATGTATCAATTTTTTTTTGTTTTCATTACTGCGGCCTTCCATCGCAACGTTATATACTAAACTCAAAGAGATATATTATGTTTAATTAATTGCTCGCAATTGCATGTATAATACCGGTATTACTCGCTTATCAAATATACACGTCATGACAAAGTTAAAATTGCGCGAACGCGCGCGTCAATCCCCGCTATCTGAAGCGAGAATTAGCGGTTGTCCACTTTCATTTCCACATATACGTTTCGAATTACCAAGCGCGACAATCGGTCAAGATAAGTCTCTGATTGAAGCAATGTATGCACTGTGCGCGCGCACACCATAATGTACTATATCTGTGTCAACGGCGCGTGTGTGTTTTCCACGTGCGCTCCACTTTTATCTCTCTCTTCTCTCTCTCTTTCTCTCGGCCGCGGTACTTATACGTTCGCGCAATGGCAGAAAGAAAACGGAAGAACTCTTCCCCATAGTACTGGCCCGCGATTATATTATTGGCAGTCAAAAGCCCGAGTTAATGACATCACTTAAGGACCAAACTGCGCGTATGTAGGAGTCAGACTCTGTGCTCCAGCTCTCGGATAAATATACGTATATACATACCGCTAGCCGTTATAATACGATGAATAAAATATAGCCGGCTTTGATATACAATATACCGGGCGCTCATCGCAAAGAATTTAAATTTCGTACAAAGATAAAAAAATTTACTTTTAGTTAATATATGCGAAGGCTTCAAAACGCTTGATTTACGCCTCGTTTATTAGGTGCTAGTGTATATTATTTGCAGATACACTTTTTTTTTCCTCGTTCAATTGATGTAATAATTTATGGATAATCGTTTTAACGATTCTCTTTTTCATAACAAGCCAAACGTTATGTAAGCATGTAAATTTTCAAAAGTCGACTGGAGCTCGCTTCTGGTGTGGTCGTGAAATCGATATAGGTAAAATAACTAGTGTGTGTGTGCGCGTGTGTGTGCGTGTGTGTGCGTATGTGTGCGTATGTGTGTGTGTGTGTGTGTGTGTGTATTAGTTTTAATATGAAGTAGTTTTAATGTGAATGTAATATTTTGGCTTAAAAAGGTACAAATTGTGTCTGATATTAAAAGCTATTCCATTTTTAACTTTACTTTGAAATACGTGATGTTTAAAAAGAGATTAAAAAAAAAACTACAGTTGTGAAGAAATAACGAGCTTCTGACAAACAATAAGTATTATAATACTTATATTAGCTTTGAAACGATAAAAAGAGATAAAATGTTCATGGACGTTCCGAGTGCTTAGCTCAGATAAAGAGCTTTGACATGTATGGGCACATATATTTCATCTCATTTCTATTCTAAAAATCTCGGCGCCATTCTTGTAGACGAAGCAAAAAAAAGGATGGCATTGGCCGATGAAAAACAATAGGGAAAATCAAAAGCTAAAAATACGCAGCGACCGCGCGATAAAACTAAAACAGCGCTCCGAGCGGCTGTACGTGTTTCTTTATTTTGCAAATTTGTTCAGTCAAGTAAAACAAAAACACTTCGAGCAAGTGCCTCAAGCGTGCACAGTACAGCGCGTATCAGCGATTTAATTATCATAAACTTTTCCTCCTCGTCATTTCGCACTCGACCTCCCCGACCACAATGTCTCTACAACGTTGTATAATAGACAGATATGCACGCGATATTGCACGCGTCTAGTGTTGTACCCGCATACATGCATGCGGTCTATAGGGAATTCCCGGATTGCAAAATTTCACGGAAATGTGAATCTCGTAATATATATGAGAGAATTCACAAAAAATTTCAACTTTCAATTTGTTTTGAAGGCACACCTGCCGGATGCGATTCTTCTTCTTTCTTATGTCACAAAGTATACGGGAAAGATCGTGTACAATTAAAAACGTCTTTGTCACGCATTTTTTTTAAAGGTTGACATTTTTGAAGAAAAATAGCAAAAAAACTTTTTTTTTAAACCTCAATTGCTTAGCCCGCAGAAACGTTCTACTGAAAGATTCAAAAAATAAATTGTAACTACAAAAAAGGGAGCTTTCATTTCCTTATTTGAAAATTAAAAAATGTCTATTCCTTCAAAAGAATTTAGAGTTGAACGTCGAAAAGTCATAAAAATGCTCTCAAAGTCGGGGCTGCCAATTCCTGCAATTTGTGCATTTTTCCTCATATATATTCACGCGATCTTGAGAGAAAAACGCGCGTTTTGCAGTATAGTATACATATAGATAAAGTACATTTCTTTCTTATCTCGTACGCGCGCCGAATCCGCTTAGCTAAGGTAAATTTTATCGCATCCGCGCCGAATAGATGCTGTATTTTTTTCTCTCACGCTTTCCTCTATCGGATTTTTCCCGCGCCGATTACGCGAGAAAGTTTTAAAGCCGCGATGCGATCGCGCGCCGGCGCGACTTTCGATATAGTATATACACACATCACACGTTCATTCATATATGCATATAGAATTTTTCAATATTTAACCGCCTGATTTGAGAATCCGTCATCATTTTACATTTACTTTCGATCCAACCACTAATGGCTCTGTGTATATGTATACATACACCTCGTCTTCTATTTTTAGACCAACACTTCTTCACCACTATTATACCATTAAAAGCCTCGAATATCCTTAACCAATTATAACCAATCGAGAAAAGTCCTCATTAGATATACCAACAGCGTCTTTCGATCTCAACCGCTGCAGGTCTTCGCCACAGTGTCAAGGCCGGTGAACATTAAAAATTCAAATACGGAAAAATCCGCCCTGCCCTCAATGGACGCTAATGCGTAGGGAGAGAGAGAGAGGCCGGAACAGAAAAAAATCCGAGGAATGCGGCTCGCTCGCTCGCTCGCTGGCACGCGCGTGTCAATGAACTTGATCGGTTCGCTGCACCTTGACCCATTTCGAGACGTCATTCGCCTCGCGTGCATGCGCGCCGTGTGCGTCGATAATAAGTACGCGTTACACATTTTCACTCTATTCGAAAGCCCCGCATATACACATCCGCCTCTCGTTTTCTGCATTTTCATTCTCTCCCTCTCCTCTTCTTTTCTTTCGAACCTTTGCGCGCTCGCAAGGCTGATGCGCACCACACGCCGCGCGTGAGTTAAGAGAAAAGCTAATCATCCTTCTATATATGTATATAATACACGTACCCTGTATATATGCGATCTCAATGCTCGCAAGGATGCAGCACGTGCGCGCACGCATCCGCGATTTTTTATTTTTCACTCGCTGGCGCGCGACTCGTCACGTAGATAAGACAAGAGAGAGAGAGAGGGAGGAGGGGACTCACATGTGCGCGCGATTCTTATCGCCGAGAGAGTAAAGAATAGATTCGCCATGCGCGAGAGCTCTGCACATGTGTGCCTGATGTGTCAGAATGTGTGCATTAGAATTTCAAAGTATCTGCGCGATTATGCTGAATTGTTATACAGCGGCTTCTTATTCTCTCCTTTGCGCGTTCGTGTTCTTTTTTTTTTTTGTTTTCTTTAATTTATCACGAATTTCACGGGTAATCGGTATAAGCGGGAACCGGCATTGACCTCTTTACGTGACCGCCTCGCGTGATCCAAATGCAACTGCTTTAGACGGATCTTTGTTTTCAGGTATACTGTTATTTTATTTTATTTTTTTTTGTTCTTCTCGTATAGACATCGCATATATGCTGCTATGGGAACGGCTCATTTTTAACGTATATTCTGGTATATACTTTGCTCAGGAATTTTTATTATTATATACGCTAATATGTATGATTTAGCGACACACGCACACATTACACGCAAGTTATATCAATTACTTTTATTTAAAAACGCATTGAAAGCGTCATTCGCATGCACAAACCAATAAAATCGTTAATGGCGACTGTAAAAAAAACACCGCTGTACATATATTATGTACCCATAATAACAATATCGTAAACATAATCTTGTCAAGGCGAGTGTAAACACGTCGGTCGAGCAATAAGAGAAAAAAAAACGTGTACGACCGCACGGCTTGATTATCACTGCAGCGGTGCATATATATCATCTAATTATATATATACACGTGGATAGAAAAGTCTGACGAGAGTCTATAACGCTTGTGTTTCAGGATAATGCGAAACCTGGAAAGGCTATCAGGCAGCGATCAGGACTCCGTCGATCAGGAGATGTACATCGACCTGGACGACGCCTCCGTAGACTCGCTAACCGGCAAACGAGGTCGTCACCATGTCGGCGCTGAGGTAATTAGACGGCCTCCTTCTTCACGTGCACGCATGTATATATATATGCAGTTATACACATTAATATCCCATGGCGTATGATGACGCAGCTCTGCTCGGCCGGGTCTACACCGGCATTAACGTATATATGTATATACGTTATATTCGGCATGCGGAACCGTATACTCGACTTTCATGCTGAATATATATAATACAAAAAGCGCTGCAGCTTTCACCGAAAAATCCTTCTTCCCCCCCCCCTCTCTCTCTTTCGTCAAGATAAAATCGCGGAAACCAATCACGACGCGCGTGAGCGCGCCTGGCTTTCTTATAATTACCGTCTCACCGATTTTCCATAGACCCGCGCTATAGAGAGAAAAAATCCGTGCCCGCGCACTCTCTCGCGGTTCAATATGAATATTCCGATACAACTCGATCGTTCTTACGTGGCGCTAACGCGTTACATAGCACACACACACACATACGGTGAAGAGTTATATACAAAAAGACACTCAGGAGATACGTTGTCGCCTCATTATATACTCAACGAGTGCGCGACACTTCCTTCCGCAGGCTTTTTGCGCGCGTCGGTTCGTCGCGGTGTGACTTTTTGTTGATTAATTTTGTTGTTGATTTATGTTTTTCTTTTTCGGACTGCGAGAATTTTCGGCGTATCAAGACGTGCGTGCGTTTGCAATCTCCCTCGGATTTGCGAATGCTCGCGTTGTCATATAATATATCAATCTCGTATGAGCGTCTCAAAATCCATCGCTGTAGATTTTAAAGGGATAGAATATACGGTTTTCGCCTTTATTATTACACCTCTTCATTGGCAAACTCGACTTTTTGTATAACGTAATGCTGTTGTATCATTAAATATATACATATACACATCAAATTTCGGAAAAGCCTGACGCTCAAAGCTGTAGCTCGTAAACCTCAAAACGCGCTCGAGTTTAAAAAGAGATTAATAAGAAAGCACCTCATATATAAGCGCGACGGCAGAGGCACGGCGCTTTCACCGCGTCCGCCGGCTATTTATCGTCGAATCATTGCAATTGAGAGACGAGCGCGCGCGCACATAATGTCGGCCAATTTTTGGCAACCGCGCCGCTTTACATTCTCACACTCGTCGTGTGTATGCACATACTTGAAAATTCCGTGAAGTCGCGAGAGAAAGAGAGAGAGAGAGATACAGTGGGGGAGACCGCGCACGCGAGTTTGCATAACTTGAATTTCCAGTCCGGCGCGACTAATGGCTCCTTCCAGTAATTGTCGAAGGATATAGGCTCGCGTCGAGCGGCGCCGTCGTCGTCTTCCTCTTAATAGAAGCAATAATTGGGATTTTACACTTGTAATTTGCCGCACTAATAGCTGAGCGCGCGCGCTACTCCGGATTTTCCCAAGTTTGCTTTGGACGTTAATCTTTCGTTTTCTCTTTTTCTTTGTATAGTTTGCTTTTGAAATTAGCCTCTTAACTGCCGGATTTATCGAAACCCAACAATACCCGCGCGCGAATCCCGAGATCGTTTGCGAATAGAATTTTTATTTTCATTTTTATCCTCATAATTGCAACGAGGAGGTGTTTTTTCTTTCCTCCCCTCTCCATCGACGTAAACATCGCTGCGGCTTTTAATGATCGAAGCGAGCCTTGAAACGTCAAGATATTATCTCATCAGGTGTATAAAGAAAAGTTTGTTTTTTCTTATGTAAAGGAATAACCTTTCACGTGCGCGTTTCTATAAATATATATGTATACAAGATTTATAATAATAATAAAGAAAGCAAAAAATTGAACAATTACGCAGGTGGGCGACGAGAGCGACAGCAGCGGCAGCGAGCGCGGCCCGAAGCGGGTGAAGCGACGCAGCCGGGGCGGCCCGCCCGCCACGCGCCGGCGCAAGAGCGGCATATCAGCGCGGGAGCGCACCCTCAGGCGGCTCGAGAGCAACGAGCGCGAGCGCATGAGGATGCACTCGCTCAACGACGCCTTCGAGGTACGATTATATTTCTCTCTATCGCTCTATCTCTGTGCGGCACGTGCTCCTTCAATATCTCATAACGTACATCTGAGGAATTAGAAAGATTATCGAAGGTTCAAAAAATTTTAAAATAAATTTGGAGACGCACCTGTGTAATAAATTTGTTCTCGCTCTTTTGGTCATACAATATAGATGAGATAACTTTCCAACACTCGAAAATGGTCTTGCGACACAAAAATAATCCACTGTTTATGAAAATTTGGCATGGGAAAAATGAACGAAAAGCAGTCAGTGATGATTAGCCAATAGCAAGCTCTTAAAGGTGCCAACAAGTATGCCACAGAAAAGCGATTAAAGTAGAAGAAAAGAGCTTTAATTTAAGCTGAAGGTCGTTAAAGTCGATCGGTTCTGCACAAAGTCACGTGCATTTGAAAATCGCGAAAAATGACCAAAAATGAGCGATTTTTCCCCATATTTGAAAATGAAACTTTAGCGCTTCTTCCTCATGTTCTCGGCGAGGAGCATTTGCATTAGCGTATAAACCGTATATGTAAAATTGAAAGTGATTAACGGGGCGAAACCCTCTTCATTATGTTCGCGGATGAGAAAGGATTTTAATTGGTTATCGCGATGAACATCGCGTTAATTGAGTTTCGAAAAATTAATTATAAACTACGCGTCAACGGGGCGGGTGGGCGGCCTCTTAATCGAA
The DNA here is from genome assembly GCA_036365515.1 of Torymus aiolomorphi. Lineage (NCBI taxonomy): Eukaryota > Metazoa > Arthropoda > Insecta > Hymenoptera > Torymidae > Torymus > Torymus aiolomorphi. The sequence continues at coordinate 23,141,454 of CM070876.1, forward strand.
ATGTGCTTTAATATAATGAGCCGAAGTTTCGTTCGGTTTTCATTAAGAAAATTAAATGTTTTTTGATTAATTAGCCTGCTGTCAAGATAACTCCTTTTTATCGTGAGCGCGCGCGCATGAACGTAACTTTCGCCCGAAACGTATACTTACACTTTGGTATGGAACTTGGCTATAGAGCGTCAAGTAGTTTACTTTGAAGCTCAATAAAAAAAAGAAAAAAAATTAGCAAACTTTTCTGCTAACTTTTATATATAAAATGTAAGCTATTTTTCACAAGTTACGAACTCGACGCAAAACGAAAGTCGCTATATATATATATATATATAGTTTTGAAAATCAGATCTCGCGAACCTACACTCGATCTTGAACTTTAAGGTTGAGCCGCGATAGCCTTTCGACTTTCGCTCTCGTTCTCATTGCACACGCGTATATAGACGCGTGCTCGATATTATACGCGCAAACTCCTAAAGAATTATCGAGACGCAGTCGCCGATAAAAATTTGCCGTTGGCCGATAGCCAGCAGCGCGACTTTTCTATCTCGCTCTCGCATATACACACAGGCGCGCGCGCGCGCGCTCGCACAAAACCCGATAAATGGCTTCTGAATTTCATATCGACATGCGCGCGTATATATTGGTTCGAGCTTAGGCCACAAAACTCGCTTGCATATATAACCAAGCGCCTCATCGAGGAGAAAAGGACAGTTTTATAAGACAAAGCGGCATGTACTTACTTTTTCCTACACGGTTCGCGTTTTTTTGCACGTGCCTCTGCGCGTGACGTCTATAAACGCGACGCCCGTTTTTGCTTGCGACCGCTCCGGCGAACGGTATATATATATATATATATAGGTATATAAGTCGAGAGCCTACTTTCTCCTCCGATAGTCATTTGTACAAAAACCCATTCGATATAAAATCGAAAAGAAAAAATCTGTGTGTATAAGTAGTGTATAAGTTTTATATATCTATATATACGTTTTCAGAATCGGTTTCTCTTCTCGATAATACGTTCCGGATGCTACGGTTTCCGGACGATCTCTTATATGTATGTACGGTAAAGTTTTCGAGGCGGCGAGATGTATTCGCGACTCTTTTTTTTGTAATTGTATAGAAGAGCGTGTGTACACGTGCATGCATGCATATATTATGCATTCGAGTAGGTATAGATATATGGAGATGCGCGAGAATTTATGCGCTTTGAAGACGAAAATAACCAGTCGAGTTCGTGGAAGAATATAATCACATGAAGCTCTGGCGGAGTAAAAATAAGGAAATACAAATCTCGGATGTATAATTCTCCTTCTAATTGAATTGATCGTGTTATTCTCGTACTTATAATGTAGAGACAAAATAAGTTAAAGGATAAATGTACCTCGTCTTCGGAGAAGCTAATTGAAAGAACTCACTCGGATTATCAGTTAACCGATACCATTAATTGCATTATTTCTAAACGTAGATATACATTTCGAATGACGAAAGTATAAAACAGCTTTCCAGTTACGCACGACACTTGCGGTTATTCCAGCTTTGCGTTATATTTTCGTGAATTGTGCTTTTCTTATCATTATCTCAAACGGCTTAGACGACACAACTGGTATTATTTCAGTGATTTCGTTATAGCAAATCAATCAAAATACGCGTAATCTATTGGTAGACAATTAAAAATATAAAGTTAATCCAATAACCTCTAATTTTATCAGCAGAACGTACTGCAATCGCGGTTAATTGATACGAAACTTGTTTCATTGAAGAGGCTATTGCAATTTTAAAGCAGTCCACACCGCTATTGAATCTAACATTTTCATTTCAATTTATTTTTGCCTATTAACAAGAATAATTATATATACTTATATATATTCGTTATCTAAACATGGGTCTGAAGTTTGCATCGTTGGAACACAGCGAAATAATTTTTTACGATTGATTAAAGCTATTAAACAATGGAAATTTTATCAAAACCTTTAATTTAAAGTTATTTTATACTATAAAACACTAAATCTACACCCAAAATTAATATTATTTGGTATAAACGTGAAGTAAAATGAATCTTTTTTGTTTATTTCGTTGCACTCCAACGTTGCAAACTTCAGACTCATATCTAAACGCAGCTATACCATGATTTATAAACTTCGCTTTTACTTTAGAAAGTGCCTATTTTTCCAATAAAATCTCGTCGACATTATAAACATATATATATTTATACACATTATACTCAGAAGTTCGGAAAAATATGCTAATCACTCGGTTTATTCGACAGCAATTGCGAGAGGTGATACCGCACGTGAAGATGGAGAGGAAGCTCAGCAAAATCGAGACGCTCACGTTGGCCAAGAATTACATAATGGCGCTGACGAATGTCATATGCGAGATGCGCGGCGAGGAGCAACCTTACACGTAAGTTGTTCATCATCACCGACAGCACAATCATCATCCCCGGCGCTTTATTAATCGATCGGCTCTTTTCGCGGAAAGCAGACGCAACTGATTATATGCGCTTGTATGCGTGTTTGCTTGTATATAGCGCGGAAAAAATCCCCGTTCGCGCGCGGGGCTTATCTTTGCGCGCGATCGTCTGTTTTTCTTTTCTTTCAATAACCGCAGAATTGGCAATTCAGTATCAGTGCACTACACTTGCATTTCCCTTTATCGAGAAGTTTCTATATATTTTTCCTCTTTTTTCTCTTTCATTGGAAGCATCGTAAAGTAACATGGAAATTACTTAAGACTAATCCAACTTATCGACAAAATATAAAATACTGTTAATTAGATTTAATTATTTCAATTTTCTGCGGCTAGGTATAATAGAACTTGACCTCCGGTTCCGCCTATCAATTTTCAACTGAATATTCCCTCTCGCAAAAAAAAAGCCAGCCGAACAAATCGACTGGGAAAGAAGCATTTAAAAACTGCTCTCTTATCAGCAACCTTGAGTTACACTTGCCATTCAAATGAATTCTAAGCTTATAATCTTCATCGACTCCTGCCTAAATATATCTTTCGGCTCTCGACTCGGCCGATAGCCCTCGTAAAAATCACGCGCGTCAATTTCGATGCATGTACACACACGCGCACGCGCTAGCGATATGTGTATAATACCCGAGCCTCGGATTAATGAAATTGACTTGTGGCCGGCCAATCGATTCAATAAAAAAAGAAAAGGAAAAGAAATAAACGCAATCGCGCAAGTAGAGTAGTCGGCTTTTCTCCTTGGCTCGTGATAGTATACTTGAAATATAATTGATAAAACGGGCCCGTTATATAAGTACACCTCTTTCTCACCTCTCTCTTTTGGGAAAAGTTGTGGCTTTCGGTGGTTTTTGCTCTAATCTTTTTTTTTTAATTAAAGAGGCAGCTGGGACTGAGACTCCGTCGGTTAAACGCCGGCATTAATTGTAATTATCAAGATGTTTCAAGTGCGATTACTTTATCGCGATGTACACTGGATATGAAAACACAGCTGGGCCGCAGCAGCGGCACGCTATGCCTTGGCGAGAGATAATGAGAATTTATCGATTAAATTATTGCTTTGAAGATTTTCTTGGCTGCCTTTACGTCTATACAGCCTTGTGGAAAAACTCTAAATTAATTGTTTCGTTCTACTTGCTACAGGATTCCTTTATTAAAAATTAATACCCTTGATTAATACTTTTGTTTTATCACGTAAAAGCGCGCGTAATTCTTCATCTATCTGTTTAATAAATAATCTTAATATTTTAAATACAATATCAATTAAGAAATCTTCCTCTTGATGCGAATTGATTATTTTAAAAGTTTATTTCTAAATCAATATTATTCTATTTTTACAAGTGAATTATTGCCTGTGTACAGTAGACGTAAAATAAAATAATAATAACAATTATGACGATAAAACAGTAACAAAATTTGTTCAACTCGACATCAATATAATTACATCCATAAATTTAAAACACTGACGGGTGATAATTTTTTTTATCTTAAAAGATGCATGCATAATTTTATATATTTATATCGCTTATCGTATTATGAATTTCGAAATCGCTTAAGAGCAAGCCGCTTAAGATTAAAGTAAACACAAGCCCTCTAATATGGTAACGTTGCGAAAAAAAATCTTACAAAATATATCATGTCGTTAATTCATCAATATTAAGTAGTCCAAGAGAATCTGCATATAATTAATTTAACATATTATACGAGAAAACATTTTCGTTGAAGTATCTTAGCAATTTCAATTAATTTTTTTTCCATTTTAAAATCTCATCAACAATGTCAATACTTTCTCGTGAAACGAACAAACGAGGGACGAGAAAATTTAATACGCAGTTAATCAAAATTGGCTTTTCATGTAATATTTATCAGAAAAGAAAACGACAAGATAACATTGTATAGCCATCCTTTAGTCACCGAGCACGTTGAATCCGACTTTTAAAAGTCATCGTGCAGTAACTAACAAAACTATACCCCTTGCACAATCCTCAATGTAAAAAAAACACCTGCACCACTGAATGATCATTATTAATTTACAGATTCGTGGACGGCGAGTGCGGCTCGAGCAGCGGGGACAGCAGCACCGGCCAGCTGGAGCTGAGCGGTGGCGACGAGCAGTCGGAGGAGGCGTCCCCGGGCTCGCTCCACGAGACGAACAACAACAGCCTGCTGCACGAGGACCTCGAGCGCAGGATATAAAGCCGTATATCGTCGGACATCTCTATCTCTCTCTCTCCCTCTATTCCTCAGTTATAGACACAAGCTGTTTTCGTATTCTCCAGTCGAGGAGAGGAAGTGCATATATAGGAGGAAGCCGCCTGGGCGCGACCAGACTTCCACGCAGGGCAGAGAGAGAGAGAGAGAGAAGAGGAGAGAGAGAGAGAGAAGAGGAGAGAGGGGGAGAGAAGAGGGTGTGTGTGCATGCACGCGTGTGGGTTTGTGTGTGTGAGAGAGAGAGAGAGAGAGAGAGAGAGAAGGCCGCGAAAAAAGTTGACTCAGAGGAGTAGGCGAGAAGGACAATGGAGTAATGATGAGAATTGAGTACGCGAAGGACTATGGTGGGTACGGCGGCCGAGTGCAGTGTGAAAGTGAACCAAGAGAGATGGAGCGCGCTGGAAAGAGAGAGAGAGAGAGTGCACGTACATACGCAGAGACATCGTGGTGGAGTGTGATTTTAGCAGGCGACGATAGATAGATATATATCTACGTACACGTGTGGTACAGTGGTATGCAAGTCGCTGTCTCAAGGGACGCTATAAGAACGAGTGACGGAGGAGAGGGAAGGAGATCGATCGAGAAGAGAAACGCAAGAAGGAAGAGAGAAAGAAAAAGAGAGGAGTTGTATTATATAGATACATTTTCCCTTTCTCCGCGATCGCCTTTCACCGTCGTCGTCGTCGTCGTCGCACGCAGCCGGATGCTACACTCCTCCTCCTCCCTCCCTGCCACGATCTATAGCTCCTCTCTCTCTCTCTTTCGCCAATACGTATACGTAGAGTACGTATACTTACATACATTACACACGTGCGCGCGGAGATTTTCTAGAACGGGAACACGCGCTGCCGCGCGCTATATCCGCGAGAGACCTGTATACGAGGCACATATGCACGCAGAGAGAAGAAATTCGATACACGCGCGTTCGCGCGGAGCTGCGTCAGCGGAGGCATGAGAGCGGAGAGGGCGAAACTGTGATAGATATAAGTACCTCCTGCCGATGATGCGCTGTTCTTTTTTTTATGTGTTTTTTTTTCGACGAGAGAGTGCTCCGTGGGATGTCATACGTGTAATGCAGACAACTTAGTCAAAGTGCAAAGGACCGCTGCATCGTGCATAATACGCAAGGTGCGGGAGATCGACACTGGACAATATAATATGATAATAATGGGATCGTCGTAATTCTTCGTCGTATCTCATGTGGCTCTCGCGAGGAATGTGGTGCATCTATATATATATATATATACAATGTCGCTTGCCTCTGTACTCTCTTCTGATTGCGTATACGAGATAAAATGACGGATATATATAAATGTTGGACAACTGTGCAGTTGTTAACTCGGAGCTGAGCGAGCACGATATATTATATATATATACATGATAATGTAGCTTGTTGACGGAGTATCTATATATATATTATATTAGTGACGAACTTATATATTACATACATTATATATACATATGAATCTGCGTACGATTTGTAGCGCTGTTCTGGTTGTTGATGATTGTGAGAGATTTTTATCGTACGAAATTTTACACACACACACACACACACACGCGCGCACACGCACACACACGCACACGCACACACACACACACACACACACACACAGATATTGTGAAAATAAACCGGGAATATTGCTCGCTCGCGCGCGTGCGCGCATGTCGGAGGTCGCATTATGCCTTCGTGATAGGTAGCTAGAGTTTTGATAGATATAATAATTTTGTGCATGATGTGAAACGGTGCGGCTGGATGTGTTTTTCGTATATAAATATATTACAGACCATTGAGAAGCGCGCGACAAGTGTATAGATGAATACGAAGCCGTCCAGACAGTGAAATGAAGCGTGAGAGAGAGAGAGAGAGAGAGACACACACACGTGCAATCAAAATGTGCAAGGACTCGATTAAATATATATATATACACACACACGACGACAGTTTCTTCAGGTTGGCGAAAAAAAAACGAACGACTCGTACGCACACCTCTATATATGTATATATATATATAAAACATTTACAGACACACAGAAAAGGACCACGCGCACAGAAAGTAATATCAAAGTGGATATATTTTTGGAGGACCGCTTGTCACACACTCCACATTATACCTGCCCACTATATACTTCACACATTCCACACGCACGCACGCAGGCGCAGGCGCATATACGCACTGCAGGAAAGGAGCGCGCGCACAGAATTTCTCTCATAATATTCCTATTATATACGAGGCATCGTCACCGGCCATATCATCATCATCATCGAGTTCCAGCAGCTCTATACCGTGTGCGGCTCCTTCTTCTCCTTCTCCGGCGAGCGAGGAGTGTATATATAACGGGTTCCGGCCCGAAAAGCACGCCGCGCGATATATAAGTAGATATTGCCCGCTACAGCGGCGTCAATGAACTTGGAAGTCGGTGCGGACGTACATATAGGTACACGTGCGCACGCGCGTGCGTGTGAGAGCGAGCGAGTCGAGAAAGAATGCGGGCGAGCGGGTATATATCTATACATATGTATAGCTATACCTGCGAGTGCGTTTTTCGCGGCGCGTGTAATTCTTTTTTGGCCTGCGCGCGGCCCTCCTCTTCATTCCTTCCTTCCTACGTACTCGCGCGCATCGTGCACTTTATATGTGCTGCGCACGTGCACGCGGATCGGCGAGACGAATGTTGCATTTAGAAGCGAAGACGGCGAAGCCTCCATGATACATTTATGATATATATATATGCATATATATATTATATATACACACATGTATAGGGTGCAAGTCCGAGTGAGCGAAATGAGTTGTTTTGTTTGATGCGTCCGCGCGCGAGCTTGCGTATCTATATATGTGGCACTATACATATAATGTACGTATATAATGCGAAATCGATTGCGTAAATTGATTGATTTGATTTTATTTTTTTTTTATTTTATCATTGAACGTTTGTTTTTCGGACTGATTTTACATTTTGACTTGAGAAAGAAGACACGATGCTTTTAAATGAAAACGCAGTTGTTGAATTTCTTTGCATTTTCAGTTTTTGATATTTATACATTTTCATCAGGGCAGAAACAAGATTTTTGCTAATATCAGTCGAATTTTCTGAAAATTCCCATTAATTATTCAAGATGATCAATTTTCTTCAACAATTGATTTTGTATTGCGATGGAAATACTTATTTATGGAGAAACATGAAATCGATTTTCATGCGTAATAATGAAAAGGTGAATACGAAAATATTCGTGGATTCGTTTCACTAGATTCATCGAAAAGGCATCAGTGTAGAACAGAAAAAATTGCGCTGCATAACAAATGAAAAAAATTGTTCAATTGTTATCGGAAACTTTGATAAAATGAAAACGATTGATGCCTAGCTTCGGTGCTTAGTTACCAAGACTCGAGCAGAATAATGTACTTTATAAACGAATAGAAATCGTTTTGACGCGTCTTTTAACTTGTAAAAACAGAATCGTATAAATATGCCATCAAGACGCAAAATTATGAAAAAACATGTGAATATAGAGATAAAATTTTTCATATTTTTATACTTGTAGAAAAAAAGGAAACCTATATATGAATCAAGGGTACAAGAGAAAATTTTTAGAACATATAGGTTTGAGTGTACTCTTACAAACTAAAAAAAATTATTGAAAGAATGTTATTTTTAAAATGTGAAATCGCGAAAATATTCATCGTTAGTTGTACAAACGAATCCGTAAAGTATTTAAATCGAAATTAAAAAATTTTAAATATCAGATGTAGATATTCCTTTTATGATATTTATTTATAACGTTGAGATATTATGAACATTTGGGCTTAAATTATTTTGGGTTTTCATTACTTATATATACTTTGCTTGAGTACTCTATTGATTTCTTATTGCCTTTCTTTGAAATTCAAAAGCAAATTACAATAATGCGTCTGCACCATTTACATTTACGTGTTATACATTTGTATAAAATCTATCATTGTATCGTAAGAATAATCACGATTCATTCATCGAAAAGCTATTGATACCATTATAGGTATTGATAAACAAATGCGTGCATTTAAGTTAATTATTATTTTTTTTTGTTTTTATCGTTAATGTTTATGATCATTCTCAGAATATCATTTATTTCAATGTATGCGTTTAATCTATATAAATTTTAATTTGTGTTATCGAGACGAAAAAAATTCTTCAACGACGTGTAAATGTTTATATCTTATTCTTTGTCAGTTACGAAGCGAAAATTGTTTTTCTTTCTTCTATCTATCAACACTTCGTTTTATCACACTACTTTTAAGACGAAAAGGCAGATTTGGTTTAGTAAAAATTATATACCCCGTACACACACATACAGACACGCACACACACACACACACACACACACACACACACACACACACACACACACACACACACACACACACACACACACACACACACACACACACACACACACACACACACACACACACACACACACACACACACACACACACACACACACACACACACACACACACACACACACACACACACATACAGAGATACACATACTATATCTTTAACTTGCAGGAATGTGGTTAAAAATGTGTAATGCTTCCTATAATAAAATTTCCATAGACAATAAGTATATATTAAAGAATACAATATATATTATATATATTTTTACTACACCAGATCTTCTTTGTTTTATTGCCTTCCTCGCACCGAACTAAATAAATAAAAAACCGACAACCAGCCATTTATAATAATGATATATAACATATATACATCGATGTACGCGGAAATCGTCGGCGCGCCTCATACATATATCGACCTTTCCGCGAATCCGCCGCTCCCCGCGAGAACTCTGCGCTACTACCTTATTTGCTTTCACGCTTTGCATACATACACATACACACACATACACACGTTAGGAGTATACACATTTAACGGGGGGGGGGGGGGGGGGGGGCGTCGTTTCCTTTAAGCGAACTTTACCTAAAAGTAAAGAGGACGAGAGAGATAATGTCTGTGTTTACGTGTGCGCGTATAACGAAAATCAGTAATTGCAAAGACAGCTGCAACGCAACACGTCTTAGCGAACGTTCTAAGTATCAAAGAATATAAGGAGAAAAACCGTCTGCCCCGGGAATAAAAAGCAAACACGTCATTTGTCTCGAGTTAGCTACTTCTTCATGCATCACGAGTAATTCTGAAAATTTATGTAATCCCCACGTGTGCGCGCTATCCTTGCAAATGCGATCAGAATGCTGAGGTAAATGTCCCAGTATATAACGTGGACGATCGAGAAGCATTTTTTTTTAATGATTTTTCAACAAGTCAACGATAATGCAAATAAATTTGACGATTGTTTCTGATCAGTGGAAACTGTGAGTATTTTTTTAACACACGAGTAAAACAAAAATAATTACGAAAAAAAAAAACAATAAAACGCGCGCTCGTTGTGCGAGCTCCGTGGAGTCACGCTCCGGCGGTGGGTCGGAGTGACTGTCAAGGTTGCGCGAGTTAAACGTGAACAAATATATCACCAAACATTCGATATCATCGTTATATGTTCTTTTTAATACTCCTTTTTTTTATTTTTATTTCATATTGTGATCGTAAAGTAACAGCATTAATTTTTCGCCCATTTGACATAATTTCAGTGTCCATTTAATAAAAATCAATCACGAGCCTTTTCGACGCACATTTAAAATGCATAAATTTTATTAAAATTGTATATTAATTCTAATTAAATCAATTCTTATCGAGTAAAGTGGTCTTTTTCATGATGTAAAGAAATTTGTTTATTTTCGGAGCAAAAGCTTCGTAATTGCGTATACATCTATCGCCTGTTTAAAAGCATATATCAGAATAAAAATCAGCACTAGCGTCTAGCTATATACTCGGACACGTTCAAAACTACTAGGACATTTGCCTGCAGAGTTGTATTCCCTGAGGCTACACGCGCCATTAATCATCGGGACGAAGACGCGAGATAATAGTTATATTATATGAGTGCGCTATGCGCTTACGTACATACACAGAGGACAAACGCGACAGAAGCGGGGGAGAGAAAATTAATCAAGCGCGCACGATCGGAACAATGTAAATATATTATCCGAGTTTCTTGAGCGCTTATAACAACCGCAGCTGCAGCGCTCCGCGCGGCCTTCAGCCGGCCGCGTTTTATGATATTGTATACGCGCTTCATACTCATACATTTCTCTGTACGTGTACAATATATCAACTGGTGAATTAGCCGAAAAAAAAAGAAAGAGCGAAAAGACCGGGAATTTTCGACTTTGTACTTATATACAGTTCGCTCGTCCAGTTACTTATATATATATATATCTAACTAACTTTTTGTGCCTCGAATATTTTCCTATAGATATTTACGTGTTTGTTGTAAATGCGCGGCGTTGAGCGCTGCGTATATATCTCGCGAACGATGAACGACCGTGTTGGACGATTATTTTATATATATATTGACGGAAATGAACTTGCGAAATGTTGCGCGCGCTCGCAATAACGACTGCTGACTAATTGGAATGTTTCGGGCCACAGCGGTATATACACATAAAACACACAATCGGGATTCTGAAATTGTCTGATGTGAGCCTTTGTAGCGGGCGCGTATAGGGCGTATATCATTGTCAATTGCTCCGATGCATTATATCGTATTCTCATCCGCTCTCCGTACCAATTTGACGTCCGAGAATATCGCGCGGTAAAGCAAGTCACATTTTTCTGTGTCATAATAAAGCGCTTTCTCGTGTGCACAATATATACGGCGGAAGGAATTTATCGTATGTAAATCGTTCTAGATTTATGTAATAGCGGACAGAAAAAAAAATGATAGCGTTATTAATAGAAAGAGTATACATATGACTCGCGTTTATCGATGACAAAGCCGTTTACGAGACTGTACTCATTATAAGTCCTTGAATGAAGAGAGTGCTTCCAGAATTCCAGAAAAAAAAAGACTTTTTTTACGGTCGCGGTTTTGGGAAAACGTGCAGCGGCGATTCGCGGCATGCATTACAAAAAATGTTCATTGTTACTGCGAAAGAAGCTATATATATCTATGTATATTCTTGAATAGATGAGAATTTTATTCATTTTTTGACGATCTTTCAAGGACAAATTGTACACGTATTTTGTACGCAAAGGACGACGGCGAATGACGCGGAAAGCAAAAAAGCGCAAAGAGAGCGAGAAACGTAAACTTTGAAAAGAGCGAATTTCCTTACCGCATTGTCCTATGTACATTGCAGGGATGCGAAATTTTGTACACACACACATATATATACATATATAAGGACGCGCGAGTGTGAAAGCCGAACGCACGATGTGCGTGTGTATATATACGCGCGTAAAAACGAAAACAAAATTTTTGTATGCAAAACGTCAAGCAAAATCGCCCTCTATACGTGTAGCGGTGTATGTATACACACACACACACACACAGAGAGAGAGAGACACACATAATATACACATACACACATTCATATGCTGTAATTAAAAAAAAAGCGTGAGCAGCCTCAGAGTAAAATTCTAAAGGATTATGTAAGACTGCTATGACTAACGTTAGTTCTTATCGATTAGCATCGCTCGCTCGCGATGCTTTTATATTTATTCTGCAGAGAGAATTAACGCGCAGTCTCGGATGAGTGACCTTAGCACAAGCGAAATTTGTTTATTTGTTTTACACGCCCCTATTTCAGAATGAAAAGAATGAGAGAAAGAATGCGCCTTCGTGCTTTCTTCGTCAGCGCGCTTATCTTTTAACAGATTGTTCCCATTAATTGCGAAAGGAGAACAATGGCTTTTGATTTTGTGAAACGATTCTTCTGTTGAAATGCACTCGCTGTACAGCAGGCGACGGTGACAATGTAACTTTTACCGACAAAAACTTATCGAACATGGATCTAAAGAGGCTGCAAATATTTTGCCAGGTATTGATAAAAAAAAATTACAAAATATTGTTCGATTTGTGGTTAATTAAAAAAAAAATTGTTTATGTTATTTATGCGCATGTATAATCTCTGTAAAACGTGAGTACCATACTGCGTCTTGAATTATTGATAACTGGTAACTTTATTTGTAGCCACTTCTCAAGTGCTTAAAATGATCCTGGTTTTACAACTGAAGGTCTAAAATTTTTATTTATGTACATAACGCGATTGTGCACGTCACTGTTCGAATTATCAAAAAAAGTTTGTTCGTTTTACTATTACCTTTATCGCTGCCCACGCAATTTTTAAAACGATTTTGTTTTACAATCGCAGAATTGGTATTCCGACAATATTGTGCGCACAGCGTGACGAAAAGGAACGTTAAAAAAAATTGATAAAAACCCATAACAGAAGGCCAAATCGTCGCGAGCGTGCTCAAGAGCGTCTGTGAATAAATTTGCATATGCTGAATTGATTGATTCGAGTAAGAGAGAATGATAAAGAGAGAAAGAGAGAGAGAACATACATTTCGTTGCTTATTTTTTTCCTCCTATTCTCGTGTTATATGTTATAGGGTTTAACTTTAAATTATTTCATGCGCTTTCCATTTTTATCATTATCAGCGTGTTTTTAAGAGGAAGACGGTATATTCCTATTCTGAATATATTACAATATACGAATTTTATCGTAACTGTTGCTTAATAAAGTGCAAGATATGTTTTTTCTTTAACTGCTTACTTGTTATTCATTCCCTGTACGTATCCTTGAATCAAAAAATATTTAATCATTTATTGTCACTACAGAGAGATCTTCAATTTATTAATTGTTAAAGATTCGTGAGCCGATTGTCCAAAGAATCAGTTATCTTAGAAAGTTTTGCATTGATCATGTATAAATTTATAATGTTCAAATATATATATATATATAAAAACAAAGTGATCAATGCGACATTGTTGAGAAAACAAATGAATTTTTCCCAGAAGCGAGGTACTTTGTGATGCAGGTCATGCGACATCGTTCAACACAATGCAAAGTACTTTTTCCTCCTCTACTCATATATCTGAAACGTAAAGCTACGGCGATACAAGTAAACGTTTATTTTAGGAATGTATTTCATTCAAATAAAAAATCCTTAACGAGTCATTAAGTTTACGTGTTTGTTCTATAAATCTGATTTTCATAACGTGTGCGTGTGTGTGTGTGTGTCTGTGTGTGTGCGTGTGTGTGTGTGTGTGTGTGTGTGTGTGTGTGTGTGTGTGTGTGTGTGTGTGTGTGTGTGTGTGTGTGTGTGTGTGTGTGTGTGTGTGTGTGTGTGTGTGTGTGTGTGTGTGTGTGTGTGTAATAGATATATATTTCATTAAATTAAAAACATTTCTATTAAAATACATTCGTATTAGAATTCAAACTGACCTATCATCATCTTTTTGTTAATTAAGCAAAACGTGTATGTAAAGGTGGTAAATTTATTTATTTAAGAATTAACTGTTAGCACTATTATATGCTAATAAAATTACACTTAATAATAGTTTTAAATTACTACATTCTATCACTTTTTGTTTAATGATAATATAATCTCTTTATTATGTTCTTCTTGTCATGCACGAAAAATTACTTGAAATGCAAACAAATTTATTAAAGTTTAATAATTTATGAACATGAAATTTAAGAAATTTACTTTCTTACTATATACTAAGCAAATTTAATGGAATTATAAAGATTACCATAGTTTTGAAAGTGTTTATCAGTGTTTGTCAGATTCCACTTTAAATTCAAAGGATGTACTGACATCTACGGGCAACTTACTCAACTTGCTGAATTCGAATTTACTGCATTTTTAGGATATTACGAAGTTGGCGGACTGAGGGTTATGAGGTATCAATGATGGGAAGGAAGTGCGAAATTTGTTTTGCTGAAAAAGGTATAAATAAATGAATGATACTATGTGCATGTTAAATATTTTTAATAAAACCACTTTTTTTATATATTTCTACATAAAAGTTCTTTCAACGTGCGTTTCTGTGATTTGTGTCAACACCTTTAGAAATCTTTCATTTCATAACCTATAAAAGTAAATAGTTAAGTGAAACTAAGTGAAAAAAATGTCTTTGATAAGTTAAATATTAAAATTACATTTTTCTGAATATATGACAATAACTGTAACGTAAAAACAAAAGTATTATCAAATTAAAATAATGCCTTGTTACTGTTGTCAAACATATTATAATGTCAAAACTTTTTTTTTTCAGAAATGGCACCTTATCAAAAACTAAATAAGTTAAACGATAGTCTTTCTTTAAAAGAAAAATGCAAAAAGCAAATCAAAGATAATGGGTTATTGGGTTATTCCAAAAATAAGTTTAAAGGTATTTTGGAGTTAACTCATGACGTAGCACATCCTAATGAAGTTTTATGTGAAAATGTAATTCAATTAAATAATGTAAATGAATTGAAAATATCAAGTGATGATTTGTCAGAAATTCCTCGATTATTAAATTTGGTAACTAACTTGCAAGAATTATGTATTTGTAATACAAAGCTTTGTTCAGTACCTGATACAATTGGGGAACTACAACAGTTACGCATATTAAATTTATCGAACAATCAACTTCAAGTATTACCGGATTGTTTAAGTAATTTAAAAAATCTTGAACAATTAGATCTCAGTAATAATGAATTAACAGATTTACCAAATTCTTATTCAAAGTTAAAAAAATTGAAGAAACTTAATATTTCTAATAACCATTTTGTATCTCTTCCCAAGTGTGTTGCAAACGGAATGGGTACACTTAAAGTTCTAAATATTTCTGATAATCCTACAGTCAAAGTAAATATAATACCTTGCAGTAGATATTTGGAAAAATTTCTTGCTAAAAACAACCAATCATGCTCTAGGTTCCCAGACTGGATTTTAATACCCAAATTTTTTAATTTGAAGGAATTAGATTTTGATGGAACTAAGTTTGATGTTTTTAGCCTTATACGGAAAGAAGGTGCTTTGCACCTTAAAATACTTTCTATGGGTTGCTCAAACTTATCTAGTCCAGTTTTAGAAATGATGATAGAAAACATGATATGCCTTGAAAAAATAAATGTAGGAAATGAAGATTCCCGCAGTCCTGGAAATGTCTTTAACAGTATACCTATAAATATTTTTAAAAATCCAGCAATGATAACAGAATTAAATTTTCGAGATACAGGTTTACCTATAGTTTCTTCTGCAATTAAGAAATTGTGCAATTTAAAAACACTGGATGTTGGTTTAAATAGTATAACATGGTTTCCTGATGAATTTTGTGAATTACAAGAATTAGAGTATTTAATAGTTGATGGAAATGGTTTGATTATGCTTCCAGAAAATGTAGGTAATCTCAAATCACTTAAGGTATTTAGAGCACAAAAAAATGCTATACTAAAATTGCCAAACTCTTTTAAAAATTTAAATAAACTTGAAATCGTTGACTTGTATGATAATATATTTGAAGAGTTTCCAAATATATTGACAGAGATGAAAAATCTACAAGGTTTAGATCTTGAACAAAACTTCTGTTCAACAGATAACGTAAAGGTTTGTAAATCTTTATATGAATGTAGTGTATTAAAAAGTTAACATTTTAAAAATATTACATCAAAATCATGACAAATTTTTATTGTTTTTAGATTAGGGGGATCCCATATTCAAATCTTCAAGAAACTTTTAGGTCTTCAGTAGGATGTAATGGTAGAATATGTGGTTTGAAACATAAAATGCAAAATCCAATTGACGATTACGATGATATTCCAGACCATATGTATGCATGGTATTAAATATTTTGTAATGCTTTATTGTATAATTTTTCTTTTACTTATGAATGAAGAATGATAATATTGATTTCTATTAGTAGTTATAGTGACACGGATGAAGATGAAGATTATAAAAAAGAAGAAGAGCAAATATGTGACACAAAAAATGTTGATGAAAACTGGGATGCCATATCAAGTTCTGATGATGAATTTGAACCATATAGTAAGTAAAAAATTAATGTTATGATATTGATTATAATTTATATAATTAAAAAAGAAACATTTTATTTTTAGATGCAACTAAACAAATATATTTCACAGGGCGATACAAACATTATATACCTCAAGACATTGGAGTTTTTTGTCCTTCTGACTTGCATTCCCACCAGATAAAAGCTGATGTAGCATCAATGCGTGCGTACGGTTCAGTACCTTCTTTTAAAATTGAACAAGGACAATTTGATGATGCTTGACAAAGTTTATTACCCTTTTGCATTAGTGATATTCTCAAAGACCGTACTGCCAGTGGACATTGACAAAGATTGCCAAAAATATTTTATAATAATAAGGAAAAGACAAATTTTATTTTATTACTTGTTAGACATATTAATTGTAAGTTTCAGTATACTAATGTACTTAAAAAGTTAATGTAAGTTAAAAAAATTACGTTTCTTTTATTTTAAAAACATTGTTATAAAGTGCGAATACATATTTTTATTTGTATGTAAATAATACAGTTTTTAAGAGAAAACTGTATACTATAACAATAGGTTTGACCTATAAAAACTGATATACATGAACCGATTATTCTTAAAAAAGGTTTTATACTTTTATATAAACTAATTTTACTACTATATTTTAAAAAGATTAAGGTTATTCAAACAAAAGTCATGTATAAATATTCTTTTCTAAGATACATTAAGGGGATGCCATACTCGTACCATTACCGATCGAGCAATTCACACAGTTTTAAGCTGATTAAAAATAAAATACGTCGAATCACAAAAAATCAAGAGAACACTCTTCTGTGTTTTTTAACGTTCTATCATCCAGTCAAAGTTTGGAGTCGAAATATCAAGTCGTTTTTGCAACAACTTTGAACAAAACGAAATTTAATTTCGTTCAAAGTTTTTGAAAAAACGGCTTGATATTCCGACTCCAAACTTTGACTGGGTGTTAGAACGTTAAAAAACACAGAAGAGTGTTCTCTTGATTTTGTATGATTCGACGTATTTTATTTTTAATCAGCTTAAAACTGTGTGAATTGCTCGATCGGTAATGGTACGAGTATGGCATCCCCTTAAGTTTAGTTCCTATATTGATCAAATGATTGTGAGTTTTAGATTTTCACAAGTTATCAAGGAGCGCTCAGAAGGCAAGTATAGAATTGTTAATACGTCAAAATAGACTTGTCAATTATTAAAAAGTAAATTTGTGCACAGAAAATTGTAAACAATTTTTTTCATATTTGATTAAGCAATAAGCACTAATTGCATCGATTTTGAACGAATAATGTAAATTAATAATGTAAATGAATAATTGAAATTTTGTTTTCCTTTATTTTTCAATATTGTAAATTGAAATTAGAATGCTTGACATTATCCTTTTAACAAAGTGACTAAAAAGAAAAGTGCTTCGAAATTGTAATATAGCTATAAAGACGCTAAGTTTCTGTAATATTTTACTGTAAATTTTTAATGATGAAAATAAATACAGATAAATACAAAATTTAATTTACAATTGTCGCATAATTTATGTTATCCGTACAATTATCAACTAAAACGAAAGTTCTCATTTTAGTACACTGTCGAGTTTTTATCACATTATTATTTATAAATCGTGACTTCATTTATTCGCCATAAAAATCTGCTGCCAGAGCGAACGAACATCTATCACATGATTAGAAATATTTCAACGACTCCGACGTAGTAGATATACGATGATAATAAAATAAGACAAAATATTCAACATTACTCCCCCAGCACTTGTTGGATCTTCGCTAAAGAGGATTACATAATCGCAGAGCGAGAGAGAGAGAAAGACAAACCGCGAACGTTAAGGGGATGTGCAACCCTAATTTCAATATTTTTTTAAATCAACATTCAAACATTTATTTGGAAAAAGACGGCTGTCAAGCGCTCCGTACACGCAAACACTATATGCAGATTTTTTTCTGGATAATTCTATTGATATTTGCGTGAGTTATGCTCGTTTGAAAAGTAGGTCAATTGTAGATTCCTACTTACCGACAGTACGGTTTTTATTTAATTAAATAAATTCTCATCATTTTTTTTGGAAAAAGACGTCTGTCAAGCGCTCCGTACATGCAAACACTATATGCAGATTTTTTTCTGGATAATTCTATTGATATTTGCATGAGTTATGCTCGTTTGAAAAATAACGTCGGTACTCACATCCCCTTAAGCACGCAGGTATATACAATACGAATTCAAATCTCTCTCTTTCTTCACAATATAAAAACGTAAATCGCGCCAAACGAGGGGTAGAAAAATTAAGTTGGGGTGGGGGATCCGCGCGCGAATCAGACACGGAGCCGTTGAGTTTTAACGATTGTCGATTGAAATCCCGACGATAAAATCCTGCGCGCGGCGCTCGCTCGCTCGCGTTCGTTTCCTTCACGCGGCCTTGTCCTCCGCGCGCGCAGTCTTCTCTCTCTCTCTATCTCTTTCTCTCTCTGTGGTCAAGGTCGGCTCCATCAAATCAGCGCGAGCGGGCGGTCGAATGCATCGCTCTCTCCCTCTCTTTCTACTGCGCCCTCTCTGCACCTCTCGTATATAGGGGAGGGCGGGGCACGTGTGACACCCTAACTTTGATTAAAAATAACAACTAAACCGTGTATTATTTCAAAATGTACAAAAACGGAATAATTAGATCAGAAAAAAATAAAATAAAATAAACTATTAACTTTTTTTTCATTTTCTTTTAATAATTGATAAAATACAGAAAAGAAATTCTGAAAAAAATGCTCTACGTGCCCCACCGGCGGGTGGATTGTGGCACCCGACGGGGCACGCATGGCACGGTCAAATTTAATATTTTACTATAGGTATTTTTCAATTCTTTTTTCTAGTAATTAATACTTTAATAATTATGCCATAATAAAATTTTCAAAAATCAAATAATTAATCAGTCTATTGAAAATTTAAAATTTTATTTTTATTAAGGAACATAACAATTTTTATTTTAAAATAAATTATTACATTTTAATAAATGATTTTATATTATAAATTCCTTCTTATAAAATATGATCACAACATAATACTTTTGTTTGATTAACAAATTATCATTATTATTACAATAAGTTTAAATTTAAAGATTTTGCATCATTTTCATCTATGTAGCATATTTGAACTACCTGACCATTGAAAAAGGCAGTTTGAGTATCTACAATTGATTCCTTCCTTACCATTGTTTTTTCTACTCTATAACTTAATACGCAGTCGAAATAATCGTTATTTACTTATTAATTTAATAATTGAAACTAAAAACTACTTAAAACTAAATTATTGCACTGCGTAGTTGTTAACCCATCTTGCTCCACTTTTGGTTTGTAGGTTACATCACTTCGCTCGGCGGCCGCCGCGGCGCACTGATACGCCCGAGTGTGCCACGCGTGCCCCGCCAGGGTGCCACGTCATGCCCCATTTTAATACCATTTTCATTTTTTAATTATATTATTTATAAAGATTTTCTGAAAAAAACAAAAACAGGGCTTGAAAGATAAAAGTTGAAACTATCAAATAGGTTTGGTCTCATTTAGAAAAAAAATCATTTTCTCGTTGCTCCAAGCGACTTAAAAATGAAGTCAACCTTGTTTCTAAGCACCGATTTTCAATCTTATTAAATTAAATGTTAAACATTATCTATAATCTCAAAAGTATAGAGGAAAATTCTAAAAGCATATCTAATTAGGTTTATGTAAAAATTACATTTTTTGCATTCATTAATATTAAAAATATGAGGGTGCCAAACTTACCTACCTGACACGCCATGCCCCGCCTTCCCCTATACGCATGTAGGTAGTAGCGATTGCCGCCCCCCCCGCAAACAATGGGTCTCAAGCGGTTTTGTTCTCCCGCGCTGAGTAGTTATAGGGGCGGTGCAGGAGCAAACTAGCGCGGTTTGTCTACGAAAGAGGTATATATATAGAGAAAGAGAGAAAGGGGGGAGGGGGAGTGAATTCTCGCGTGTGTCTCTCGCCGCAAGCCTCGAGGATGCACCTTAAAGCTGCCGGAGCTTTATCCGACGCGTGGCGAGCTTGCGGTGGCGCGGGGGTTATTAGTCGCCTGGAAAAAGTTGGCCGCTTGTGTGCACTATATACTCGTATTGTCGTACGTTTATTTTAACGGTATTATACATTTATTGTTTAGTTTAATTCGTGTGTATTATCATTATTTGATTGAGGATATTGCTCTGTTTCGAGCTACTTATATTATCAGTTGAATACATTGATTAAAAGTATTCGTAGAATTTATAATTTATATACTCAGCTCTCTACTCACTCAGCAATTCCGTTTCATCGCTCCCGTCGGCATTGTACATTTTTTCGTTCCCGTTACGACAGCGAGCGAATTTATCGATAACGAGTGCACCAATGACAACCAGAAGAGTGAATAATAGCAGAGCGAAAAGCACCATTACAATCATCTCAATCGTGCGCCAGATATCCTCATCATCCTCTAAATCGTCCATGGCTTCCGTTGTCGTTGGGTAGCTATTGCTAATGGAGAAGCAATAATCATAAATCGATGATTTATTAATAGTGTATAACTGCCAATAAATGCAATCGTAAAAGCTGCCCTCTACGATTGCTATTTTATTATAAGAATGGTGAAAGAAAGTTTGGATTTGAAATAATTGTATAGAATATGGTCAAAGTGTACAAATCCTGCAAAATAATTATACCAGAAATGGTTATAAAATGATATTATTTAAGTTTGAAAAAAATATATGTAACCTATATAGGCCCAGCACAATTATTGCAGTTACATTATCAATATTTTCGATTGTGAAACTCGTAAATTAATGTTTCGTATAAGTTAATTTTGATTTTAATTTCGAACGGAAAGCTTTTTAATTTCAACTTGAAACAGATGAGTAAATTATCGTTGCACATGATTTTGGAACAAATATACAGTTCGTCTCGTATTTACTACGCTAAATAAATAAAATAAAATACAAAAATTACAATAACACTGCGCCTATATGAGGAAATTTTTAATTTGTCCACGCTTAGAGGGTTCAAAAAATTAAAAAAAAAATTTGAAGGCACACCTTTGCGACAAGTTTCTTCTCATTCTATAAGTCATAAAATATACGAAAAAACTCGTGAAAATTAGAAAACGGTCTTGTGACACCATTTTAGAAAAAAATCTATTTTTCTTATGGAAATTTAACATGGGAAAAATGGACGAAAAGTAGTCACTGATGATGAGCCAATCGTAAACTTTTAAATGTGCCAACAAATATTCCACAAAAAAAAAAGATTAAAGTAGAAAAGAAGAGCTTTAATTTAAGCTAAAGATCGTTAAAATCGGTCGGTTCTGTGCAAAGATACGTACATTTGAAAATCGCGAAAAATTACCAAAAATGATCGATTTTTCCCGAATCCACGTAATTCAATCATCGTGAGATTTTTCAGTAGGGGTGTCTTCAAATTTTTTTAAAATTTTTTGAACCCTCTAAGTGTGGACAAATTAAAAATTTCTTCATATATTCCCAGCGCATTTCTTGTAATATCTTGTACGAAATATCATTAGCTATATAAGTGGGGATCTCTTCTTAGCTTATTCACAAATTGTCAAATACTATTATCCAAGCCCAATTATAATACGTCTCCGTAACAACAATAATTAACAACTCCAAACGCAGTCATTACGTTTCCACAGTCGTCGTCGTCGTCATCGTCGTCGTCGCCACATCAGGCTCTTCAGTCGGCGGCACGGGAAACGGCTCGTCAACGGACTTTAGCAGGTCCTTGCCCAGCTCGCGGAAGGTCGTCCTGCCGAGCCAGTCGGCTAACGGTCTCCGACCAAGCTGACGAAGTCGCCGCTCCAGGAGCTCGTGCGTCTCGCCCCGGCCTTCCGACGACGCGTCGTTCCAGTGCAGCAGCTGGCGCAAGCAGGGGATGTCCGGGTCCAATCTGCGCTCTTCATTGGGGGTAGGGTGTATATGTGTTATTATTAGGAGGTGGTGGCTGCGTGTTGATTAAGAAAATGCCAGTGTTATTGTTTTATCAATATACGGTGTGTGCGATAGTCGCGCGTCCACAAAAGTTTAACGATTTCACGTAAGCTGGAATCGGTTAAATTGTCGTTTAAAGCACATATAAGTACTCAAAAGATGCTGTAGTTATTACTACACAAACGCTGTAGTAACAGTTCTGTAGTAGTTACTACACAATAACTATTGAAAAATACTGTAGTAATTTCGGACTGTAGTTATGACCACACAAAATTACTACAGGAATTTTGTAGTTACTACTACAGGTATTTTGTAGTTACTACTATAGGAATTTTTTAGTACACGAATTTTGTATTTACTACTACAGACAATATGTACTAATTACTACAGTATGTACTAATTTCTGTCTATGTGTATGTCGTATGTACGTGAATGTGTGTATATATTATATATATTGAAAAATACTGTAATAATTTCGGACTGTAGTTATGACTACACAAAATTACTACAGGAATTTTGTGTGGTCATAACTACAGTCCGAAATTACTACAGTATTTTTCAATAGTTATTGTGTAGTAACTACTACAGAATTATTACTACAGCGTTTGTGTAGTAATAACTACAGCATCTTTTCGTAAAGCTGCGGGCTTGTCTGGGCTTGATTTTTCTACTTCTATATATGTACGTACGAAAAAATTTTTCAACTATTAAAAAATGCCTAAAGAGGCTTCTACTATGAACAGGAATGTCACTCTGTCAGAATTAAAGGATTGTATCATAAATTATTGAGATAGACAATAAAATTAGAAAAAACAATAACTTTACTTTGATTAATTTCGAACTACATAATGTTAACTGCTTCCAAAGTACGTTAGTTTAAGGTTGAGCGTTAAAATATACAATATTGTGCTTGTTCAGGCGTAATATAATATGCATTATCGCCAGCCATTTCGTTAATGGATTCCGTGTTCTTTGCCGTTCAATTTATACTGAGATATCTTTAGAAGGAATTGACGAACATTTTTTAATGCCCTAAAACTAAATTAAAGCTTGTTTTCTCTAGTTTTATTTAAAAATTTTTTTTTTAATTTATGTCTAACCCATTTATGCTGAACCCTAAACCACATGAGATGCATACCACTCTCGAAAATGTTTTTATCTTTTCTATAGGTTCACTCATATCTATACAAGTTTTGGTTTATTCAATAAAGGTCTAATTGGTTGTTTTTAACCCTTTGCGGTATAGTGGCTAATATATTAGCCACATATCCGAGACTCGTTTTTTTTTTTTTACTTTTCCGGCACAAAATGCTGTTTTTTATTTATCATTTTTTTGTGTGATTAGAACAAGGGTCTTAGTAGTATTATAGGAGGGCTATAATTTTTATTTATTGTTTGTTGACTCTGTTGTATAAAAAAAAAAAAAAAACAAATTCACGAAAATAGTGTTGTCCTCCAAAAAATGTGCCATAAAGGGTTAAATGTGATTACGTTTTGCGAAAAATAAAATTTTAATATTTAAGAATTTTATTTTATACATTTTATAGATATAGATATAGGTATCGTTAAAATGCAGACACAACCAGAAAGTCGGCCTCACATATACATACTTAAATACTTTAAAGTTCGTTTGTACAACATGTCGTGTTTATTAACGTACAAGAAATATTATATTTTATTAATTTGACGGTAAAATCCTCGAATATTATCCACTAATTTAACCTGATAATAAATCACCTTATCAAAAATATCGTTCAATCGGGGTTAGTCAAATAATTCACTCAAACTCACGCGAATTGCATAAACCTTACACGTATAAAAAAAAAGTTTCTTTCTAACGAAACTCTTACCTGCTTCGATCAAGCTCTCGGGTAATTCATAGCTGTGATAATGAAGCGCAGCGACAAGTCGGCGACACTCGCGCGGCTCGAGATGAGCAGCCAAGTATTCTAATTCAGAAAGGTTCACGTCTATAGTGCAAAAGACCATATTTCTTTCAATCTCGTCAATTAACGCGAACAGAAATAACGTCAGCGCGACGTGAAACATCGCTCGAACTTCTTGCATGAAAAGAGATGGTAAAAGAGGTCGTGCATATATATATAAGTATACGTGGATAATAAATAATAATATTGGGAAAAAACAAAACAAAATACGATGCAATCAAACACATGAATGTGCCGAGTAGTAATTTCTTAATTAATTATACCTATCGAATAATCATTCGGTGAAAACAATTGATCTACACCAAGTATTTAATAAGAAAATTTAATACCATATTATCGTAAAATAAGAGTATACTTATACAATAGATAAAACGGCTGATTACTCTCGTACCAAAACTATACATTACAACCCCTACCATAAAAAAAAACTACCATCATCATTTCTTCCCCTTCTTGCTCTTCTTCTTTTTCTTCCTGCAACAGGGCGAGCAGCCGACCGGCTTCGACGCCTCCTCTTGCGCCTTGGCCAGAGTCACCCCGCTGCCTTGTACGCCGGTATCCACCGTCCTGGAAGCGCCCTTCTTCTTGGACTTTCGAAACGACGATTTGCCCGACGACTGGTAATAATTCTCGCCTCCCTCGACGTCGAACAAATTTTTCCTAAAACGGCGATGTTAAGATATTTATATCAACAACGTTTACAATTTTTGAATCTCATGTGTGTGTGTGTACTTTGCCGCCTTCTTTCGGCGAAACGACGAGCAGCAGCTCTTGCAGCACTTGACGATGCGATTTCTCAAAAACAGAGCGCAACAGCAGGCGACGAGTATGATAACGCCGAGGGCCGCCAGGACAAATGAAACTCGTAACTTGGAGCACAGCTGCTCTGGAAGGTGCGAAAGGGGGTGTGAGTGGCCGCGCACGCGCAGCATTTTACCCTAAATTATACTCCGAAATTGTTTTTTTAACCGGGCAATCTAAATCTATCGTTGTAGCATACCAAACTCGGATTTTCCCGACTCCTTTGACTTCTTCACCTCCTTCCGATGATGCTTCTTCGCTTGCTTCGCCTCACCGTCCGAGTCGTCATCATCGTCCACCCCGTCAACCCTGATGTACCCGTCATCCCGTCACGGAATTCCCGATCAAAGGTAGAGATCGAGAGGGACAATAATTATATGGCTATGTATATACGTATATTATACTATCAAAATCACTTTGCGTAAGCCGACTTGTTCTCCTCATGTTCCTCGTCGTCCTCGTGACGGCGCGCCTTGGGTTTGACGTCCAGCTCGAGATCCAATTTAGGACGGCGGCGGTGACGCTGTCGAGGTTCCGCTCCCGTCAGCTGGGCGGGCTCAAAGAGGCTGGCTACTGCGCCCAGGCGCACGGGGCTGAAGTAAAAGTTGCCCAGTGCCGGCGGCGGCGTCGAGTTCGCAAGCATCAGCATGACGATGACTTGCTGCAGGCGATCGGCTCCTTATCTATCTACGGGTTTAGCGAGGTAGAAGAATATGTAGTTGGTGATCTCTTTGTTACTTTTTTTTTTATTGAGCTTTTTGATAAGTTTGTATACGAGGAATCGCGTTTACCTGATAATTAGTGTCGCTGCGGCAAATTACATTTTCCTTCGGCAACAACACCAGACCAGTGCAGTATAACCAAAATCATATTAAATATGGCCTCGCATTATAAAGAGGTTAACTTACTTTAATAATAAACATAAATAAATATATGTATAACTGCTCTATTTATATTCGTATATCGAAAATGCCGCGTCAGCATATACTTATAAGCATATATAATGCACTCCCATATCGGCTTTAATTATCAGCTGCGTTCAGGCAGTGCAGTCGTACATATATCGCTTGAATCAATCATGAGGCATCCGCGGCGTATCAGCAATGTCCCGCACCACCAGCATTATTTTTAATTTATGTTTGATATGAAAATCTTATGTGCTTTTTACATCTGCCTTATGTTCACATTAGAGGTACGTAAAATTCCGTCTCCCCCAATACATTAACTTGAACATCTTACCTTGAAAACCTAACCAAAACATTCGCCTCTATACCTATATACCGCTACCACCGCAAAGCACATAATTATACTTATCATAACAAATGAAAAAACTTGCGGGCCGTCGTGATTAGAAGCGTGATCCGAACTGCCGGGCGCTCCAACTTGTACAATCCAATTCTTTCTCGCATGAAAAATACTCTCGTCACAAAGTCTGCGTCGCCGTTCGCGGGGCGGACAGCCTTGATTCCTGCGCGACTCTATAATATAACCTCTTTTTCTCCCGACAATCGACTCTATATTATATAATCCACTCTCTTCTTCCTCATCCTCAGGGAGCGCGGCTGACGCCGGCACCATGGCAGCGGCAGCACCTGTCGCGCAAATTGAATCGCGAGGCCGAGTCACCCCTGGAGCCCGCGGGGAAGCATCATCATCAGCCGGCGGCCGACAACTACGACTCATACAGCCGACGACGCCGGTCCCCGGCGAGATGCCTCCGGCGCGCCGACAAATTGCCAGGTAATGTTATCTATATGCGTATATGACAGAGTCCACGGAAAAATTAACGCTGTCCGGCGGTTAATACGGTTGGCGAGGGAAAATTCTCTTTTTCCTTCGAGCCAAGGCTGTCGTCGTTTTCCTTTTTATACTTGAATGAATCTATCGGAACATTGAAGCTCATTTTTTAAAAGTGCTGAGGATTTTGTCTATATTTTAACGGTGAATCGTTTCGTTAAGAGATGTCTCATATATAAACTTTTTGAATAGGAAATGAAACTAGAGAAAACAAGCTTTTATTTGCCCTTTTCAGAACTAAAATATATGTTAATTCTTTCAAAAGTTCGGTTGAAATACGTCAAGTATATAATATAAAGAACAACTTTGAAATATAACGGTAACTTTTGAAGGAATCAACATTTTTCATTGCGAAAAAGCAAATGAAAGATTGCTTTTTACTGGAAGTTTGTATACGTGACATTTTCATTAAAAAAAAAGAAAAAATGAAGTCAATGTCAAAACGTATTCACAAAAGTATTGTCACTGATTTAACATTTTTCTACGGTAGAGTTTCTAATACACAAAGAGCGTGAAAAATCAGATGCAAATGATTTGTGCATGAATAAAAAAAACTTTGATTTGTCGTTGTTGTTGATTTTTTGTGGATTTCTTCATATAAGAGAGGTATAAATGTGTATATATGCCTTTGCGCTTTTCCCGTACATGCGGGAGAGACGGACGAGGTGCGCGCAACTGTGGATATGACGCTTTTGAAATGGATAGCGCGCGGCGGGACGACGCATGAAGGCAAGGAAATGACCTGTTGGGAGAGCGTCTCGAGCGAATTTCCTTGATATAAATGCGCTGGAAGACTGTTTTGATGTGCTGTACAAGTGGGGAGGGTATGCTACACGGGGTTGTAGGAAGGGGATATGGGGATACTGCAGTTACTTTTAGAATGATGTCTGTCTGAATTGGTATTCACGTTTGCTAAAGTATAAGAAAGATATTTTAGATTCTTCGAATGTCAACAGCTATAGATATGAACATTTGACAGGTGATCCATTCTGAAATTTTAAATTGAATATTGAGAACAAATTATTTTTGCCAATTGTTCCGATCAAGTGATAATTATAATTATTATACTACTAATACTCGTGCATATTTCAAGTTATTTCTTGTACACGATTTTTTGAAACTCTTTAATAGAATTTAAATCTAAAAATGAGCTTCGGGCGAACTAAGTTAAAATTAAAATTTTTCCAAAATAACATCGAATATAAAAGGTTGAAAAAATCTACTTATTCAAAATTCTGCTAGGCTCATCATTCTTATATACATATATGATTTCCCCGCTAATATAGAAAATACCCGCATCATCAATAAAAATTTCAACGTTTTTCAATGCTTCAACATCTTAAAATCAAAACTCTTTCGAAATTTGCACCAGACGAACCTGTCTCAACTTCTAAAAAAATTAAAAAACAAATCCTTCTCAGATTACGCAGAATACGCAGCAGAATGGTACGAACAGCGGGCGAACCAGCCACCGCCATCCCTGCGAAAGCTATCGTCCGTCGGCTGGTGGTCGAAACGGGAGACTCGGGTGCCCGCACACTTCCTGCCGCAGTTCCACCTACACCACCCGGGCCGCGGTCGCCGGAAGGTGATCATGCCACGCCGATCGGGCTTTGGGAGGCGGGGCCATCGTCACCGCCGCCGTCGCCCTAAGAGGAAGAGGAAACGAAGTCAGCCGGACGAGGTCGTCGTCACCCACCCGAATACTTCCGTCTCGTAAGAGATATAATTGTGTTGATTGAGATTATTTTTTTTTTCTTTTTTTTTTGGTACGGAAATAACTGTTATGTATAGCAAATCAGTGTTAGATCTTTTAAAATAATTGCAACGACGCGTTCCTGATCGCACTGTCTCTTGCCTGGAGTGTAGAGTCATGCCGCACGAGGTGGTTACGTGAGTACAGTCAATCGCGAATTTTACTCACTGACACTATTGGGTGTAGAATCCAAAACTACCGTATTTCATTTTTCCCCGCCAGTAGCCCAGTGCCAGCTCCAGTAACAGCGGCCGCACCGAACGCCCCGCAAGCGCACAGCACCAGCAAGGGATCGGACACATCCGGACACATAATCTTCGCCGTGGTGTCGTGTCTCCTCGCGCTGCTCGTCTCCAGCGTGCTCCTCTTTTACCTCTACAGCAAATCGCGACGGAAATCCGGCTTCGATCCCTTTTACTGGTACACTATCGCCAACTGTATGGAGAAAAATATTATAGGAAAAATTACCATGTCTGATTATAAATGTGGGACAGACTCGAATCATCCTAAAAAATTGTCATAATTTATGGTAAAAATTGCGATTAATTTATGTCAATTTTCCCCATATCGTAAAAATTACTATAAATTTACAGCAATTTTTACTGTAAATTATGGTAATTTTTTTGATGTTTTGAATCTATCTCACTTTTTTACAATCAAACGTGGCAATTTTAACTACAACATTTTTTTCCGTGTATATCAAGCGCCTCAGCAAACAACCTCACTCCCCATATGTGCCATAGCCCACCGGAGATCGGTGAAACCCATCAGGAGTACAATCCGAGCGACATCGAGCGCTGCACCTGCTGCTCCAGCGAGAGGCGCGGCGCGCCGTCGTCGTCCGCCGATCGATACCAGGAACCGAAGAAGCAGCGCGTGACGAGGCCTGTGAAAAAGGTGCAGTCGAAGAAAACGACGACGACGAAGCCGAAGAAGAAGAAGTCGTCGTCCGCGGTGACGATGGTCCGCAAGCAGCCTCCAGCCAAGCAGCCGCCGCCGTTCAGCGAGACCGAGCTCAGGGACATACAGAGCAGGATCGCTTGCATTCTCAGGCACGACTGCGCCAGGTGCAACTGCTGTAGGTGCAACGCCGTGGACGACGAAGGTGCATTTTCCTATTTTATAAGATATATATACACGCGTGTATATTATACGAGTTATGTTGATTGGGGCTTTCAGAGCAGCCGAGGCGCAGCAACAAGTTGAAGCTCTTCCGCACGAAGAAGAATAAGCCGGCGACGGCGGCAGCATTATTGTGCAACGACGCGCGTTGCGACGAAAATAAGATAAGGTGCCTCGTCAATCTCTGCCGCGCGTCTGACAACGCGGGACTGAGGATCAAGCAGTAGTGCCTAGTCGTATGTCTGCACCAAGGCTTGTCCAGATGATTATGAGTGCCGCACGGAGGTAAGATTGCTGGCTTCACTGTTCCTTTCGTATATGAGTAAATCCACGAAACCGTCAAAATTTTTGTATCGGTTATGTCGCAAAACTGCCGAGAATTTTTTCGAGAAGCACATGTCCCATACATGATATTTTTTGTTCTTTATACCTTAAATTATGTAAAAGTATAATTTTGAACAAGTGAAAAATCTTTTGTCACACGGTTTTGTTTACTAAAAATTATTTTTAAAAAATACTGAAAAATGACCCTTTTTCAAACGTCAGCCATTTTGTCGCAAGAAAAATAATGCGGAAATTTTGAAAAAAGAGAATTAAAATAGAAAACAAGAGCTTTCAGTTTTATGACACAAACAGTGTGGCGGTTTTGTGGATTTACTCATATATAGGTTCAATTCTCATCAAAGTGCCGATAAAACTCGAAAACACGATTTGAAAAATTGGTTTAGAGCACACCTACGGCACGTGTTTTTTCTTGTTCCTTATAGTATATAAAATGAAGTTTCACAGTTGTACAGCGTCCATCAATGAGACTACTTTTTCTAGAGCCATTTATAGCTTGAACTGTCGTTCACGTTTTCAGTGATTTTGAGCGAAATATTGATCGTAACCAACAATGCGGTTGAAGTCAAATACTGTTGTACTCAATTCATTAATTAAAGTTTTTATGCAATATTAAAGCATTTAGGTGACAGAAAATGAAAACAAAAAATAATAATAAAAAAAAATAATAAAAAAAAATAAAAAAAATGATTTCAAAACAATAAATAACTGATTATAATTTAATTAACAATTTAAAACACTATACTAATTATTATTTTCTGTTACGAAAATGCTCTAATATTGCATAAAAACTTGAATATTAAAATATTGTAAATGAATATTTCGCTCAAAATCACTGGAAACGCAAACGACTATAAGTTGCTCTAGAAAAAGTAGTCCACTTGATGGACGCTGTTCAACTGCGGATCTTCATTTTATGTACTGTAACAAACAAGAAAACAAATTTGTCAAATCGTGATTTCGGGTTTTGTCGACACTTTGATGAGAATTTTACATATATATAACGCACACACAGCGCATAGAACGCGTGCAGTATAATATGCACGTGGCCGGTCATTGGCATAACGCGCTGATGACGACGGCACTTGAACGCGCGATATCCGGCCTGCACCGTCGACTTCTGCCATCTTTACAAAGCGTTGCTTTATTTCCTCGCGTTCCCCCCCCTCCCTCCTTCGTCGCCCGCGCGCGCCTCGGATAAGTGGATGCATCTCTGCGATAATACGTGCAATGGCCGCATAAAAAATAAGTTTACTTAGAGTCAAACCTGTGTTTCATTCTGTAGCAATTAAAACAGACTGTATACATTTGTTTATTTTATAGTGTTTTCAGAAAACCAAACCTTAAAACATTAAATATTAATGTAATTAAAAAGAGTTGATTTTAAAATCAATAAATAATGCGTTCGAATTTATTTAACAATTTATCACATCATTATTATTGTTTTATACCAGAAAAATATACTAAGATTGCATAAAAACTC
This sequence comes from Torymus aiolomorphi, assembly GCA_036365515.1. Classification (NCBI taxonomy): domain Eukaryota; kingdom Metazoa; phylum Arthropoda; class Insecta; order Hymenoptera; family Torymidae; genus Torymus; species Torymus aiolomorphi. The sequence continues at coordinate 23,173,284 of CM070876.1, forward strand.
GGATCTAAGAGTCACATAAAAACGTATTTCACTCGAAGCGCGCCAGTTCTGATGAAAAAATTGCTCAAAAGCAGCGAAAATGTGAACGACTTTCTGAGCGATAAGTTGCTCCAGAAAAAGTATACCATTCGATGGATCCTGTTCAACAGTGAATTTCTCTTATATATACTATGAACAACGAGAAAAACTAAGTGTTATAGGTGTGCCCGAAAAAAAATTTCAAATTCATATTTCGGGTTGTATCGTAGATTTCGGCGGATTTCACATATACGTACCTGTGCGTAGTATATGGTTATTTAGTTATATTACGTGTATAATAATACACGTGAGCGGCGAAAGAACAAAAAGAGTCGTAAAGTTTAGAACAAAGTTTATTAAAAAAACGTTCAATGTGTGTGTGTGTGTGTGTGTGTGTGTGTGTGTGTGTGTGTGTGTGTGTGTGTGTGTGTGTGTGTGTGTGTGTGTGTGTGTGTGTGTGTGTGTGTGTGTGTGTGTGTGTGTGTGTGTGTGTGTGTGTGTGTGTGTGTGTGTGTGTGTGTGTGTGTGTGTGTATTTATGTAAGTATATGCGTGTGTGAGTCGAAAAGTAAGAAAACGACGAGAGTATACAGAGGGAGGAAGAGAGCGTATATGCACGCGAACAAGGCCTATATTTCGGGAGCTTTTTGAACGAAACTGCTGCTCGTCGCCGAGCCGAAATCGCTCGGCGAAAGCTCTCGCGCGCGCGCGCGAAAAAGCGTCGCGTCTCTATTGTGTTATATATACTCTCTCGGAGAATGTACATACCTGTATTGTGCGCGCGTGTACATACGTCTTTCTCTATCCCTCTCTCTCACTCTTCTTTCGCGCGCATACGTGCATAACATATATATGTATGTATGCATGAAAGACGTGCGCAGTGACAAACGAGAGAGAGACAGACGACAGCAGCATCACGTATAACATATAGGGAAAGACGGGGGGAGGAGGAAGAAGTGTTTTATGCACTCAACCACGATATTATTGATCGGAGCGTTTTTCGCGCACGCTCTCTCTCTCTCTCTCTCTCTCTCTCTCTCTCTCTCTCTCTCTCTCTCTCTCTCTCTCTCTCTCTCTCTCTCTCTCTCTCTCTCTCTCTCTCTCTCTCTCTCTCTCTCTCTCTCTCTCTCTCTCTCTCTCTCTCTCTCTCTCTCTCTCTCTCTCTCTCTCTCTCTCTCTCTCTCGCACACTCCGTGAGAAATCATCGCTCGCGGAAAGAACAATAATAGGACGGCGACGATGACAGTAGCCCTGTGAACAGGCACAGGTGTGTATATGTAAAATATATATAATATGTTCGTTTCTTAGAGACCAGTTGCAGGTGTTGCGCTTTTTTTATTTTGTTTTTTAGATGTATTTACACGGTGTCGTATCATGTGTATGTAGGGAAGAGGGAAGGAGACCGTGATAAGTTCTTCTATTATATTGCATAAAATACACAAAGGTGAGAGAATTAACGCGAGAGAGAGAGAGAGAGAGAGAGAGAGATATTATATTATATATATATATAATAAATTATATGCTGTATGGAAACAGGCGTTCGGTCGGTCAACAATAGAAAGACGAGTCAAAGTGGCAGGTTTGAGAGTGTTTTATTCGCAAAGTGAATAAATGTCGATTCGTAAAGTTTTTCCTTCATTTTAAACTCTCGATAGAGCTGAATGTCAAAATCGAAGTGTTTGTGTGAGTGTATGTAATAGATATTTATAGAATATCACTCTTGCCGGGCTCTTTATAAGAGCGTTACAACATGTATAATAATATAATAATGGCGACGAGCACAAAATTTATATACAAAAATAAAGCTGCGGCGAGTCCTTTTGCCGCTTGACCATTGGATTCACAGTTGTCAGTATATGAGGAAATCTACGCGAAAAATCCATTTACGCGTCCTCAAAAGTTCGTAAAATTTTTTTTCGAGAAACACCTTTCAGGCCCGGTTTTTTCTACTCTTTGTACCACATAATATAAGAGACAAATCATGTACAATGAAAAAAGTCTTGGTGACACCCTTTTTTCAAAGATTCAAAATTTAAAAAAAAGGAAAACAAAAGCCTTTTCTTCAACTTTTAGCCATTTATTCCAGAAACATCCTTGGAAAATTAAAAAAAATAAAATAAAACTATGGAATACCAGGTTTTATTTGCATTTTTAAAAATTAAAAAATGTTGATTCCCTTAAAAGTTCTGATTGCTAAAAGTCGAAGAAAAGATTTTTTTGCATTTTTTTTTAAATTTTCAATCTTTGAAAAAAGGGTGTCACCAACTTTTAAGAGCTCGTAAATGGATTTTTCCCGTAAATTTCCTCATATATATGTGTGGATCAGAATGAGAGTAGCGTAAGTCACATATTTATCGTCTTGAGATATTCAATCTCAAAGTTTCAATAGTCAATACATTACTGTTACGTACTACTTTTTGGATAATTTATAATTTAAAAAGAGAGCAATAGAGGCCCTGTTTTAGTAATAATTTCAGTTGTGAGGAATCCAAATATATCCATATCTCAATTTTTTGCAAATGTGACTCACGTCACTCTCATTCTGACCCACGCATATATGTGTGTATCTATCAACGGAAAAGCTTATCGTAAGGATATATACGGTTGATACTTTTACGTATTTATATATCCATGCCACATAATGGCTTTAAGAGACGGGAATCGTTGGATATAGTGTTTTGTGCATCCTCCAATCACGGACATTCGTTATTATTTTTCGATTCTTAAGTGCTGTATAGAGTACACACGTATGGATTAAGAAGACATGATGACGAGAGATGTTAATTCGCGCGCATGCGCGCGTGCGTGTGCGTGTATGTGTACATGTATATGCGTGCATATATGCAGAGGAGAGGCGAAGAAACGTGGGCCTGCATTACGAGGAGGGAAAAGACTGGAATATGCCGCTGAAAGCAGCGTCGAGCGTCTTGCTCCAGGCCTCCGCTGTCTCGGGCGTGAATTTCGCCCCGAACTTCTGCCTCATCACGTCCAATATCACGTCCTTCAGGTTCTGCAATAAAAAAAAAAACGAATGCCCCGTGAAAGGGCATATTTTTTTGCCTATTGTTTTTTGCCAAACGATTCTCCGATATCGCGATGAGGAATTTGGGGTTTTACGTGCGGTGGTTTGGAAATCGATTTGAGCTTTTATCGTATATTAATAAAGTGACTTCACCGCGACTGACCACACTTGGCAAACTAGTTCCACATATCATGTTACAAAAAGACATTCGGGTTGATTATTTTATAGCATTACATTCGTCATATTAAACTCGATAACGATATTCATTTATTTTAATCGTCAGCCGTAGTTTCCGGTTTTCAAGGACGACCGCTTCTCGGGAGACCCTTATATTTTCGCCAGAGCGAAAATTGTAAGACTTCAAATTCTGAAAATTTACAATATAAAAACTATTTTATATTTACATTTACAATATATAACTATTTATATTATAAGACCTTCGTCTTATTTTACGAACGTGATGTATCTATTTTGAAAAAGATCCTTTTAAAAACAGAAATGCGATCACAAATAATATTTTGCAAAAATCGATTTTTAGGCATAATGCATCGAAAATATCGAAAATAAATTTTCAGTATAAATCTAACACATGCTTCTGTCTAGCTAGAACTAATTAAAACACATCTTTTTTATATTGAACATGTTTTTCTATAATCAATCCTGATGATCTAGAGCCACAAAAACGATTTTTAACACCGAAATGTACCTAAAATGGTCGGTTTTCGGTTATAATTTAGCAGGATTTGATTTTACAGGGAAATGTTAAATGTAAAAGTTACATAGATAATATTGAGACAACACTTTTTCTTCTTAGACATTTTTCTGCATAATCAATTCTTGACGAGCTAGGCCGATAAACATAATTTTTAACAGCTATAAATACATCTGAAATAGTTGATTTTCGCTTATAATTCAAAAGAAATATTGAATACAATTGCGAAGATATGACTCTCTTGGGTAGTAGCAGTTGTGCCTTATCTTATATGTAACTATAGGGGAGCCGTGTCCCGCTGCGACCTATCGCGTGCCAACCCACCGCTGTCTATGTATTATAAAAACTTCGTTTTTAAATATGAGGCACGACCGCTACTATTCAGGAGAATCTTATATCTTCAATATTGCCAAAAATCGATTATTTTGATTGCATTCAAGCGTTTCCAATCGTTCTTTTATGTTTAACTTACAAATACTGATGAATAATAAGCGAAAATCGACTATTTCCCGTAGTGTATATTAAAAATCGTTTTTAGTTCGTCATAGGAACTGATTGTACATGGAAATATCAAACGGGAAAAAGTTTTGTTTCAATATTATCTACAACTTTTGCATTTAACATTTTTGTATAAAATCAAATCCTCCCAAGTTATAAACAAAAGTGACCATTTTAGGTACATTTTGGCGTTAAAAATCGTTTTTATGGTTTTAACTCCTTAGAAATTGATTGTACAAAAAAAATGTTGAATAGGAGAAAGTTTTGTTTTAATATTATCAATATTTTTTACATTTAACATTTTTGTGTGACATCAAATTCTGTCAAGGAACGAGGAAAAATCGATTGTTTTGTCGATTATATCACTATTGCCTTTACAAATATTGTTCGCAGAAAAAAATGTTCAATATAAAAAGGACGTGATTTAATTAGTTTTAGCAGAAGCCTGTTCTAGATTTTGACTGAAAATTAATTTTCGATACATTAATCTTAAAAATCTGTTTTTTCAAATTTTTATTTGTTCTGGCGTTTTTTTATTTTCCGATGGATTTGGCTCAATATAGAACTGTCCGGTACTTATAATTAGACGAGTATCTGGTCCAAAATTCGTTTGGATCCATCGAAAATTCGCTGAGATAATTTGGTTTTACTTTTAATTACTTGATCACATACGCACGTACAGACATACATAAATCCTTGGAAACCCTTAAAATTAACTCGTTTTTGGTGGAAAATAGTTTTTATGATGTAAATTTTCAGAATTTGAAGTGTTAGAATTTTCGCTCTGCTGAAAATGTAAGGCTCTCCCGAGAAGCGGTCGTGCCTAAAAACGAAGCTTTTTCATAGACAGCGGGGGGTTGGTACGGCCCCCCTAGTTTTTTCAAGACTTACAAAATGTTCTTGTTTCAAGGTGCAAAATTGAAAAAAAATGTATAATTAAGTCAGTCAACGAAGCGACTTAAAAATTATTTTCCCAAGCTTACACTTAATTTGTAATGAGCTAGTTCACGAAGTAAAATATTTGCTATCTTCGAAGATTTTCACGTATAGAAGTTTGTTATGTAAAAAAAGTATCTGATGGAACTTAATAATATACTCTTCTCGGTAAAGTCAGAAACTCGATGAGAAACAGATATACATTTTAGAGCGCATGCGAAAATGTTGACTCGAAGATTACAACTTTTTGTCTCAAAAGTGACTCGATGCTTTCTAACGTGATTTGAATTTTGACGCCCCTCTGAATGTTCAAGTTCAAACGAATTATTCCCACCGTACCGAAGTAAATTCAAGCTACACTATTACCTCGAAAAATAGCAGCCTATTATATTCCAAACTGTAATAGCCAATCGTCAATACAAAAAACGGCTCATAACAATCCCGCCGGCAATAAACGGCCGTAATGCACCTAATCTTTTCATGTTCTTACTACACTCGCACACTCGTATGAGCATATCATGTATCGGCTTCTGTACTGCACCGGCGCCTCATTTCCGCGGCAACAAACGAGCGCGAGTTCGTATACTTATAACGAGCGGCGAGATATACAAAAAGAAAAAAAGAAAAAAGTGCGATCTTTGAGGCGTAATAATTTAACGAGTCTTTCACATGCATATACGATTGACTTTACACACTCGCGAGGTTAATACACGTGTAACAGAGGAATATTAATTGAGGCCTCCGCCTCATTCGAGTGTACTCCTATACTCCTTTGTTTCGCGTGTCAACGCCTGCACACGTGCATTCCCATATATATACGTTTTCTTTCTGGAAAGTTTGTCTAAAGAGCCTTCTACAACCTCACGCAAAAACTGTGCGTGCACGTAAATTTCACTAGATTTCGCTAGAATAAGGAGTGCAACCAACCTTGATTAAAAATCAGAACTGTTTTCTAACCTCAAACAAACAATTCTTGGATGGTTTTCTGGAGACAAAGTGTGGCAATTTTTAGTCAAGGTTGGTTGCACAACTAGCTCTAGCAAAATCTAGTGAGATTTGCGTGCACGCACAGTTTTTGCGTGAGGTTGTAGATGGAGCATTAGGGACAATAATGGATTCTTCGCTTTACGGTCTTCACAGTATGAGGTTGATTAATAACAAGCCCGCGGCGAGAAATTCTATAGTAGAAGCTTAAGCGTCAGAACTTTTTTATCTCGCGGCGTAAAGTTTGAGAGTACTTAGGACGTTCTGTGCGGCAATAAAAGATTATTTTATCAAAAACTTGGCTTACCTCGAGTTTACGGCCGTAATTATGGATTCGAACAAATTATTTTTAATTTAAAGAGAAATAATTATTCTGAAAGTAAGTATAGAACGTCTGAAACGGCAATTATTTCTTTTATCGCAAGGCTCATTATATAATATAATTATTATTATTGTTGTATTATTTGTTTTGTTTTTTTTTTTTTTTGTTAAAATTTTAATACAAAATGTACATCGTAAACCCGCAAATGGAAAAAGCTCTACCCACGGTGAAATCAAAATATTTTCAGCTTTACGTTCTTTTGCGAACTAATAAAAAAGCTCTTAATTAATTTCGAGCCCAGATTTTAACGGCGCTACTCAGCCATTCCTTTGTCATTTCGTCAGCGCAAATCTGTTTCCGCCATAAACAAACAAAGCATTAGCAACTTCTGCATTACACAGAGAGAGAGAGAGAGAGAGAGAGAGAGAGAGAGAGAGAGAAAAAAATTATTTAAATTGATAAACTGATTGTAGACACGCGCTGCATGTAAACCTTTCCACCGACCGAGAAGTCAAAACGTTTCTTTTCATCTACCGCCTGTGTTTACCCGCGACTGCGCTTTATGAGGTTTCCAGAAAAAAAAGAAGCAATAAGACCAACGCTAATCCAATTCCACGCCACGGCAACAACAATAAAACCGGACGCAACGTATGCGCTACCTATATTATCATTTTTTGTGTTCAGTCTTTCGCGCACATATACTCACGATGAATTGCTCCTTGGTCTGTCCGCGTTTGGCGTGCCTCTCGCCTATGATGCTGAGGCTGGCCTCGAGTAGGGCCGGATCGTTTATGGCGTCGATCACGTTGTTCAGCGCCGACACCACGTTCATGCAGTGCGCCTGGAACTTCTTGTTCGCCCTCAGCTCGTCGAGGCTCGCGTCCTTGAACGCGCTGAAGTCGTTCTGGTACGCCGGATGCTTCTCGAACAGGCTGTGCACGTACGGAATTATAAATATATTATGCACACAAACACAAACATAATACGTGCGTCTTTTTATTTTAATTTGTCGAGCAAACAGTTCGGTCGTTCGTCGCTATAGTCCCGGAGAGTCGTAATGTTGTTTGAGGACGCGCGTTTTCATTAAAATTATTGAAGTTTGACATGCTCGCAGATTCTGTAAACTGTCTTTACCTAAGTAGTTGTATATCAACTCGCCTATGGCGTATATAACGCGCCGATTGCAATGAAGAGAGGAGACTGTAAAACAGGATCAGAGAAGCTTTTTATGGCGTGATGAAGAGAATTGATGAGTTTCGTCGATTAGAGTGTAATAGATATAGTTGAATGTTTATGAAATTACTGAAGGCGAACGTTCACTTTGTATATATTTGCGCATTAAAGAAGCGAATTTCGCGACTGTGAATTATATTATTTACACGTTTTTTTTTACTAATACGTCTAATAAGAATGCTCAAGTCTTCGAAAAATAATAGAGAATAAATGAAATATGTTCGAAATTCTTAGTTTCGGATAGTTATTGTCTCGAAACTTCAAAAATTTGTTTGACTCTTGAGTGAAAAATTCGCACACGCAAAATAATTAGCAGAACGAAAATGTAGACTTTTTCCACGGTAGAAATCTTAAGCGTATTATAGCTGTAAATTAGCTGGATTTTCAGAAAATGGTTCCATTTTTAGCTTAACATTAACTAGGAACTCCGGTAATGACGTCACGTCTTTAGCATTAGAAATAATTAAGATATGCTTAAGCACACACTTATACATATGCGTATACAATGTGTGCAGTGTGCTTCGTCTGAATCGGATTAGTCTTCGTTAAAACTAATTATATCTATATAAATGTTAGATTTTGAATAATTAATAGTTCCTGTTAAATGCCGTCAGATGGAAAATGCTAAGTGTTTTCATTGCGATGATGCAAGTTAAGTACTTAACAAGCGATCAAATTTGTCTTAATGTTTTTCTTCCCCTGTATCGCCGAGATCGTTTCTTCCTTCGATTCATATCCCTTACAAAAATATATGAAATTCACGAAAACACCTTGAAAAATCAATTTCTCAAGAAAAATCAACATCTTGAAAACTTAACTGATTTTTAACTAGAAAAATTACGTATTGCTAACGGATATCTCTTTTCAAAGGTTAAAAAAAGTTAGCGAGGTTTTAGCTAGAATATAGTTATAGGGGTAGCTTATATTTATACCTAAAAAATCTAATTTATAAAAGCTTGGGCAGCGGTGCTGGTTAATTTTCTATTAGGGTTGTTATTTGGATAATTAAAAGATTCAATGTTTGTATTACAATATCCAAATAATCAAAAATACAAAATTTGAATTCAGCAAGTGTAGAACATTGAAAAATTTTCTGTCGTACTAATTATTGCTTTTTGAACGGTACTTCAAAGTAAAACAAAGTTTTGAATCGACGATTTTTTGAAATTTATTCTCAATTACTTTTTGAAAATTTGAAAATTATAATTGAATGTCCGAGTTAAAATATGTGCAAATAAGGCAATTCGAAGTTGTGACAAAAAAGCCGTTATTTTACAAATTCAGTATAATATTAAATTTTATTATTGTGCGAAACGATCTTTCAATATTCGTATAATTTTTATATGAAGAACAAACATATATATATGTATAAAATTTTTATATGATAATGCGCGGCGTATTAAATCACGGAGGAAAGTGTCAAGAAGGTCAAGGTTCAGCGATAGCTCAATATCAAGCGTAAACACGAACAGATAAATTTCCCGAGTATAAACGACACGCCGCGCAGTATATTGATACGATCGACAAATTTGTTTTGTCCTCGACCAATAACTCTAACTCTTTCTCTCAAAAGTAATCTAAAGAGAAGGTTATACATTGTGTCGCACTTTCTATATATATACGAATGAAATTTCCGCTCGATTTACAGTTAAATTTGTTCGGAGAATAATTCATAAAGTTCGTTAAGAAAGGCGAGTTATTCATGAAGCTCGGGCGCGCGCGCACGCGACGTGTCGGGATTAACGATAAAGTTTCTCATCTACGAAACGGTAGAAATGTTGCACTTCGCCGAGTGAATAGTAATGTCAAATACGCCTGACACAATGAGCCAGCGACAATTAATGCGCCGCGTTACACTCGACAAAAGACCTCCTCCGCATTATATCTGGGCACAACGACATAGCTAAGTTTATTTTCCATTGAGAGGGAAGTCGCTGTCAAGCTCGACAATATCGGTTCGTTTTTACCCACAATTATTATAATACAAAGTAACACAATTTACCGGGACACGATTAATCGCAAACATATAATAGTATATAGATGCCAAAAGGTGTGTACTTACGTAGTCATAATGGCCACGCCATTGGCCACGGGATCTTTCCTCACGACGGCCCACGTGCTCTGGACGATTTTCTTCTGCCGGGCCGTTAGTCCGGTCGCCGGGTCGACTGTATTATCGTTGCCCGAGCCCCAGAAGAGACTCACTGACGAACCCATACTGCCGAACGGAATGCACACGCGGTCGATTAGCTTATATACAGAGAAAAGTATTGTACATTGACGCGAGCGAGCGATGGGCGATTATCGAATAAACGAGCTAAATATCTTGTATATCGGTTTGTTGAAATCATCGTCTCTAGTGTCCATGCACGTACACGTATAAGGAAGCCAAAGTTGCATTTATCATGCGAACTGCGTGTAAGAATATATTTAGTTGGACCTGATATACTGCATTACAGCGAGCTACCAGCGCAGGGAAAGTCAAGTCGCGCGCACGGCGGCAAAGGGACAAAGGCTGATGAGGGGCTTTTAAGGGCGCAATACGCGCTAGCTCCGCGCTCGGCAATCAGAGCGGCTTCTTAATTGAAATCGCCTTTTCGCCGACGCGCTGATTTTGATTGCTCGTTCATTGATTGGCACAATAAACGCACACACACACAGGGGGGCGCGCGCACGTGTGAGAGAAAGAGAGCGAGGGAGCAACCCTCATCCCCATCGATTGCGCTCCCGCGCGAAATTGAATTTTTTCATCTCGATAATGCCTGATGCGTCGCGCTGCCGAGTCGTCGATAATTTTGCGAGCGCGAGATTGAGAGAAAGAAGAAAGAGAGAGAGAGAGAGATATTGAATCGAAAAATCCGTGAGCGCTTGATTTGCCGGCTCTGGATAATCCTTTTTAATATCGAGAGCAGGAGGGAACTTTCACCTCCGAAGTATAACCGAGTGTTAGTATACCGGGGTGAGAGAGCGAACGAATGAATGATGCGCTTCCGAATGCAGAGCGGATATAGTCAGCGTATTTCGAGAGGATTTGGAAAAGAGGTTCAGGCTGGTATTTTCAAAATTGTTTGTATTGAAAATAGTACTTTTGGTCACTGTAAAAAGCTTAAATGGCGTTGTTTTTTCACGCTTTCAAAATGTTACCCGGTAAAAGTGCACGAGTTTTCAGTGGAACGTGTTCGCGTTTTTATGTTTCATATACGCGATAATACAATGAAAGAAGTCAATTAAACGAATTTGTATATATGTTAAATATTTTTATCGATTATAAAACAGAAATAATTTTCAAAGGAAATATAAGAACAAAGTAGTACTCACACAATCATAAAGTCAAACGTTTGCCCAAAATATATGATATAAGAATACTAGATCGAGCTGATTTATCGAATAAGTATACGATTCTCGCCAACCTCAAAAATGCAGATTCTAATCCTAATCGGACAGAAGTGCGGCCCGAGTTATCCGATACGCTTTTGTACTTTACATCAATATATTGCAATCTCGTTATCGAAAGAGCCAATCGATCGACGTAAGGAAAAGCAAAAAGGTGTTTAAGCTTTGATCGACAAACACTTGCGGAGGAGAAAGGAAAACAATCAGCTTATTTCTGTACGTTGACAGTGACAACTATATATATATATAACTAGCGACCGAGCATGCATTGAATAAAATATCGATTTCCGCGGCGGTGCGTACTTACTTACCCGCGCCAAATCAAGTCACATTTATATACTCATATACTTATTATACGCGGACACAGGATCGTGTTTAATCAGTGAATTCTTTTTACACTCTGTCGTTTATATACGCACAATAATAATATTCATCCCGCAATTATGATAATTGAATTATTGTCCACGGAATTGAAAGTCGCGCGCGTACCTAGCCCCGACGATTCGACATGATTCCAACTTTTTTTTGCCCATCATCTCGCTCGTACACACACACATACACCGCACGCGCGCGCAACAGTGCCATCATATATACCGAAACGCACAGAATGATGCAAATAATCAGATTGTTACATATACATACATATATGGTTCACACTACTCACCCGCTGAAGAGATAAGCGCGAGCGAGCGCGCAGCGACAACCAGTAGATTTTGTATATTATTGTACAAATGTGTATACGAAAAAAACTTCACGCCCGAGGAGGACGCGACGGAGGAGGAGGAGGAGGAGGAGCAGGAGGAATAAGTAGAAGAAGAATAAGAATAAGCGACATCAGCCGCGTGCTCCTGCTGACTAGCGGCGGCGGCGGCGGACGAGCGCAGAGTGTGTGCAGTCTACTCTCGCTCGCGCCAAACGCGCAGCAGCATAGGTACTGTCTCCCGCGTCTCTGTCTCTATATATACCGCTATCTCTGTCTCTCGCGCAGCGCGAGCCAGGGCGCATACCACACGCAGCACCGTCCGGCGCGCGGCCGGTACTTTACCCCTCCACTGCCACCGCCGGAGCCGCCGCCGTCGTGTGTATATATATATATATAAGCGCGCGACTTTCGTTTTCGCGCCCTCAGCGGATGATGATGATGATTGGGAGAGCAGTATACTGCACAAACGCGCTTGGCCCGATTCGATACCCCGCGGTGTCTTGCTCAGGGGGTGATTTTGTATTACGGGTGTACGTTTATATTGACAGGTGGTTCTTCGGTGACGGGGAAAAGATGCAGGATGGGTATATATGGGGGTGTAATTATTGTGAAAAACATATTCGCGAACGACGATGTGGAAGGGACAAATGCGACGGCGGCGAAGAAGAAGAAGAAGGAGAGGAGGAGATAGACTATGCGGTACTGTCTCTCGGCACGCGCGCGATGTTTGCGCTCTCTTCCGCTCTTTTTCTCTATCCGCGCTTGCGATCTCGACAGCTTTGCTCCATAAGTCCGACTAGACCTATTTTTGTTCCTTGCCGCGCGCATCGCGACGTCTATCTTTCGGGCAACCGTTGCCGCGCGCGCGCATATCTGTGTACCTATACGATACATATACGTAAATCTCCAGAGCTTTTTAAGAAATTTTTTTTTTTATTTTACAAAACTACACAATTGATACGTGGTTTATGCTGATTGGGCTATGCTAGGAACCGAGAACAAAAGTTGCGCTATTCACTATAATCAAAGATTTGTTTGGTAAAATAAAACGAACATAAAGATAATTGGAAATTAGAAGATAACTGAAATGTCGTATCTGCCTGTATTATCAATCTCTCTGTCAGTATTTTTCCAGATGCATGAAAGAGATCCTTTAATTACGACCCCTATTTATAAATCTGGTCCTCGTCAAGATATCTCAAACTATCGATAAAGGACGTCGCACACTCCTTATGGAAAAGTGGTTTCGGTTAATTCGGCTGAATTTTTCATATGTTATGTATCTGGGTGTCCTGAACAAATATCTCAATGGGCACAAAGCCCAAAACTCAACGGGTTCCAAGATAAGGCCCGCTGAAGTCAGCATCATGGGATATCAGTTCATTTTGTAATTGGCTCGACCATTAGCTCTTCTTTGAAAAATTCCCGGAATCGGAATAAACCGATAATTGTACATCTGAGTATGAACTTGATCAAAACCTTGTTGTTTTTCAAAACCATAAATGCGTAAGTCTAAAAATAAAAAAAAAAAATAAATGGCTGACCGTTGCCGCTTGCATTAGCATTACCCAGAGTTTACCACGAGGAGGTTGCAATGTCGGACTTAAACTCCTTAGTCATCGTCAGTCTGTCAGTCATTGTAGGTGTAAAGTCCATGAGTATTATGCTTGTTCTGATTCCGGATCTTGAAGTCATAAGTTTTATATTTGTTCGAAGTCTTATATTTCAGTCTAGTGTAAAGTTTGTATCGCTATAATTAAAACAATAAACTACGTACTCACAATGAAGCTTTTTCTAGTTTTTCTAGTTATTCTAGTTTATCTAGTTTTTTTAATCTTTTTAATTTTTTTTGTGTCATTTTATAAATATCTACTCGTCACCATCGACTATCAATTCTCCTATTCCTGCGCCATCGTCATAATTATTTCTATTTCCGGCATCCTGGATGTATCGAAGGAGCATTGTACTGGGATATTTTATATACTGTTGATGCCGAGCCCAACCGAGGAACCACAAGATACTCGCGACATGTGCACAGCAACCCAAAGTTCTCGCCCCAGCCTTGCAGGTACAATAATATCCTAATATTTCTTCGTCGTCTCCATTTTCGACTTGATCGTTTTGAACTTCTAGTCGAAAACATATCCATAACTGATAGCGAGTAGCATTCCTAAATCGAGAGTAGATTCTGATCCTCAAGAAACCTGGTAAATCTCTGTTTATATTAAGTTCGAAGATATCATCAGAACTCTCATGTTCGAACTTATCCTGAATATATGAAGGAGCTAATTCAAGTTGGTATGGGCCGAGGGTTAATCGACGTAAATATTGAAGATCTAATCGAGGAAACTCAGGAACGTGTTCCTGACTCAAACGTTCCCACATGGTATTTCTTCTGGCAAGATTTTCTGCCTCAACTAACGCTTGTACCACATTTACGTCATTCAATCGAGTTTTAATCTCTCGCGCTAGGGTAGAGCTACACGACAGCAAGACAATACGATATTTCTGTAATTATTGTCTCGTTCTTGTAATTTCTTGAAAAATTTTCTCTTGTCTTTGTCTTGTCAGTCAATATGAAAAGTACTATTGTATTGTCTTGAGATTCTTGTTTATATTACAAGTTGATAATATTATAAAGATATATTTTATGTACATGGTATCTTATTCAAACGATCAATGTTTGTATTATGTTGCACACAAAAAATTTAGTTAAGACTTTAACATACAAGGTAATCAATATTTAGTTTACTATGATAAATAACCTAACTATCGAATTAAGTTTTTTCGATTAATATTAAATTTGTATTTTTTCACTTTCCATTACGCATAGTATATGATTACAAAACTGATTCATAAGTGTATTCAATTGATTTTTTTTTGAATATGCAAAAATACAAATAAATATATATTTTGTTTGCATTATAAATACAAGAAAGATTGGTACTATACTGCACAATTTCTAACTGCTAGGGAGCGCCAAGTATGAATATGACTTCTCACAATTCCGCGACTCCGCTGTGTAAAGATTTTTGCTCACACGCGTGCTAAGCAAAATTTCCACGTGTATATTGATGGCTGCGTCCACAGTCACGCAGCCGGCGCATCCGCGAGCGCTTGCGCATCGTGTGCCGATCAGTCATAAGTAACTTACGAAGAGAGATTTCGGTCTGCTCGGAAAAACTCGGATTGGTCGGCGCTAGAGGTGGGCGATATTTATCGATATTTAGAGATATCGATATTTCCAATGAAAAATATCGATATTTCGTATCGATATTTTGCGTACCCGATACTCGGTTGTATCGATACGTTTACCCTAATATCGGAAAAAATATCGGGGTCCCTATAGGCGCGAGGGGGACGGACGACTGAAATACGGGTTACTTACAGGATACGAGCAGCAACGCGTCTTTTGTCGGCACGTCGGCAGTGCTGCCAGTAGCCGGAATAACACTGTTGCGCAGTGCACATAGGGCTGCCACCTTTTACATTTGAAGTTTCCGGCCGACCGATGACCAGGGGGGGGGGGGGGTTAGGAGTCGTGTACCTCTGCAAATCAGTACATGGTGAAGGAATCTTTTTATGTTTTTGCGATCTAAAAAAAAAAGCTTCGAGTCTGCGCAGTAGAGACTGTCACGGATGGGGCGCGTGCCTTCAAATGACGAGTGAATTTAAGCTAGAGTCGGGTGTTAAGTAGACGTGTAATACAAGGCAAAATAATTATGTAAATAATTCTTAACCCCAAGTAGGCGGGGGATGCGAGTTCCACGCGTATACGGGAGCGCGTCAGACGGGCATACAAGGCAAAATAATTATGTAAATAATTCTTAACCCGAAGTAGGCGGGGGATGCGAGTTCCACGCGTATACGGGAGCGCGTCAGACGTGCATACAAGGCAAAATAATTATGTAAATAATTCTTAACCCCAAGTAGGCGGGGGATACGAGTTCCATGCATATTAGGGAATTATGCCCACATGCAACGATAAGCAAGACAATTATTTAAAAAATTTTTAAACCTAAGTAGGCGGGGGACGCAAAGTCCACACCTTTTAGGAAAGTACGTAGACGTGCAACAATAAGCAAGATATTTATTTAAACAATTTTTAAACGCAAGTAGGCGGAGGACGCGAGTTCCACGCATATCGGCATATAACGGAGTTACGTAAAACTGGTTTAAAAATTATTTAAATAATCGTTTTACTGATTTTTTCATGTCTATACATGACTCCCTTATATGAGGCGTTTCACGTCAGCTCTCCAGGCGCAGCGCGCGAGCGCGAAATCATGCTGTTTTCAGCTTGTGTTTGAAGGGCTAAGATGTATCTAAAAAAAATAATCCCCAAGTAATTTCGATGTATTTTTTCCTCAGCTTTCCGATGGTGCTATTAGTTTCTCAAAATTTTTCAATTCTAACCTCAAAAAAACATAAATGTGTTATATCTCAAAAACTATATTTTTAATATTTTTTTTGACCTGCTAGATCGAAAGAGGAGGAAATTTTACATGGATATAGCCTTTTTCTACATAGGGGTTTTTTGATTTTTTCGAGATATTATTCAAGAAATACTTAGAATTGAAAAATTTTGAGAAACTAATGCACCATCGGAAAGCTGAGGAAAAAATACATCGAAATCACTTGGGGATTATTTTTTTTAGATACATCTTAGCCCTTCAAACACAAGCTGAAAACAGCATGATTTTGTGCTCGCGCGCCGCGCCTGGAGAGCTGATGTGAAACGCCTCATATGCATAGACCTCATATCCCCCGGCTACTTGGGGTTAAGAATTCCTTTATATGATTATTTTGCCTTGCATTCGCGTCTGACGCGCTCCCGTATACGCGTGGAACTCGCATCCCCCTACTTGGGGTTAAGAATTCCTTTACATGATTATTTTGCCTTGAATGCGCGTCTGACGCGCTCCCGTATACGCGTGGAACTCGCATCCCCCGCATAGTTGGGGTTAAGAATTATCTACATAATTATTTTGCCTTGTATGCACGTCTGATGCGCTCCCGTATACGCGTGGAACTCGCATCCCCCGCCTACTTGGGGTTAAGAATTATTTACATCATTATTTTGCCTTGTATGCACGTCTGACGCGCTCCTGTATACGCGTGGAACTCGCATCCCCCGCCTACTTGGGGTTAAGAATTATTTACATAATTATTTTGTCTTGTATGCACGTCTGACCCGCTCCCGTATACGCGTGGAACTCGCATCCCCCGCCTACTTGGGGTTAATTAATTATTTACATAATTATTTTGCCTTGTATGCACGTCTGACGCGCTCCCGTATACGCGTGGAACTCGCATCTCCCGCCTTCTTAGGTTTAAAAATTATTTAAATTATCGTTTGGCTTATTTTTGCATGTCTACATGACTCCCTTATATGCGTGGACCTTATATACCCCGCCTATTTGGGTTTAAAAATTATTTAAATAATCGTTAGGATTATTTTTTCATGTCTACGTAATTCCCTAATATGCGTGGACCTCGCGTCCCAAAGTTTAGTTCAAGACAAGACAAGATTCTCGCCATTATTGATACAACAATCTTGATATTGTATTGAAAATTAAACATAAATATTGTATCGATTATTGCCTTGAATATTGAGGCAAGACAATACAATATCAAGATTACTCTTGCTATATCGTGCAGCCCTACGCTAGGGCAACAGTTTTATCCATCATTCGCAGGGGTAGTCGATATTTATTTATTAAGCCTCACAAGAAAAATGTCTTCATCTTGAAACCATTCGTTAATGTTGTTAATATCTTTTTCGAACTGATCGATTAATATTGAGGCATCGTTGTTTTTCCCATCTGCAAAATATGGTCCGTAGATGTCGAGAATATAACCATCGGGTGCAGTCATCATAACAGGTTTTACTAAATGACGCCCCTTATGAACCGAGTAACTTTGTCTCAAGGTACGGGTAATTCCCTGATTTTTCAATATAACTATAAGTTCCATCTACAATTGAAATGGCCTTCAATGCATTTGGATTGTCATTATACAATTCATTTGCAAATGGAGTCACATGTTCTGCGATGAATTGTTGACGAGTTATCGCTTCAAGACCAATATTTTCCGGTACAAATCGTATCATCATAGATCTTCTCACTACACTAATCAACATACTTATCGCCTGCCTACTGGAATAATTGAATAAAATCTTCAAAAGTTCATCAGAAAATCCATGGCGCATTTTACACAAAAATATGAAGAGCGATTTCGTGGATACCTGGCGAAACTTATTATCCTCAGAAACAGGAGCATAATACTCGTGTAAATCATTGAATTGAGATTTCGATAAAGACGTAAGATACACAAAATTCTCATCAGTTAAAGTGCCAGGATCCAGAGAGCTTTCACGATTTCTCATAGCTGATTCTCTCAATAATGTGAAGAATCTGCTAACTTCGATTCCAGGCAAAATTATAGGGCGATTTAAATATTGTAAGCTATCATAGAAGTTTTTTAAAAGAAAACCAGCTTCATCAAGGTGTTGCAAACAGATCCGAGTTGCTTGAGGAATGTAAATGTTTCTGTCCAAATATATATCAACTCGAGTCTGAATAGTAAGTCTGTGCAAATCATTGTTCAAACGATTACAAATCATACATGTCTCTGTGGATCTTTGTCTAAGAACGTTTAATTGAAGACTCTCGAGATTCTGCGAGGCCTCTTCATCGCGTGTAATTAATAAATCACAGTTAAAACAAACACGTGAATGATCATTAATCACAAAAGCCGGATGATTAAGCTCCTCGCGGTACCTCATAGCAATCTCCACTTTTTGATTGTTGAAGTTCCTCATAAGTCGCATGATATAATCGATTATCACAAGGATTTGTAACTTTTACTGGAGAACTAATTATAGGTTTCAAAAGAGAAAAAAAAACAATATTTTAACTCATTTTTAAAACTTTATTGTGAATATATGTCTTTGAATATACAGGTGCGAGATTAAATAATAGTTTTAAAAAAAGAAAGTATATTCAAATATACCATTCAATGCTGCATTTACAGTGTCGTAATCAGTGTACGCTACATAAATACCGATTTCACTTTGAGATGTCTTTCACATTAAAGCTTAGACCTTAAAGTCAAGGTCACAAATATTCCTCGTATTTAAGTTGAATAGCAAACCTAAGCTCAAGAATTGTACAATTAAGTTTAATTTTTAAGTAGAATCAATACTCGAAGATACTGACTTCAGCGGGCCTTATCTTGGAACCCGTTCAGTTTTGGGCTTTATGCACATTGAGACATTTGTTCAGGACACCCAGATACGTAACATGTAAAAAATGCAGCCGAATTAACCGAAACCACTTTTCTAAGTAGAGCTAATGATTAAGTCAATTACAAATAGAACCGGTATCGATCCTATGATATTGACTTCAGCGGGTCTTATGTTGGAACCCGTTGAGTTTTGAGCTTTGTGCCCATTGAGACATTTGTTCAAGACACCCAGATACGTAACATATGAAAAATTCAACCGAATTAACCGAAACCACTTTTCCATAAGGAGTGTGCGGGGTCCTTTACCCATTTTCGTTGACTTTATAACTGAACAGTTTCATCAATTTAGTCAAATTATCGGGTTAGAGGAAAAAGAGGCTATCTCGTCGAAGCGTTGCAAAAGATGCTATCTCGTTGAAGCGTTGAAAGAGATGCTATCTCGTATTTGCGTTGAAAAAGATGCTATCTCGCTGAGATCTGAACATGCTATCTCGGAAATTATTTTTTTTCGTGAAAATTTAAGTTGTTACCTGTGCAGAAACTTTTGAAGAAAATTGTATTTTTCTATATATTTAGTTTGGTTATCAATCATAGAGAATGTAATAAACTATTTTAATATAAACTTGACCGTCTTATTACTATCGACCTTTTTAAAGTTTTAAATAAATAATAAAACCTATTGACAAATTGTCATTTAAACAAAAGGTGTTTAGGTGTTTTATTTTATTGAACTAAAATTATTTATCGTCTACCCGCGTTTACGTGTAGTTACTTTTTTTTAGATGGAACCTGCCTCTCTCGCCTATATTTCGAGTTTAGGTTTTTTTATTTTATTGCAGTTCTAGTCCTGGCACCCCCACATAGCACGAAATATTTCTGAAATATTTCTGAAATATTTCATGCAAGATCTGTTATATTTCAGAAATATTTCAAGAAAATGTTTCGGAAATATTTAAATGTCCGCATCTTTTTTCCTACAGAAATATTTCAAGAAATATTTCTGTCAAGTTTCTTGAAACTTTACATGAAAGTTTTCTGCAATATTACCGCAAACTTTCATAAAGTATTTAGACAATACGTAAAACTTTCGTGAAATATTTCTGAAATATTTTCAAATTATTTTGTTGTAATATTTTCATAAATATTGCAAAAACATTTCCTGATATATTTCAGAAATATTTAAATATCCGCATCTTTTTCTGTTCAGAAACATTTCAAGAAACATTTCTCTCAAGTTTCTTGGAACTTTATATAAAGGTTTCTGCAATATTTCAGTAAACTTTTATAAAGTGTATACAATACGTAAAACTAACATGAAATATTTTTGAACTATTTCCAAATTATTTTGTTGTAATATTTTCATAAACATTACAAAAATATTTCCTGATAAATTTCAGAAATATTTTAATATCCGCAGCTTTTTCTGTTCAAAATATTTCAAGAAATATTTCTATCAAGTTTCTTCAAACTTTACATAAAAGGTTTCTGCAATATTGCAGCAAACTTTTATAAATCCTGAGAGAGACGTTCGTAATAAATGTACAATTAACTACTAAAAAAAGTGAAGCATGTGTATTATATTTCAGCCGACGTGTCGGGAGTAATTGTTTACTCCCCTCTTCAGGACATAATAAATTATATTTCACCAATTAGTATCGTCAAGGTTGAGAAAATTAAAAATGAAAATGCTATTTGTGAAATGTAATTTATTCTGCTCTGAAGAGGGGATCCTTTCGGGAAAATATTCTTCTATGTGGGACTCGCGTTTCCCACTCATTTGGAGTTTGGGTTTTTCATTTTATTAAACTTAACGTGTGCCACATATGAAAAGATTACACGCTATAAGTAGATCGGTTAGTGAATTGAATAAAAATTCTCAATCCCAAACTATAGCATTTATGAAATTTATCGATTTTTCTCATAAAAGAACGGCAATTAAGCATAATATTCCATACTACAGCAACATAAAAATTTTGTTTATATGACCATTTGTCAATAGGTTTTATTAGTTATTTAGAACTTTAAAAAGGTTGATAATAAGACAATTAGATTTGTAGTAAAAATAATATTCTATTCATTTTTTGTGATTGATAATCAAACTAAATATACAGAAAAATACAATTTTCTTTAAAAGTTTCTGCGCAGGTGACAACTTAAATTTTCACGAAAAAAAATATTTTCTGAGATAGCATGTTTTTTAATGCATCTACGAGATAGCATCTTTTTCAACGCAACTACGAGGTAGCATCTTTTTCAACGCTTCGACAAGATAGCCTCTTTTTCCTCCAACCCGACGATTTATACTAACTTCTCAAAGGCGTATGACTCAGTTCAGCAGAGTATGTTACTACGTAAGTTAAAATCATTTGATATTGGTTGCACGATTAATGAATAATTGAAATCGTTTCGTACGATTGTCAAGTCGGAATTGTCCAGAAATGCAAAGCATTTTCGGACTTGATCGTAAAGTCCACAAGTGCAAAGTATTTTCGTACTTGAGCTCAATCAAATCCAGGAAGTGCAAAGTATTTTCGGACTTGATTGCAATTAAGTCCAGAAGTCGGAAATGTTTGTGGACTAAAAATCTTCATACATTCAGAAACACGATCCTCTGGTAACAAAATAAAATTCCTCCCGAAAAAATCTTCCTGCAATAAAAAAGACTTCCTCCCGCGCGCTAGAATCGTAATTCGATTACAGGAACCGTGGTCTCCTGTTATAGGAGACCAATCCTCCTGCAGGAGGAGAATTTTACGTTTTACTACAAGAATATTATGTGTCAGTAATGGAGGAATGATCTTTTGGGTCTTAGGTCCCCAAAACTCTATTTTATAAATATCATTAAATTGCAGTATAGACAAGTTTTATTGATAACAGATGACTACTATATAAATATTTAAAATAACTAAAGTCTTTTTATTCCATTCATGTATAAAAATATTATTTTTACATTAATTATTTATTTATTTTTTTGTTAATAATTATTACATATACAGGAGGAATTCCTCTTATCGCTATGCGACATTGTACCAAGCGGATATTCCTCCTTTCATAGGAAGATATTCTCTTGGCCCTATTTTTAACTGAAAATCCTCCTCCGACAGGCAGATTCTCGTTGGTACAGGAAGGTCGTTTTCTGAGTGTATAGAGTGCAAAAGCCCGAAAAAACAACCATCTCATTTAACCCTTTCAGAAACAGTGGTAGATATACTTATAAACTATGTGCATCGTTTTTGCTTTCGTTCTCACTAATTCTCGCTTCACGGAACTGTACCTGTAAAATAATGTCCACGGCAAAGATATAAAAAAAGAAATGTTGGAAAAATACTTTTTCCGAAAGTATTATTATATACGACATATATTCGTCGCTCTGGAATAAAAGTCATATCAAAAGCCGGTTAAAAAAGGAGTCATCAACCAGTTTTTGGTATGAGCCCTTTTTCAACCGACTTTTGAAATGACTCCTTTTTCAACTGGCTTTTGAGATGATTCCTTTTTCAACCGGCTTTTGAGTTGACTCCTTTTTCAACTGGCTTTTGAGATGACTCCTTTTTCAACCGGCTTTTGAGAAAACTCCTTTTTATCTCGGAGCAACGTATTGTTCTTAGAAATGTCTTGCAGGTTTATCTTTATAAACAAATGAAACTAAAATATACAAATATTTCCGAATAAAGCGCTTTCAAATATACAATACCTATGTGTAGGTTTTTGAGATCGCTGATCAGGAATCTGATGTAAGATGTAAAAAGTCTGATCCAATATGGCCACCAAATGTGTATTTTTGAATTCATTGGTGAAGAGGTGGGGGGGGGGGGCTAGACTACCTAATAGACTAAAAAACTGATTTTTAATTAATGTAGGATTTTTAGCAGCATTTGGAGTCGAATCGCCAGCGAGATTTTGGCATATATGAGATTTCACCTGAATTCTCACCTGACTACTCACCTGATTTTTCAGCTGTAATTTTGCATTTTTTCACCATACGCTGGCCGAAAGTACCACTTTCGCTCCCGGCTCGAATAGGCAAATCCGGTATTTTCGGCCCGGGTATGGTGAAATAATATATTACGCACCATGGGAGGATAAAACTTGGACAGTCCACAGCTCGTGTAAATTGCCACCCGAGCCGAAGGCAAAGGTGGCAAACACGAGCTGGGGGCTAGCCAATTTTACTCCCGTGGTGCGTATACTATTTTTCGCCATACCCGGGCCGAAAACACCACATTCCCGTTTTTGAGCCGGGCGGGAATGTGGCACTTTCGGCCTGGGTATGGCGAAAAATCGTATACGCAACACGGCATAAAGAGGGCCACCCCGCAGAGCACATGTTTGCACCCTCGCCTTCGGCTCGGGTGTGGCAATTCGCGCGTACTCTATGGACTGGCCAACTCTTTATACCTCCCTAGTTGCCTAATATACTAATTTTAACAGGCGACTGTTTGTGATATTATGCCATTTCTATGTTTTTGGAATCACTACATTATGTTTTATATACCGAATTTGAAGTAAGAAACTTGGTATATATATATATACCATTCGCCTTCGGCTCGGGTGGCAATTTACACGAGCTGTGGACTGTCCAAGTTTTTTCCTCCCATGGTGCGTAATATACTATTTTACCATACCCGGGCCGAAAATACCGGATTCGCCTATTTGAGTCGGGAGCGAAAGTGGTACTTTCGGCCAGCGTATGGTGAAAAAATGCAAAATTACAGCTGAAAAATCAGGTGAGTAGTCAGGTGAGAATTCAGGTGAAATCTCATATATGCCAAAATCTCGCTGTCGATTCGGCTCCAAATGCTGCTAAAAATCCTACATTAATTAAAAATCAGTTTTTTAGTCTATTAGGTAGTCTATAGCCCCCCCCCCCCCCTCCGCCAATGAATTCAAAAATACACATTTAATTGAAGCGCTACAGACAATTTTCCGATTTTGAGAAATTTTATATACATATAAGATCTCATCTGAGATCTCACCCGATTTCTCACTTAATTTCTCACTTGACTTTTTTCAGTTCAGAAACAAATCAGCAAATTTTATTGTAACCGATACTTACTAGTATGCCACCAATCTACTTAGTTTATTTGGTTAATAATAAACTATTATATAATATGTTGTGAAAAATACACATAACAACTATTTGACAATATCATTCAAAACCTGAATTTTAATAATATAATCTGATGATATTATGATTAAAAATGTTGCAAAACTTTTCATTTTTGTGGTACCCAAGTTCAATTGATTAATAATTTGAAAAATTGTTAATTCCGTAAAATACAATGTTATAAATAAAATTTAAATAACAATAATACTTGCCACGAGGGGCGTTATACCGCAGTCCGTGATTTATATAATATATGCATGTCGTGCGGTGTTGGTACATTTGAATTTTTACGATATTTAAATAATATATAAAATCACGTAAACATGTTTTTCAATTGCCAAACGAATAAATCATTAAAATCTACGGATATTACGTAAGAGCAGTGATTCGAAAAACAAGTACCTACTCAAAGCGTGTTATATACGACTACCTACAATAAGCTGATATGAAAGGCACAAAGCTGCGTAAACATTATCGAAATATTGTAAAAAATTTCTGCATAGTGAGCAACCGCATCAGCTTTGGCGGTTGAAACGCGAAAATAAGTAAATATAACGTATACTTAGCAGTTAGGTATCCATTCTTATACTGTACGCGCAGCGGCGACTGGCAAGCAACGCTGTCGTCCTGTCGACGCAGCTCTCACGCACATTGCGCAAATCCAGTCGTACATATATAAGCGCTCTGCACCAACACCCGTTCGCCGGGAGCACCCAGCAGCGCGAATCGTCGTGCAGTGCTGCGCGTGTGACGCGACAACAAAACAAACTGTGAACAGCGTCGGAAGAAGGCGGGAGGTGAGACTGGCACGTCTTCTCGTTCTAAAACACCAAGAAACCATGGTCTGACTCCTCCAAATTCACCGATTATCATTCCGAGCAGTATACCGCAGGGTCAGTGTTATCATTACGGCGCCTATAATGTGTATTGCCGCTTCTCTCGAGCGTTTGGAGAGAACGATACGTGCTCCCGGGAACACGGCTAACAAGCAGGCTCTACCCGCCATGTTATGCGCTACTACCTAGATCTACTCGCTGAATAACATTCATTTTCGTTTCTTACTTCAATCGCAATTTATCTCTGCTTTGCTTATTTTTTAACCATGCATTTCTCATTTTGTTTTTCGCTTTGTTGCAAACGTTATATTGTAAAAGCTAATTGTTAGACATAAATGGACATGATTGGGAACTAAGATCTCATGAAATAACACTGCATGCTAGTTTGCTTTGTAAACGGATATTGATATCAATATAGCAAATTGTGCAAGAAATTTTTAACGAAACCGAAGCTAAAATAATGCTAACTATTGTTTCAAGATCTTTATTTTATCCTAACTAGTTTATTGTACATAAAATATCTTAAAGATAAATGTAAAAAAAATTTTGATTGGTTCTTAAATTTCAGTATAAGTAAGCTTTATGTTGAACTTTCGACTTTTTAACAACTTTTTATTGCTAATCTACTATTTAATTGAAAAAAAATTTTCTGAACTGCCCTCAATGTAAGCAATAATAAAATTTATTTATTGTAGGTATCAGCACTCAGTCCACCATCGTGCCGTGAGCCTCCCGTCTTCTGCCAAACGCCAGTTTCACAGGACGCCTTTTTGTACCTGCTGTGCCATTATAAAGTCCCAAGAGTATCAAAATTGAAAATCCTTAAACAATGGCAATCCTTCCTCCAGATCCAGTTTATATTATGAGGGGTGACATGGGCCCTGTCCATAGTTTACTATTTCGTGTCTCTCCTTATATTGAACATCTTTATGCTGGAACTGAAAGTGGAAGGGTACATATTTGGGACTTAAGGGTAAGCTTCTTAATTCGTTTTTTTGTGTAAATGTCTTTTTTTTACATCATGAAAAGTAAATAATTTTGTATTTTTCAGAAAAATCGAGAAATTTTTAAATTGAATGCTTCTAACGAACCCTGTTTAGCATTGCATACTTTTGGAAATGAATGTCTGGTGACTCAAAGAAAAGGTGGAGCAATCAATTTTTGGCAAGCTCAAAGTTCTAGTTGGATCGCTAATGAAACTGTTGAAACTGATTACTATGGTTTCTGTAGGTGTGTATAAAAAAACTTCGTATTTTAACATAAGTTTTTGGGCACACATCAATCAAATTTTATTTTATTTATTAGATGTCAAGCATCAACAGATGATACATTATTTATACCACTGAATGATTCACAAATTGGATTATTTTCTTTGAAAACTTTGAAAACTGAAATCAAATTAGATCCTGCTAGTCTTCCAGATTCAAAATCTCTTGGGCAGGTTATGGCAATAAAACCATTACTAGATGAATCTAAGTATGTGTTGGTTAGTTACGATGGTGGACAAGTGTATCTATGGGATGTTCGATCAAAAAAGGTTTTATCATCACTGGATGTTGAGCAATGTCCTATGTGTATTGATTTTAACACAACTTTAATGCATGGAGTTATAGGGAGTCCTTGTGATAATTTGGAAGTATGTAGTTTACATAAAATACATCATAGGCATATTTCAAATTATATTACTAATTCTAAAATATTTCAGGTATTTTCTTTATCACCCAATAATGAGCTATTTGAAAAAACAAAATTGCCTTTGAAAAATCCAGGTATATCAGCAATTGCAATCAGACCAGATGCAAAAGTATTTGCTGCTGGAGGATGGGACAGTCGAATAAGGATTTATTCATGGAAAACGCTAAGACCGCTCGTCGTTTTAGATGTGCATAAAGCTACTATCCAAGAAATCATCTATTCGTCATGTAAAGTTGAAGCATACAACAGCAAGTGCCTAATGGCTGCTGCTGGTAAAGATGGAAATATTTCTCTTTGGGACCTTTACAATTAATTGAATATTGAATTAATAAAAGGAAATATTTTCTATATGATTGATTTTATAGTACAAAATACTAAGGAGAAAAGACTATATTATTAAAAATGGAACTAATTTAAACAAATAAAAATTAAAAATACTATAACTGAACACATTTTTCACAAATTTAAAGTCCATTTTATATTTAAAAGTATTTATGTTGATTCAGTTACAATTATCCATGATTTTAATATGTACTTTTCTTCTACAAATTGTGATCTACGAGAAATCCACTTAAATGTTTTTTTACTTAATTTACTAATAAGTTATTTCTATTATATTATTTAAAAGTTTACCATAAAAACAAACAAAATTAATATCGAAACCAAAATATTTTCAAAATTTGATAAAATAAAGTATATTTTTTATATTAATTTTGTTAATTTTATACATATATTTGCATCAATAACAAAGGTAAGTAAAGAAAACAATTTAGTAATATTTACAGTTTTCAAAAGATAACTTACACCAATTTAGATACGACCAATTTCTTAACATTTCAAACTTAAATTAACTTAAATTTATTTATTTATTAATAAATTACAAACAACATTATGCCGGTATCCCAAGTGTTTTACGAACTAATTTTTGAGCAATCCTTTCAAATTCTGTTCTATCTTCTCTCCACATTTTTGCTGCATCAACATTGGCTCCACTTTCGTCATTTGGCTCAGCTAACATGCTTACTACACTGAGTAAAATTTTTTCAACACTTTGAACAGGACTCCATCTTTCAGCACTACTTTCATACCCCATTGGATCATCACCTGGTGCATGCAAAATACTAATGCATACCTTACCATCTGAATAAACTAAAATGCAATAAATTTTATAAGATTTCATAATTCAGTAAATGTTAATCATATTTTCATAGTATTTGCACTTACTATTGGGATGGAAAATTTCACAAGTAAATTGCATCTTTGGAGGACTGAGAGGATAATCAGTTGGAAAAGTTAACTTTGCAGGAAAAACACCTCCTTCAAAACAAGTCCCTTCAGGTCCCCTGTTTTGTAATAATTAAACAATTAAAACAGTGTCAATTTAGTATTTCAGCGAACACTTCAATATAAAAGAGCAAAGAAATTAATAAGCTTGTATTTTAAGTACATACATAATTAGGGCTTCCCATTCAAAGAAGTTTTCTTCATTTACTGGTCCAGCTAATATACCTTCTGGAGGATTAATTGTTAACTCTAAAAATGTGTAAATTTTAATAGGCCGTTGTTATATGTATGACAGATTTCCTAACTTCAAAAAATGTACGTGTATTAATAGATGAAAGGATACTTGAAAATTTTTAAAATTACATTAAGTTTGACAATTAGGTATTGGTAATTGACTAAAGAAATAATATTCCTTCTTGTGTGGAAACTATTTTCTTGTGAAAAGTACACGATAGTAAAGTACAAACTTTACGATGGATGTGTTAAAAACGTTATTTGTACGACAGATTTCCAAACCTCAAAATGTACGATATACATATTAAAACATGAAAGGACACTTGGGAATTTTGACAATTTTTGATAATTGACTAAAGAAATAATATTCTTTCTTGTGTGGAAACTATTTTTTTGCCTGTTATATCAAAATTCTCGTTACTGAAACGATGAATATTTTTGTCGCGGTAGACAAATCTATCGTACATATAGTAACGCCGATTTTTTAATATTATGTTGAATAAATTTATCATACAAATTTTCCTTCGGAATATTTTAATCTTACGTTTATATTCTGCCATTAAACGTCTCAAAGCAGATCCTGCCATTGTTTACAAATTTTTCTTTAATAAAAAAAACAAAAAATAAAATAAAACGAATTTTAACTATCAATAAGTTTGTTTTTCTCTTCTGTCAAATTATGACGACTGCAAAGCTACATTTGAGGTTAGTTTCCTAACAGCTGATGATTTGTCATATATTTACGCGCCAAACTACACTAACTTTAATTCCAAAAATGATTTCAGATTATAAATTAAAAATTCAGTAAGATGTATAGTAAAATTAAACAATTTATTATATAAAATGTTTTATTTATTACAAAAATCTTTAATAACTTATTTACAATTCAATTGTAATTAAATTCAATAAAATTTAAAATTTGATAATTAAAAAATCTATTTACAGTTCTATTCAACTACACTTTCGATGATATTCCGGAGGTGCTGCTCCAAAATCTTGAAGACTAAAGTAATCACTGCTATTTTTATGTAAATATCTTAAAAAATCGTGAATATGCGCAAGAAGTAGTTGAATACTTTTTTCATCTAATGGAGTATATGATAACATACTTCCAAGTTTAACTAAAAAAATTTAATTAATAAATAAAACATTTTACATTTTTATAAATAAATATATTATTTAGTTCTAAGTAATAATACCAAATAATCTTAAAAAATGAAATGCTCCATATATTTGACTTGCAGGAGTGTTTGACTTTTCATTCATAATATCTCCATACTGTTGTCTTTCCCATCTATATAATAATTGCGTCCCAAGCATAACATTGAAATATTCACGAAGACCTCTTGTTACTTCCAAAACAGCTACTTCCCTAAGATAAAAAGTAAATGATATAATTAAAAAAATAATTCAATATTAATACTATTAGTTAATTTTACTTACTTATTTGGAGTATTAGTTTTGCTTGACGTTTTAAATTTGGTATAATCATCCAGAATTTTATCTACTGTGTGTCGAGCTGGTAAAATTACCAATTTTCTTTGCCTACTAAGTGCATCCCAATCATCAACTAACCATGGCTTTAGTTCATCGGGAATTTTAACTTTGATTTCAACTTTTGATAAAAATTGTTCCTCTGTCTCAACAGTAGGATCAATACGACTATAAAAATGATTTAGAGTATTAGTATAGTTGCATTTAATATTTTTCAAATAAAAAAAAAATACCTTCGTTTTCTTCGTGGCCCATCTGAAGATGAATCATTAGATGTAGGTGTAATTGATCCACCATTTTTCTGATATCTACTATTTGCTCTGTCAATTGCAGTAGGCGTACTACTCCTACTTTCTGTATCTTTATCTTTACCTCCTTCACGATTTTTCAAACTGACTTTAGAAAGTACTGTTGACTTTTTTCCTTTTTGAGCAATTTGTTGAGCTGCATGAGCTCTTTGAACATCTTTTTGGCGTTGAACATTAAGTTCATTGTATTTTAAAACCCTACTTTCTGGAACCCATTCATCCCAGCTATCACAAAAAAAAAAAACAAAATTATTATCAAGGAAATACTTGTCATTATTTTTGAAATGTTATAATAATGTCATACTTCTTATTCCATCCAGCATAGTGTATAAGATATTTAACCTGCTTTTCTTTTGTTGTGTTAGTCTTTAAACATTTTGCTTCATAAATTAATGGTCCGTGAAAGCACAAAACTCGTTCTCCTGTAAATTTTAATAAAAATTTCTTTGTTAATACTTACAATAAACTACGAAATATTGCGAACAAATAATAAATATTAGCCACCTTCTTGAAATTTACATATTAGGCTTCCAGTCATTTTTAATAAATTAATTTAAATTTTCTTGTATATTAATTTTTATTTTTAACCTTAATTTCTAAAAACAACGGGTAAAAGAGACAACTACGGAACATAAATAAATAATGCGAGTAACAGCACACAAGCAGCAGCTGCACTGGCGGCCATCTTACAATACACTATATATATGGCAGCGACGTAAGCGCGCTAAATTTAAAATTAAAAGGAACCGTAAATTATGTGAAAAATGATTAACTAGTCTCAGACTTTTATATACTCGTACTTGATTAACTAGCATTACTTGGCCATTCGTTAAAGTATAAAATCGAAATTTTATATACAACAGTAGGAAATAATTGTTGTACTTGTCAAAAAATAATAAAAGTAATATTTATGCTCACCTATATTTTAAGATAAATTTTTAAAATAAGTTCGATAATTTAATCCACTTTTGTGGTTTTATGATTAATGTAGGTAGGTCTAAAATATACAATTTATTTTAATGAATTCATATAGGTGATTTAGTACATAATAGACAATTATTTCAACCCAGGCTGAAATGATCTTCTATAATAAAAGTTCAAAAAAGTTTATAACTGATATTAAAAGTTTATAACTGATGTCAGGATTTGAATCTTTTATAAAAGTTTAAAACTGTTAAAAATAGTTATAAATAGTTATTTACTTGTATAAGTTTTTTGGATCGTCGTAAAAATTTGAATCTTTGATCAGTAAAAAAAGTTAGTAAATGAAAATAACTTTTACGAATGTTTAATAATTTGTACTAATTGAAATTTATAATTATTTCTATTTTGGAATATCCATATTAATAAAATTTCTTTTTTACAAAAAGTGAATAATTACTAAATTTTTGAAACTATTAATAACTATTATTATTAAATGAAAAAAGTTTATAACAGATAATAACTTTTTATAGATTGATGTTATGGTTATGCGCCGCAGCCCATAACGGGGTTCCATGTCCTACTATTACCGACCGAGCAATTCACACAGTTTCAAGCTGATTAAAAATAAAATACGTCGAATCACAAAAAATCAAGAGAACACTTCGCTGCGGGTTTGAACATTCTATCATCCAGTAAAAGTTTGGAGTCGAAATATCAAGTTGTTTTTGCAAAAACTTTGAACGAAACCGAATTTTGTTTTGTTCAAAGTTTTTGCAAAAACCACTTAATATTTCGACTTCAAACTTTTACTAGGTGATAGAACGTTCAAAACCGCAGCGAAGTGTTCTCTTGTTTTTTTTGTGATTTTACGTATTTTATTTTTAATCAGCTTGAATCTGTGTGAATTTCTCGGTCGGTAACGGTACGACTATGGCACCCACATAAAAGTAAATAAAAGTTTATTACTGTTATAAACTTTTTTTAGCTGTTCATAACAGAAAAAAAACTGTTGATTACTTTTATAAACTGTTACAATAGTCTCAAATCCTATCTTTATAAACAGATATTAACGTACAGTTATAAACTTTTTTTAAAATTATAAAAAATTATATATTCTTATTAATAATTATTTGCTAAGTTTTATTTCCGCCTGGGAAGTAACGGAAAAAACTTTTTTTAACAAAATTTCATTACTTATCAAATAGATACCTATCAACAATTGAAAAAATGATTCAATAATAAATCATTGATATGTTTGTTATTTTTACTCCGATTTTAGTTACAGGCAATTGTTTATTAAGTTTGGTACGAATCTGCCATGAATAAATTAAAAGTTGCCTGCAACTTTCTATAGGTTTTAAATAGTATATTACGCAACAATAAGGGAGGTAAAGAGAGTTGGCTAGTCTAGAGCCGAAGGCTCTGGTGGCAATTTACACGTGCTCTGGGGTGGCTGTCTTTATCCCCAGTGTTGCGTATACGATTTTTTACCATACAGGCTGAAAATAGCACATTCACGTTTCTGAGTCGAGAGCGAAAATGGTACTTCAGACAGGGTATGGTGAAAAATAGTATACGCACAACGGGAGAAAAATTGGCCATAGTCTACATCTCGTGTTTGGCAATTTACACGAGCTCTGGACTGTCCAAGTTTTTTCCTCCCTAGGTGCGTAATATACTATTATTTTGTCCCGTGGTACCTCCTAATGAAATTTCACAAAGATTAAAATGAACCAATGATTCATGGAATCATTTTTTCAGTTGTTGATATTTATTTTATATAATAAGTACTGAAATTTCGTTAAAAAATTTTTTTTTTTGTTACTCAGAATTTTGCATAACGAGGAATTCCTTCAATTGTAATGAGAAATACAATTAGTAATGACATACAAAATTTATAAAACAAGACTGCGCGCGCGCGTGTGTGTGTGTGTGTGCGCGCGTGTGCGTGGGTGGATGGGCACGTGGGTAGGTGTGGGTGGGTGTATGGCGTATGCATATTGCATGCGCACGTGTGCATGCGTGTTGTGTGCATAGAATATATTTATGAATAGGAATTTTGAGTATATTTCCTGTTTATCAAAGAATAGACTATACATCAATGCACTGCATTTTGTCAGCAGTAATTTTAATATAGATTTTTTATACAGTCTATATTGCACATATACTGTATAGTGACGACCGAGCGACGTGACAGAGCGGTCGTGGGGCATAAGGGGGGGGGGGGCGAAGCAACCAACAGTGCACGCATCAAGTCGGACACAAAAGCGCCCTTCCTTCTTCTCTCGCGTGTATTCGGCCACCCCACCCGCTCTCTCGATTCGCGAGCTCGTCTCGCACACATATACGCACACGACCGCCCGCTTATGTACACCTATATGTACATACACACGCATCGGCAGATTCGCTTCGCTAGTCGAACGACGAGCGTACAGAGACAGAAAATATACATATATATACATCGGCAGCGCGTGAGTGAGCGAGATATAGCAAGACAGAAGAAAGAGAGAGCGCGAGCAAGTGATTGCTGCACATTGCAAATGGCTGCGAGTCGTTGTTGCAGGTTATCGCGAAGCGGCTGCTACTATTGCTATAACTGCTGAGTCGCGCGTACAGGGTGTGCATCAGCTCGACACGTTTCTCTGCATTCCTCTCGGGAGCAGCAGCCGCCGGCGCGGGGGCGGCCCTTTCCCCTCTTCCACTGGTGCGATATCGCGCGCGGCGCGCGTCTTTGCCGCCGAGATGCGCCGCGGGCAGGAGTAGTGAGCAGAGCAGCCTCTGGTTCTGATACCTATAAAGAGAGAGAGAGAGATAGAGCAAAAAAGAGAGCGGCGGTGTGTGTTGTTGGTGGTGGCGGCGGCTCTCTGTTGTGTCTCTTGTTCTATCGCGTGTATGCTGCTGCTACGCTGCGTTGAGCATCCACCGCCGCGTATACACATATAAAGAGGTACCGGCTTGTGTCTCTTATCGCGGCGGCAAAGACGCTCGCGCGACCGCTCATATATATAGACAGAGAGAGAGAGAGGAACGTGCAGTGTGTGTGGAGTAGCTAAGATCGCATTGTCTTGCCTTCCGGTGATTTTGTCGTCCGTGTGTGTGTGGGCGCGTGCAGTGTTGTGTGTGTGTCTCTCTGTGACGCCTCGTCACCGGGGAAGCTTCACGGCTGTGCGCGTCGTCGCGCTTACATGAGAGTAGGCTGGCGCCCGAGGACAGAATGTCGGGATATCGGCGAGTCAACTACTACGAGCTCTGCCGGCTCTGCACCAGCAGCGAGGGCACCAAGATGAACATCTTTCTCGAGGAGGGTCGTCGCCGGCAGCTACAGACCAAGATAGAGACCTACCTGCCCGTACAGGTGCGCGCGAGACTTTGTTTTTTGGTATTTTCTTTTCTGTTTTTCGCTCGCTATACCTAGCGATATTCTACAACGGGGCGGGTGTAAGACTACTGCCCCAAAGCTCGCAGAGGGCCTGAGGATATTTAGTCGATATTCGTGGGATGACGCTGTAACGAGTTCTTTTTCTTTCTCTTTCGGTACTATAGGTATATATGCAGTCCTTTTCTTTTCGTTCAAAATCGCGCCTTTTTTGTTTTAACTTGTTGCTGCAAGCTCTCTGAAATTCATTTTCAAATAATTTCAGATCGTTAATTTATTTCGTGATTTATAGGTATATATTAACGCAAAGTGAATGCTTTTATCAACAAACAATAAGAATGTAAATAACTTCTTTGTACTATTTTTTTATTTAATTATATTTACGTACGATGCTATTGTTTTTACACTAATACACTATATATGATAAGTAATCAAATTTTAAATTATTCAGGTTTTGGAAGAAGACTCACTACCCAAAATTGTATGCCTGGAATGTGTAAAGAAGCTGGAAAGTTACATAGACTTCCGAGAGTCAGTTGTGAATGCCGAGGGCATGTTGGAGTCGTACTTCACTTCATTACGATTTTCTGAGGACTTTCTGAAAGAAGGCAAAGTGTATGTTAAAAGTACGAAAATAGAAGAAAAGTCTATTATCACTGAAGAGGTTCATATAGAAGAAGATCCCTTGATGGTAGAACAGAAAATAGTTCCCACGGCTACAAGTGCTCAAATAATAACCGATCAGGCACAAACACTCCCGCAACAAGTGCTTGTTAGTAATATAAATGCTTCAAACTTACAAATTATTAGTGGAGTGCAAGCCCGTGTCCAGCAATATAAATGTGCAATGCAAGTGAGTATTAACTAAATGTGATTTAATGTAAGAAATATTCTAATAAATGCTAAGTACTTTTCTAATTTGAAATTAATTATATTTTTAGATGCAATCTGGTAATGTGGCAGCAGCAGTTGTTGAAGCAACTGCAGAAACACATTACAGTTATCAACAACAAACATCTCAACAAATGCAATCACAACAAAATCAAACACAAAATCAAATTACAGTAGAACAGCAGCAACAACAGCAACAACAGCAATCTCAGCAAACTCAGCCTACACAAATACAAGTGCAAAACCAAATACAGAGCCAAAATCAAATTACGCAGCAACAGGTACAAACATTGAGACAATTGTCTCAACAGCCATCAAATCAAACTAGTCAAGTCAGTCAGCAACAGCAAACTCATGTAACTCAGGAGCAACAAAACCAAACTCAAATAACCCAGCAACTACAACAACTACAAAGACAGCAACGAGAACAATTTGAAAAACAAAGACATTTGCATCAAATACAAAAGCAAGAGCAACAACAGCAGCAACAACAGCAGCAACAGCAGCAGCAGCAGCAACAACAGCAGCAACAACAACAGCAACAACAACAGCAGCAACACCAGCAGCAGCATATTCATGTTACAACTGCTCAAGAACAGCAACAAGCTGAAGTTGTCCATAGAAGTAATATTATTCTTAAAACCGAAGAGGTCAATGAGCAACAAAGTATGCAGACTGATCCACAAAAGAACGATGCAATTATTGTAAACCAACAGAATCAACAAACATTTACAACAGTACAGGCGACACCTGAAGTTTTCCTGAGTCTGGGTTTCAAAGACGCACTAGCAGCGACGCAAGTGACGCGAGAAGAGGCGAAGGAATTAAAAGATTATGTGAAAAGTCCGGAAGACGCCATGTCGCGCACTTCCATCAGTCATATTTCTGAGTTCCTGAGAATCCGTTCAGGGCCAGAACAAGCGCCGCTAGTTACAGTTAATCCCCAGGCGATATCGCAAACCCCACAGCGACAAATAGCTTGTCGAGAGTGTGGAAAGACTTTTAATTCTATTAACCAAATGAGTGGTCACGATTGCACTACAACGTTATTAACTGAGGTATTCAAAACTAGTCTTCGTTTTAGTTTTAATTCAAAACAAAAAAATATTATGAAAATTATAGAGGATTGCTATTGTTCACGTACTTTTATTTAGGATATACTTAAAATTAGTATTATAAAACAGATTTTTTAAGTCCTTAATTTCTTAAGCAACATTGAAAGTTTTAATAATATCTAATCTAAATAGTAAAAATAAAAAAAAAATTGTAGGAAAAGAATAAACTTAAGCGAATATTATTAATTCATGTATTGTAGGTGGATAATCTATGTATATAGTAATGTTTCTTTTTACTTACAAAAATTAGGTGACAGAGATGAGCAGCGGTGGTGGTAACGGTAGTGGTGGCAGTGGTGGCGGGAGCATCAAGGAGGAAAGTCCGTCTCACATAAACGGTGGCACCAGTCCCTTCAGCTGCGACGTTTGCAACAAGCCATTCAAGCGAAAAGAGCACCTCTTCCAGCACCGTAAGCTCCACACCGGCGAGCGTCCTTACGTCTGCACGACCTGCGCCAAGGCCTTCAGTCGCAAGGAGCATCTCGTGCGACACCTCGTCTCCCACACCGGCCAAAAAATGCACGAGTGTGAGGTGTGCGGCAAGAGTTTTTCGCGCAAGGACAATCTGCATAAGCATCGCAAGACCCACGGTATGTCGGGTCCCTACATATGCGAGAGTTGCGGTAAGTCCTTCGTCGTCAAGCACTACTATCTCATGCACCTGACGACCCACGCACCGGCCTTTGTCGACGTAAACTGCATCCAGGATCCGCTTCCCTTTAAGTGTGACATCTGTCACAAGGCCTTCTCCGTCAAACAGTATCTCACTACACACAAGCTCAGGCATCGGTCGAAGAGCAACTCTCAGAATAATGCCGCAAACGGCCAACAGCAACAGCAACAGCAGCAACAGCAGCAGCAACAACAGCAGCAACAACAGCAGCAACAACAGCAGCAACAAGTGCAGCAGACAAGCTCGAGCAACGAGTTGAGCGTCACGAGGGATATTACTGCTGCTAGTATGAGCAATGGCACAACACACGCTGCTAACAATTCCGTTATAGAGATTCAGAGCGTTGTGGACAGGGCTGAGCAGCAACAACAGCAACAACAGCAGCAGCAGCAGCAGCAGCAGCAGCAGCAGCAGCAGGGAGACGCCTTTGCCGGCAGTCATTATCAGGGAAATGTGTCTAAATTTCAATGAGATAAGGGGAAGCGTGTCTATTACGTTCTCTTGCCGAACGGAAACAATCACAAGATTGTTGTCGTTTAAAGGTAAGGCAAACTCGGGCACGCTTCGTGATTTCATAACTATGGGCTCTGAATCTCTGGTATAGTGCTTTCGTTTGTACTCTAGTATTTACTTTCAGATTTTTTTTTAAGTTTTTGCTTTGTTTATTATAAAAGATCGTGATTATTCTATTTATATATCTCGATAAATAGCAATTTACTTTTCGAACATTATATATATATTAATTTTGTAAATACAAATCAATGTTTTTCTAATTTGTTTTTAAGTTTTATAACTGTATTTTATCTGGAATAATGTAACAAAATTGATGGGTTTATTCTATAATTATTTTAAAATAAAAGCACAGCGGCGTATTAATGCATTAATTATAGAGTAGACCCTACGATTTGATAAAATATAATTTTTTAATTCTAATGATTATTAAATTTTGAAAAGTCATATATATTTTTATTATACTCAGTATTTATCGTGATAACGCTTACGAAACTAACACGATTTCGTTTGTTAAATTATACTTTAGTAAAATTTATTGAATATCGAAATTACTATACCTAGATTTCCAATTTCTTGTACCTTCAGAAAAATCGAATTTCGTTTTTTTTTTTCTTAGTATGATAATATGATTACAAATTTATACAAATTATTTTAGTCTTACAGCCTATCTATTCTATGATCAAAAAAATAACTACAAATGATTCTATGGTTAAAGTCATAATACGTGCGATTGTATGTATCAGCCATACAAAGACAACTAAAATAGAAAAAACCAAAATTCTAATTAGATTGAATTTTAGGTTTTCGTTTTTATTCTAACTGAATGTTTCACTTTAAGATATTATTTTGGGGTTGATCAGTATTTGCTATACTATAAGTAGTACAACCGATTCATATAAATTAAAAAACAAGCCTTTATAACACTGCGTGATATAAATCCGCGCTTATGTCACGAATAGGCGAGACAGCGGATTTATGTAAACGTGCTATAAAATATCGTACGAAACTAGTGTCTTTAGTGGTTCACTGCACGACGTGAATTATTACCCTCGCTGCGCTTTGGCGCTAATTTCCCGCCGTGCCGTAATGGGCCACTTATTGCACTAGTATCGTAATATACTAGATTTGAATAAATGCATTATGAGGCTGAAATAATTTGTATATTTAAATAGAAATATTTGTAACTGACAGTTCTGTATCAATAATAGAAACACAAATTTTTAGAGTAAAAACGAAAAATGTATTCGTACGTTGTCGATTTTTAGTGTCTTAAGGGAATTCTATACATATAAAAGAGTAATATATTTTAGCAAATCTGTATTATAAACACGTGTTATAAACCAAGATGAATTGATATTTCCTAAAAACCATAGGGAATGTTTTACCTATAACTGATGATAAATATATTGCTTTATCAACACACAGAAAATTGGTGCAAATAGTTTAGACTAAGAGTTGTCAACGCAAACAAAAACTGTACATTTTTTACTGGAGATATATGTATAATAAACAAGTTCAAATAGAAAGTAAATCACCGAAACTGTAAAATATGAAGGTCACATTTAATTTAGTCTAGCTCTATGAAACTCTTAGTCTAAATAATTATGTATCAATATATCGTATAGTGAATAGTTTTTAGTTTATAAAACTAAAAACTGAAGTTATAGCTGGTGCTATATCATGTTGTAATATATTTTTCCAGTATGCATATGCGGAACGATACGCTCCACTATTTTGCATTTTAAACAAAATTACACATGATTTATATTAACCTTTGTAAGACTTTAATTAAGTCTCTTAAGATTAAATCGAACTTACAACACTTATAGTACTAATTTATTATTTACACGCGAAGTTCAAGGAGATGCCAAACGCATGTATACAAATATTTAACGATTAAAATTAAAAGTAAATTACATTCGCGAGTCTGTAGTGAAATTGTGTATAATCATGACCAAGTTTGATAAACAAAAATGTTCTCACTGAAAAACGATTTTTGTAAAATTATGACAAATTCAAGATTACTTATGACTTTCAATATTTATAAAATTAAAAAAAAATTAGTGTCTTAATTATATTTATTATTATGACTTTATCATGTTTAAAAGATTTTTTTATAAAATATGCAATTAACATAAATTAGTTATGTAACTTAAGATTTTATTTTTAATATAACTTAATTAAGAAAACAATTGCAATATTATTGCGAAATATTGAAATACATAAGTATGTATCTTGAATTACTTACATAAGTGAGCGACAAATTTCAATTTGCAATGGCTTTTCTTCTACTTATGTAAACCAGTGTGCGGATTTGCACATAAACTAATTAGCATAAGACGATGGTTTTTATAATTATAAACATTATTTAATTAGTATCAACCGCCGTATTTCCTTCGATATAAAATAAAAAGAATCATTTCCATTAAGCAGCGTGGCTTAGGCGATTTAAAATGTATGTAATATGCGCATTTCTTATGGATCACAAGCTTACTAGATAAAACAGAATTAATTTCAAGCGATTTACTTATTTTTTATGTAACTTTAATGATATACTAAAAGTATATGTAGTACGAATCTCGTGAGCAAATGTTGGAAAAGAGTAAGTGTCATTATAAGTGTCTATAGATTTTGCTAAGATCAAAAGTGTCGCGATTTACAAATCATGCGTGTTAAATGATAAACATTTTCTAATTTTAAGCTTGAGGATCATTTTATCATTTTCGTAAAAGCTTACTTTTTTGTTACTGCTTATCATTATTTTTATGCCTCACAATTTTATACGTGATTCATATAATGTATACAATTAGTTTTAACTGTACACAATAAGTTTATATAGATTTGTAATTACCATCTTCATCTTCAATGCTAAAAAGAAGATTTCTAGTAAGAAGAAGAGTATAAATATAATTTATAATAGAAAAGAAAATAATAGTA
Source organism: Torymus aiolomorphi (assembly GCA_036365515.1). Classification (NCBI taxonomy): domain Eukaryota; kingdom Metazoa; phylum Arthropoda; class Insecta; order Hymenoptera; family Torymidae; genus Torymus; species Torymus aiolomorphi. The sequence continues at coordinate 23,213,739 of CM070876.1, forward strand.
AAAATGGTAAATCAAGTAAACAAATACCAACACTCAAGTAATAAATTTTTCAATTGCATTCTGTCAAAAGAATGCAAGAAAAACGGTATCATGTTCCCTGCATTATAAAAATAGGAAAATACTGGAAAATTTTTATTTTTAACGGTATTTCGTGACAAAGGTATTCATGCATCGCCTATTCAATTTCAACCTTGCGTTGTAAATTTCTAAATTTGTAGACGCGACTGATTACAATGATTCTCTTTGATTCTTAAACGGTCTAATGTTTTTCAAGAAAAAATTGCTATTTACAATTACCTAGGAGAGGAAAATCTCTGTCCCTCTAATCATTGCGATAACCGTTTAAAAATCGAAAGAGTCTGAAAAAATAAATATAGAGGAGAAAAGAGTAGAGTTAAATTTGCATATTTGTGTAAATTATAATAAGACCAAAGATTAAAATATACTATGTAATATATTGTAGTCATTAAATAGAAAAATAGATTTAATTCCACATAAAATATAAAATTTTGTTATTGCTATCCTTTAAATGTACTATCCCCATTCTGAAAGATATTAAGAAAATAATGAAAGTGAAGGTTAAAATATTCAATCAAATTGGAAGTCATAAAGCCTTTATTATTATTTAACTAATAAAATTAATAAAATTAATGTATTTTTACACATAACAAATAATATTATTTCATTATGAAAACTATATATAGCATATTACTACATGTTCATGAGTCCAAAAAGTAATGGATACTTGGTATTCGCCAATGAACTTAAAGACTAGTTGAACGCCTCGAACAATTTCTCACAACTTAATACAAATAAAAACATACTTCTATAAGAAAAAATATGTGTACACGAGGTGCGCTTACATTTTCATCCAGCGAATGAACATCGATTTAGGCCAATTTTTTTATTATTTTAAACTAACAAATTTTATCTATCTTCTTATTAACGGTTAACAATGGTTTAAGATCAATTATTGACGTAAGAACTATTCAACAGTATGAATTTTTCTGTATGTAACGATGATTTTACGCTTGTGTGTAATATAAAATAATAATTAATTTAAGGAGAATAAAATTTAGGCACTAACAGGAAAGTATATTAAAGCACGTTTTAATTTTCTTTTTGTAAAATTTCTAAATAAATTAGGTATTCTTTAGTATTACTGGGCATTCATTTTTATGAATTTTCTGTTAGTCGTAGTAAGCTAACTGTTAAATTGCATTAGTTCTTTGTTCATTGCTCATAAATTTACAGTTTTATTAATTAGACATTAAAAATTTGTCTATTTTCTTTTTTCATATATATAAAATGTACAGAACGAAATTATTTTAGTTTATAATAAAATTGGATGATTTACAAAAACGAAGATTTTACTCTAGCGTTTTGAACAACATAAATAATACTTATCAGAATTGGTGATAACTTGAAAATTACTATCGACATCAATATGAGTCTTATTTTTGCAACAACAACCATTTTATTTTGTGGTATTGACGTTGGTACTCCAATGTATGAAGAAAATATTCGATCAAATCCGTATGCATCATGACTCAGTCGATCTAAAAAGAAAGTAACATTCAATACTGTTATTATTGTTTATTATAAATAGAAAATAAATACTTTTTTTATATGAAAATCTAAAAATAGAATTTATATGAAAGTTATGGAAGTTTTTAATAAAAAATGAATATTAATAAATGCTGCAGTACCATTCAGAATGTACTAATCATCCCATTCATCATCATTATCACTAAAGTCACTCGAGTCTTCACTTTCACTGTACATTGCTCTCGATCGTTCAGCCAATGCTCTCGTCAATGCTGCAGCTAATCCACCTTCAGCTAAATTTGGTGTGGCACTATTGGGTCGTGGTTCAGTTGCAACTTTTTTTAACGTTACGCCAGTACGTATTTCTTCTAAAAGATTACTCCTTGTATCTTTTGGAGTTGGAGACTTTGTTTCTTCTTTATTGACTTTCTGTAAAGAAAAAAGTAGATACATTATCTTTTCGTATATCCTTCTTTAACAATTACGAAGTAACTTGAACTGAATTTTTACGTTTAACAATTTTTAAATATGGTACTATTTTTCACATAATTTTACTTTAATTCCAAATTCAATTTTTTCAATAAAATTGCTTTATTTATACCTTAAGAGGAATTCCAGTTCGTATAGACTCCATAAGCACTAATCTTGCATCTGGCGTTTGTTTGTCATTGGCACAGTTACCATTATCTTCATCTCCTTGACTATTTAAACTCGGCAATGGAGGAGGAGGTGGTGCATTTGAAATTACTTTTGATGGTGGCTCTTGTGGCATTGGTGGAGGTGGAGGTGGTGGCGGTAAAGTAGGTGCTGGTGCTGCAGCTGGGGGAGCTGGTGGTCTCGAAGGAAGTGTCCTGTGAACAGGTGGTACATTGGGTGGGGCTGGAGGAGTTTGAGTTTGACTTTGAGCTGGTGGTAAAGGTGGAGCTTTCCTTTGATGACTCTGCAATAATAACAAATAAAATAATCTTTTAAATTAATACTGATGCAATTTTATTTATATATTGGGTCAAAGATATTTAATAAAAATTTTTTTCGCATTTATTGATCTTAGATCACTTACATTATTCGATAATGCATTCGTGCTCACTGGAATTGTGCGTGCTGGAACTGGTGGTGGGGGTTCTAATTTTGGCTGAGGTTGAGGTTTTGGCACTTGTTGTTGCTGTACATTGATTGGTGGTGCAGATGATACTATTTCTTTTTTAACAGCATTCATACCCCCATTACGTTCTATAAAATCGTAAATAAAATCTCGTGTCGCTTCGTGCTCCAAATCTTTATCCTGTATTCCTACTTTATCAAAAAGTGCTTTTAATTCTGGATCAACAACTCTACAATTATTAATATCTGGTCCAACGTGTTCCACATGTCTAAAAAAATATTTACGAAATTAAAATATTTATTTAAATTTAAATAAAATCTTTATTCTTTATTTTTATACCTGAAGTCAAATGGTAAACCTATGTCATTTGTAGTTAATTTTTTCTTCGCTTCTTGATTTCTCTTTTTTTTCTTTTTAGATTTACTCATGGAAATATTAGACATACTGCGATTAACACTGACTGATGATGAAGTTCCATTTGAAAAATTATCTGGAGCATTTGGCGTTAGTCCTAAAGATGGAGTACTTATACTCTGATTTTTTCGTGGAAGTGTAACACCCCTCTGGTTTTCCATTTCCATCTTTGAATGTCTTTCATTTCGACGCCTTGCTTTTGCATGTAGCTTTTCAAGAAGAAGATTCCTTAAAGTGGAATACATGTTTTTATTTATTCAAAATTGTATACTCTACTACATTTATATAATTATCAATTGCTACAATTTTTTTATAACATTTAACTGAAATAACTTTAATCTCTGGATTCTCTTATCTTCATATTGGCATATCAGTACACTCATTATCTTTATACTTGATAACAGTCGAATTGATTTACTATAAAGAATTGTAAGCATATAGTTGTAAACACGTGAAAGAAATTAAAAAAACAAATTATTGTCAAAGACATGTCACTGAAACTTTATGTTTACAACTTTGCTTTTTGATTTAAAACATACCTTAAAACAATAGCGTCATTTTCATTGGCAAAATTAAATGCTGCCATACAGTCTTCTGCTTCAAAGGTATGAAAATAATTTATTGGAGCTTTATAATCCATTGAGTTATAAACCTCGTGTTCCCATAGCATAGCCTTCCTTTGTATGCAATATAATCGCAGAAAAAAGCTACGCTTTTGAGTGTCTCGAATGAAAGTTATGATTCCTGTATTTTTCTTTATCCATTCATTATGTTCCGGAGGTTCTGTCAAGTATAGCTGAATGATACCTGCAGCAAGGCACTAAACAATAAACTCCATAAGTATCGTAAAGTCCATAAGTATCTATCAAAATATCATTTGAAAATTTTTGGTGTCTAAATTTTATGTCTATATCCTAATTTGATGTGTGGAAACAAAGATAAATGTCAAAACCAATGATTCAGAAAATAAACAATCTACTTATACGCATGACTTGTAAACAGTAACTGTACGACTCATCATATTGTCATGTTGCTAATATTATGTACAAGTATAGGAGAGTCAGCATCAATGTAATTCAAGCAACATTCTTTTAATATCAACAGAAATTTGAAGCTTCAAGTCAAAATTTATGCCAAAAATAATGATAATTTATGTAAATACATAATTTAAATTCAACCAATGGTACTGATACAAATTTGAATTCTGCTGGCAAAAGGAGCTTGAGCCGAGGTACGCAGGCCCCATATCAATTATCAAGAAACGCAAAAACGGTGCGACGAGCGAAAGAGAACGAATCTGAAAAGCGGCAAGGAAAAGCCATTTTGGGGAATGATCGTCGAGTGTGTGTGTGTGTAATACGTATGTGTGTATATATATGTGTGTGCGGAGATCGCAATTGAAAATTCGTGATGAGTCAAAATAGACGACAAGATTTAAAAACGCACACTCCTCTCCTTTTCTCTCTCGGTCTCTCACCTGGCAACGATTCCCGATTAATCGAAAGAGCTGCTCGTTCTCCTCGGGCTTGAGCAGCACCGAGCCTCGGTGCTCGTTCACGCTGCCCGACTTCATCGTGCCCGCGCAGTGGTCGTACTGCTGGGATCCGTTATATACTATCCTTGCGACGCGCGGGCGCGCGCGACGTCGTCGGCCTCTCACTGATGATTATGATGATGATATGATTCGCGACACAACTTTGGCTTTCCCTTGCTCCGTTGTACGTGTGAATCAGTGCTCGCCGTCGTCCAGCAGCGGCAGCAGCAGTGGCACCGGAAGGGTTAGGTTTATTTCCATTTTGTCGGGGGGGGGGGGGGGGGGGGCACGTCAGCTGGCAGGCGCGCCGTATATAATCTTTTTGATATGCTGCCCACCCACACACATACACACTGTAGGCTCGCAGCAGCAGAATATAAGATGATACCCAAAATTGCAGCTGCTAGCGCCAAGAGCCGCCGGATCGTTCGCACAGGCAATTTAAAAAAAAAACAAGAAGTCGGTCCGTGAGAAAAAAAAATTATTTTATCAAACGTCAAACCCGGAGGATCGCTCCCATCGCTGCGGCTATATGGTCATTGGTCGCTGCCAAGCACCGCGAGTGGGGAGATACGAGGTTCACCTCCTCCTCCCTCTTCATCGTCTTTCTATCTCTCCCTCTCGCGCCCGTCCTATATTATTCTGTATCTCTCTCGTACACTCTCCTTTTTGCTTTCTGACTCGCGCTGATTTTTATTTGGCCCTAGTTGATGCAATACTGCAGGCAAGGCAGTGCAGGAGGCTTACTCCATTTGCGAAGGACTTTCGGCAATTATCTTTTTGACTCTCAAATATTTTAAACAACAATATTTAGTTATACAATCGAGTGATTATCATTTAAATTAAGTATATTTTAAATTTAGAAATTTTTTCATTACATAATTTATATTCTGCCATGTAATATATAAGTGGTTTATTAATAAAATTAAAATTAAAATGTTTATAATAATCTGAAATATATAAATACGACGTACAAATACATAGTTGACTTTTATAATAAAAAAATTGATTAATATTAATTGATTAATACAGATATTAATAATTAATAAATAATGAAAAATAACAAAAAAAAAATTTGTAACCAATTATCGATGAAATGCGTCCGACGTTAAGGAAGAATCTAGTGATTTTCGCTGTTGCCAACAGCGGCAATGTCAGTGCAATAACTAGTACTTTCGAGGAACAGACCTACGTATACGAAAGTCGGCTACTACACCAACGACAACAGACATAAACAAGCAAGCGTTACTCCGATCTACTGCACTTCGTGTGAGTAGGTCTGTTCATCGAAAGTACTAGTTATTGCACTGACATTGCCGCTGTTGACAACAGCGAAAATCACTAGATTCTTCCTTAACGTCGGACGCGGTTGTACGTAGACGTACGCGATCGTACGCGGTTATGTGATTAGGGCATTAGGGACTCGCCACAAATGGACCGTGCCATGCCGTGCCGTCGCCGCCCGAGCCGCCCCGTGCCATAGCGTGCCGAGCGCTTTTCGAATCGGAGTGCGCCGTCTATCAAGAGTATTGCTTCCGTGCTCCAAGCCCTTTTGGACATATTTTTTCACCGTAACGGTGAAAGTACAATGGTGTTCCGTGCCATGCTCCGTGCTCTGTTCCGTGCTCAGTGCCATCTGTGCGCGGCGTCCACACTGTTCCTGTTGATTCCATAATTCTGGTTCAAAATTTAACGTTGGTGTGCCATCTCTATAACATTTTTATCTACGTACATAATACTATAAACAGTATAATAACATCACTATTATTATTTATTATTATTATTATCACTATTATTATTACTATTATTATTATGTTATTTTAATAAATCACTATTTCTAATAAATGTACACAATGTTCTGCTACATTTATTGCTCTCAATATTTTATTACAATTATAATTTTTCTGGAGTCTTTCGTTCATCTTTTAACACTTTTAATAACATCACTATCACTGTATTACTATATACTATATACACTTATATTACACTGTAAAAACTGCTGTCTAAATTTACGATTTTCAAAATTATAATAAAATTACAAATTTTATTAATATCTCAATTATATTACAAATTACAAACCTCGTAAAATATATAGGATTATACTGTTTATAGTATTATAGTACGTAGATAAAAATGTTATAGAGATGGCACACCAACGTTAAATTTTGAACCAGAATTATGGAATCAACAGGAACAGTGTGGACGCCGCGCACAGGGCCCTTTCTACATATGTGTGTTGTGTCTGTTCTAGACAACTTCTCTCTATGTCTGTCTCTGTCTTACATAAACGGAACAGATCTATCTGTCTTTGTCGGGAACACACAGAACACACAGAACACACATATGTAGAAAGGCCCCAGATGGCACTGAGCACGGAACAGAGCACGGAACAAAGCACAGAGCATGGCACGGAACACCATTGTACTTTCACCGTAAGGGACTCGCCACAAATGGACCGTGCCGTGCCGTGCCGTCGCCGCCCGGGCCGCCCCGTGCCATAGCGTGCCGAGCGCTTTTCGAATCGGAGTGCGCCGTCCATCAAGAGTCTATCATATGAGTTTGCCATCTGCAATCTTTGTTTATGACGAAAAAAATCAAGCATAGCCTGGATTGCTACGAAATATTCTGCAGGTAAAATCATTGTTAAATCATTGTAAATTTTGCTAATGTCAACATTATGTTAATTTTACGGTGTTATAACACTTTTTTTTTTGTTTAATACTGTTTAATAATTAATTTACAGAATGGACCAAAGTAAAATGGAAAAAATGTTAACGTGTTGTAAACTACATATGACAGCAGTATCGTTATTGATAATAGCTAGAATATTAAAAAAAAAGAAAAAAAAACTCAGGAGATGGTGGGTGTTTGTGTATCTACTAAAACATGAACAATAATATATTTTATTACAAATTATTATTATTATTAAATAAAATAAAATAATTAATAATAATTATTATTAATAATTAATTAATTAATTAATTATTAATAATTATTAATAATTAATTTATTAAATTATTATTTATTTTATTACAAACGAGGACACAACAGTTCCATGTGACATACAGTAGGTTAAGAGTTGCTATTTTATGTTAATCTATGCTATTCCATGCTATTAAACAAAAAAAAAAGTGTTATAACACCGTAAAACTAACATAATGTTGACATTAGCAAAATTTACAATGATTTAACAATGATTTTACCTGCAGAATATTTCGGAGCAATCCAGGCTATGCTTGATTTTTTTCGTCATAAACAAAGATTGCAGATGGCAAACTCATATGTCCGAAAGGGCTTGGACCACGGAAGCAATACTCTTGATAGACGGCGCACTCCGATTCCAAAAGCGCTCGGCACGCTATGGCACGGGGCGGCGGGCGGCGACGGCATGGTACGGCACGGTCCATTTGTGGCGAGTCCCCGACGGCACGGCACGGCACGGTCCATTTGTGGCGAGTCCCTTAGGCCAGGGCCACATATGTGAATACGCTTGCGCATGAATGCGTACGACGCGGCGGAATCACTAGAAGGCCTAAGCGAAACTCGCTAGTGGCAACTGTACAGGAAAGTCAGTATGACTTCGTGAACCCTCTCAACAATAGAAGTTCCTCACAAAACCATAGTGACTTTCCTGCAAAGTTGGCATTACAAAGTTTTCCTAGTGACTCCACTGCGCTATGCGGATTCGTACGCAAGCGTATTCACATATGTGGCCCTTCCCTTACGGGGAATGCACATTGCATGATTTATGACCTATGACTATGACTTATGACCTAACCAAAATAACAACGTAGTCCGATTTCTATAGAATGTATTACCACAGGAGAAAGTGAAACAGACCTATTCTCTAATTTTAAATGTTGCACTGTCTCATTTAACTAACAATACAATAAATAATATGTAATATTGGATTAATATACTTATAAATATGATTGTTATGACTGTATTGGATTGATATAATTATAAATATTATTATAATTATTAATTAACTAATAATACTACATAACTTCATTATTGATTTATAAAAATATTATGCAACTATATATTTTATCTATAAATAAATGAATTATAGAATTGAATAAAAACATAAATAACCAAGACAATTTTGTATGAATTTTACATTTATTTTATAAATTGGTAAATTAAAATACAGAAAAATTTAAAGATAAACTATGTTCACTTATTTGATAATTTTGACAATAGCATAAGAACATTGTGTGTCGTAACGCAAACTATAAATAAGCTAAATATTAATGAATATTTTTATACTTGTTGGTAATTTCACGAATACAAATCAAACAATCAAGTACATTTTGATTTGGTACTCTTTCCAGGCCTCTACAAATAGCTTGTACAAATGGTTCATCTTCTCTCACAAGTCTGTTATGTACTATAGTGGGTGAATTCACTGTAGGTGAAGGTGCAGCAATATTTTTGATAGCATCTACTATAACAGGATGGCTAATGGGGGAAAATCCCAAAAAGCCACAGGCCAGCGATGCCCTAGAACACCGTGCCGCGGGTGTCAGACTAAAATGACTTGCCCGGGGATCTGCTTCTGTAATCCTGAAAACAACGCGAAGATCGCGCACGAACTTCGCTTTCCAACTAAATGGATCGCTGAGTGAAATACGCGCACTCAAAGAGTAAAGCGCGCGGCCGCTAAGTTCAGCTATGAAAACGACCGGCGGAGTCGTTTTCCCGCGGAGGCGGCGGTATCCGGGAGAAGGACGGGTTGTATAAATGACAATGCGACTCGTACGAAAATATAACGCTATATTAATCTATGCAAAGCTTTGTTACATGCACACGCGAGGGCTGTTAATTACACAAAGTTAATACGCGCGCGACAGTTACAATTCGAACGGACGAACGTTACGGCGCGCGGCGAAGTTGCTAAAGTACGCATACACTTGTTACGTACGGCGGGCTGACACGCACTCGCACGTACACGAAACAGAAAGCTGGCACGGGGCGATCTCCGTGCGAGCCTTTTACATAAAACGCGTGAGTGCAGTAGAGAACTTACCGTTCGGATGAGCAGCCGGTGCGCACTCGACTCTCTCTCTCGTTCGCACGGTACAGTTCCGCTCGCTCTCTCTCTCTCTCGGACTCACTCACGATCGGCAGGCGGGCTGGCTGCCGCCTCTCGCTTTCTATCTCGCTCTCGCTCGTGGCACACGCGGCACGAGCTTGCACTCTCTCTATCTCTCTCTCACGCTTGCTGGTCGGCGCCTCCACCCCTCACTCGCAGTGATAAAAAAATAGGACGGCGCGGACACTAAAATACTCGAGAGGGCAAGCTATCGTTGTGCACAGCACGATAGTACACACGAAGATAGCTGCCGTGACTCGCGGGAAAAGATAAGCAGCTTCGCGACGGATGACGGGCATATTACGCGTCGCGAGACCGATTAGATACACGCGGCGCGCTAGCCTCAGTTCGGCTGCGACGGAGTTGCGCGCGCGCGCTCACTACCTTCGCGCGGCAGATTCGAATCGCGACTTTTTCACCCCCATCTCGCCACACATAAAGCACCAGGGGAGCACGTTAGCATCGAACTCCGCCCGGGCCGCGCGCTCTTCTTCCCGGGCCCTCTTCAACCGCGCCTCCTCCTCCTGGAGTCGGCGCTGGGCCTCTTCACGCGCCCTTTGCGCCTCCTCCTCCGCTACTTCTCGTGCCCGCCTGGCCTCTTCTATACGCTCCCGCGCACGAGCCAGACGGGCCTCTTCCTCCTTCTGACGGGCGAGGCGACGCCCTCTGGCAACTCTGGCCTGCACGGCGGCCGCGAGCTCTTCTCGCCGGTCCTGGGCCAAGGAGACCCATTTGCCGGCTTGCCGCTCGCCGGCCTCACCGTGGCACTGGAGGAAAGCCTCCAGTGCAGCCAAAGCTGCGTCCTCCGCGGCGCGCGAGGACTTGGAGAGGCGTCGCGCCTCCTCGAGGGCTTCCTTCACGGGGACCCAGGCCGCACCGACTGCATCGGCCGGTGCTCCTTGCGGGGCCTGGGTCGGTTTTTCCGTCTTCTCTTTAGGCGTAGCCCGGGCCGCGCCGGCGTTTGCTTTCGGCGCTGATTGCTGGGCCCGGGCCTCGCGGCTTCCTCGCTGCTCCTTCGAGGCGTGGGGTCGCCGAAGCGGACTCGGACCGGCTTCTTCGTCGGCCAGTCTGTGCGGTCCTTTATGGGGCTTCGGCGCCTCCACCTCCTCGATCGTCACGGAGGATGGCTCATCTTCCTCTTCCGGTGGTCGGGTAGCCAAGGCCACGGCGTCGATGCCCTGCACGACCCCCTCGAGAAACTCGACGATGACGGGGTCGGAATTACTTCGCATCAACGCCGCGATCACGGCCTTCGCCGCCTCCGCTCCATCGGTCTTGAGGCCATCCATCTCCTGGAACATGGCAATGGATTCCGGGGAGGTATGAGATAGGGGACTGGAAATTAAGGACAACCTCAGGTTAGTATTGACGACACAATTTGGACGGCACAGTTAGCTTTTCTTGGACGCTCGGGTTCGACGAGGGCTAATTTTCCCGGCGTCGACAGGTGCTGAAGTCTTCTTTGAACCCTTTGGCCTCCCTGCCCCTCGCTTGGGTTCTGTGGGACCGGCCGCACGCGTAGGCCGGCCATCGCTCTCACGCTTTCCTGGCTTAACTAATAGGGTGGTCTTACGGGGTGGACCTCGCTTCTTAGCCGTCGCCCGAGGCTGCACACTCTCCTGACTAACTTTATTGCTCGCTCGAGTACTACGCTTGGCTGCAGAGTCCCTCGGTGGTAGCGATGGGGCTACTTCTGGACTACTTCTGTCTAAGTAGTCTTTAGGCTCTTCTACGGAGACGTATCTCTTGAGTTGCTGCGCATGGACGGGACTTATCGTTCGACCATCCTCACCTTGGATCTCATAGGTGTTTTCGCCTAGAATATTCACAATCGTGTATGGCCCCGCGTACTTCGGGGCTAATTTGGCAGAAATCCCCTCAGCTGCAGAGGATAGTACCTTATTCTCTCTCCATATACGATCGCCTAGACAGAATTCTGGAGGTCGACGATGAGCGTCATAATATTTGGCTTGTCTCGCCTGCTCCGCTTGCGCGTCGGCCGCCGCCCGAACGTGCAATTCGCGGAGCTTGTCCATGCGCGCCACCCAATTATTTATCGCCTCTTGCTGCCCTTGCTCTTCGGCTAACCTGTCTTCCTCCCGCCGTAGTGTCTTCGTAGTGGGTCAGGCTGTCGGCCGTAAATGAGCATGGCAGGACTAATTTTGGTAGAGCTGTGTTCGGCCGTATTGTACGCAAACGCCAGCTCGTTCAGATGCTCATCCCAGGACCGATGATTCTCCTCAGCGTAAGACATGATCATGGTCTTCACCGTTCTGTTCACACGCTCGACAGGATTGGCTTGAGGGTGATATGGTGGTGTAAACGTGTGATGTACGTTTCTCTCCTTTAAGAATGCCTCCAAGGGTGCATTCTTAAATTCAGTCCCATTATCAGAGAGAAACACCTCGGGGACTCCGAACCGCAGACATAGTCGTTCGTTGAGCCCTTTTATCACCGATTTGCCATCTGCCCTTTTTATCGGAATTACTTCGATCCAGCGTGTGAACAGGTTCTGGAAGATGAGAATGTATTTTTGGCCGTGCTTGGTTTTAGGAAGAGGTCCTATAATGTCGCTGGCCACGATTTGCCATGGACGCTGTGTTATATGACTTCCCATGAATCCTGCTGGAGCGCGCTGTTCGACTTTGCACTGCTGGCAAATTTGGCCCTGGCTCACGTATCTGGCTACATCACGAGACATGTGTGGCCAATAATACTTCCGCTTTACTCTTTCTAGCGTTTTCTCGCGGCCCAAGTGCCCAACAGTTGGAAGGTTATGGCATTCTCTCAGTACTTCGCGTCGCTTTTCATGAGGGACTGCTAACTTCCATGCATCGTCGTCGCCGAGAGACTCGTCTATGACTTCATTTGGTTCGTACTTGTACAGTCTCCCCCCCGCCAGCTTGAACGTGGGGAAGTCTCGCGGCCGCTGTTGAACCTCTTTCACAATTTCTAGGTACCATTGGTCGTTAGTGTCGCGTTCGAGCTCTAACGTGGCGACCGCTGGCTCGTCTTTCTCGAACATCCGCGAAAGGGCATCTGGGACATTGTTCAAAGAGCCCTTTCGGTGTTCAACTGTGAAACTGTGGTTTTGTAGCTCCAACGCCCACCTTGCTAACCTGCCTGATGGGTTTTGGAGATCACGGAGCCACTTCAAGCTGCTATGATCCGTGATAACCTTGAAGTCGTAGGCTTCTATATACGGACGAAACTTTTTAATTGCCCAGAGAATTGCTAGACACTCTCGTTCCGTCACGCTATAATTCCTCTCGGCCGCGCTTAGGGTTCGACTAGCGAACTTTAGGACTCTTTCGTCGCCGTCTATTATCTGGTATAGCACCGCTCCAAGTCCTGTATCGCTCGCATCAGTTTGCACCACGAACTGTGCGTTAGATACCGGTCTGTGAAGAATCGGTGCAGAAGCAACTAGCGCTTTTAGTTTTTGGAAGGCCTCTTCTTGTGCCGTTGACCACTCGTATTTCCGATCCTTTTTCGTTAGTTCGGTCAGTGGTTCAGCAATTGTGGCGAAGTTTGATAAAAACTTTCTGTACCACGAGGCCATTCCTAAGAAGCGTCTCAGCTGACGGAGGTTTTTCGGCACCAGATAATCCATTATGGGTTTTATTTTCTCGGGGTCTGGTTTAAAACCATCTCTATTTACTACGACCCCGAGATATTGGACCTCATCGCGGCAGAAGACGCTCTTCTCGCGATTTATTGTGAGGCCCGCGTCCTTTATCCTATCTAGAACTCTCTTTAGAACCTCTTTATGCTCCTCGAATGTCTCTGTTACTATTATTATATCGTCGAGATACGAGTAAGCAAAAGGTTCGAGTTCGGGACCGATGACTTTGTCAATCAGCCTCTGGAAGGACGCTCCGGTATACGAAAAACCGTAGGGCATTCTCGTAAATTGGAATAGCCCTTTGCCTGGCACGGTGAAGGCCGTAGTCTCTTTGGACTCCGGGTTTAGTGGTATTTGGTGGTACGCACTACTTAAATCCAACGTGGAGATGTATCGCGCTTTCTGCAGTTTGCGCAAGATACTGTCCATGTATGGTAACGGACATGCGTCTCCTTGACGCTGCGTTCACTTTTCTGAAGTCCACACAGAAACGGAACTTCCCGTTGGACTTGCGTACCATTACCACGGGGCTTGACCAGCCGCTTGTCGAAGGTTCTATTATACCCGCGAGTAGCATTTCCTCCACCTGCTTGTGCATCTCTTCCTCGAGTTTTCGAGATACTGGGTAGTACTTCTGTTTTATGGGTCTGGTGGAGCCGACGTCTACTGCATGCTCTACCCAAGAAGTACACCCTAATGTTGCCAGGCCGTCTCCCATCAGCTGGGCTACCAGTTCTTCAGCTTCTTTGCGCTGTTCTTCCGTTGGGTCCGCCAACCCTATAGCTGATACGGACACGGTGTTATTGGCGGTTATGGAGGCCACTTCCATCTTTACACTTGCCTCGTCATCTTTGAGATGCAGCATGTTGTCTTTGGGGTCTAAGACGGCTCTAAACTTCTTAATGAAGTTTACCCCTAAGTAGCACTCCGTATCTAGGTCTGGCATGATTGCGACGCGTACGTCTTTGCACACGCCTGCCACGACCATGGGCAGATATACATAGCCAACCACTGCTATGCTCTGTCCATTTGCTACCCGTGCTGTCAAGCCGCTGGCTGGGATTAATTCTTTTCCGCAAGCTGTAGCGAGTTGTAAACCGATAGAATTCATCCCAGTCCAGGACGCTCCTGTATCGAAGAGTGCCCGTAGCCTATACCCTGGTAAAAATTTTTACGTGATAAATTATGTGATTAGACACATACTAAAACACGTGCTTTATCACGTGATTTGGCATGTATAAAAGCACGTGCTTCTGTACATGCCGAATCAGGTATTAAATAATGTGACTAATAACTTGCTTTTTTCGAACCGATTTGGCATGTGTAAAATCACGTGATTTTATAAGTGATAAATCATGTGATATAAGAAAATTTGATATATAATATAAATAAGAAAACTATTACTTTTAATTCTTTCATAAATGATATTAAAATTATGTTGCAAATAATAAGGAGGTGTTTTATAAAAATTGAAAACTGAGTTAAAGGCCTTTTTACTGATATGGCCGAGCGGTCACCCATCCAAGTATTAACCGCGCCGATTGTTGCTTAACTTACGTGAACCGACGGCCATGCAGCCAAGAACTCCTCCAATGATGCCTTTGATCTACTGTTTCTATAAAAGCGATATAGCAAAACTATATCGTACAAACATTAAATTTGCTTTTTATTAAATAATAGTATTTATTTACAAATAATTTATTAATAATAACAAATTATGTATCATAAATATCCTATATATTATGAATATTTAGTTTGAAATGAAATTCGTTGTAATTCTTGTTTTGGATAAAGATAATTTTCTATTATAGTTAGTAAATAAACAATAAATGATACTTTGGTCATGGTACATATTTTAACATTAAAATAAATTTTAGAAAATAGCCAAGGACATTATTATTTAATAAAACACTGTACTACTATTATTTAATAAAAAAAAAAAATTTAGTGTTGGTATGATATAGTTTTTCTATATAGCTTTTATAGAAGCAGTGATCAAATACATCGTTGGAGAAGTTCTTGGCTGCATGGCCATCGGTTCACGTAAGTTAAGCAACAATCGGCGCGGTTAATACTTGGATGGGTGACCGCTCGGTCGTGTATCAGTAAAAAGGCCTTTTTAAGTCAGTTTTCAATTTTTATAAAACACCTCCTTATTATTTGCACCATAATTTTAATATCATTTATGAAAGTATTAAAAATAATAGTTTTCTTATTTATATTATATATCAAATTTTCTTATATCACATGATTTATCATGTATAAAATCATGTGATTTTATACATGCCAAATCGGTTCGAAAAAAGCAAGTTATTAGTCACATTATTTAATACGTGATTCGGCATGTGCAAAAGCACGTGCTGTTATACATGCCAAATCACGTGATAAAGCACGTGTTTTAGTATGTGTCTAATCATATAATTTATCACGTAAAAATTTTTACCAGGGTAGCCAGCTACTCCTACTTGAAGCCACCATTTCGAAGAAGTTTCCTGATTGATTTCATCTGATTGTGTAGGGGGCACTTCTTCTCTCTCTTCAGACAATTGGACCGAGTTGCCCTCGGTCTCTGATGTGAGAGGTGGGGGAGGGCATGTGGTCGTATTCACCTGCCCCCCTTTCTGTTTCCCTGAGGGTTTCCAGCAGCGTTGGGGTTGAGAGCACCGCCCCGTTGCTCGTTGCTGGGCCCTCTTTGGTACTCTGGCCGCTGTGGAGGTCCATGACCTCGTGGACTTGGCGGCCTTGCCTGGTGGGTCGTGCTATTACCTCCACCTTGCTGGTTTGATACTTGCCCGCCTTTCCGCTGCCTATTATCCCAGTTACCCTTCTTTTTAGGTTTTCTGGTTGGCGGCGAGCTTGGCTTTTGCTCTTTGTTCTCGTCGGTGCCTTTCTTTGTCAAGGCCGATAAGCATTCGGCCATGACCTGACGGAACATAGCCTCGAGACTCTCTCGAGGCTCATGCTGTTGGTGCCCCATCGCCGCCACACCTGGATTCTGCTTTTTACGCTGATCCATGTGCGGCTCCGTGGGCACGTAGGCAAATTCTGGCAAATATGTGCGCTCTGTCGGTGGCGGCGAATGATACATTTTATCTGCCGCGAGCGCTAATTCAGCTTCCCGGGCCAGGTCCAGGAGCCCTCGGTAATCCGTAACTTGGTTACGCATCACCAGCTTTTGTAGCTCTGGCCGCATGTTCCGGTGCAACATGTCTATTTGTTGAGCAATGCTAGGCACCGGAACTAACTTGAGGATCATGGCTTGTAGATTTACTACGTAATCACGTGTAAGTTCGTCTCTGCCTTGAGTCCTCGCATTTATTTCCGCTAGGACGCGTTGCTGGTGTCCCCTGTC
Organism: Torymus aiolomorphi; assembly: GCA_036365515.1. NCBI lineage: Eukaryota > Metazoa > Arthropoda > Insecta > Hymenoptera > Torymidae > Torymus > Torymus aiolomorphi. Next base: position 23,230,409 of record CM070876.1, read on the forward strand.
CCCGCCATACATGTGCGTTATGGCCTCCTTAAAATCTGGCCACGATCGCCATGTATGGCGGTTGCTCCGGTACCAGGTGGCTGCTACCCCCGTTAGGAGCTCTGACAACGACGAAAGCACCTCGTCGTATGTCAGATTAGCTAGAGTTCTGCATTCCTCTACTCTCGTGAGGAATAACTCGACGCTCTGCTCCTTTGCGGACCCTGAGAACTTGATGTGCCATTTTCGGACTATCTGGCCCACATCACGGTTCGTCTGCTAAGGCAAATACGTATGCCTCTCAGACAGGTCCTGGGTCGCGCCATTCCTATTTTGGCGCTGGAAAGAATTTCTGGCATTATTCCTCCCAGTCTCTGTTGGGGACCGAAGACTCGGGCTGCTGCTGTTGAACTCTGCATACGTGAACGTGTCTTGGAAGTTCACGTGCGGTGATCCTCGTCTACGGTCCGCGCTTGTGAGTTAGACTCCCTCCAAGCGCGTACTTGAGGTTGGATGTCGAGCTCCTTGCAGTATTCGTACGCTCTCCTTAAGCTCTTCAACTTCCTCGACGAGTGTTTTGATCACCGACAGCAGCTTGTCCGATATTATGCTGTCTCCTCCTGCTATCCCAGCGGTTCGTGATTCACTCTGTCGCGGCCACTCTAGATTTTGTGGCTGCAGCGAGTTTCGCGATTGCTGCCAGAACTCGTGCTGCCCATTTCGTGCTGGCAGCGACTTTTGTTCTTGATTGCGCCGGTATTATCGCTGCTTGCGCTGTTCTTCTAGTAGCGCTTGCTGCCTCAGCTGCTGCTGACGTTGCTGTTCCTGATGTCGTCGCTGTTGCTCTTGCTGCTGTTGCTGTTGCTGCCATCGCCGCAGCTCGTAGGCGCGTGTGTGCGTGTGCGTGACACAGCCGTGCTGTTGCGAGGGTGCGGTCGAGAGGTTAGGCGTGCGATAGCCAAAAACCCTCGACCCAGAGTGCCGACGAGGAGAGATCTCGATCGCGGAAATTGTTGTTGATGATTAATTGTTGTTTTAACAATTAAAATTTTTGTTGTAACAATTAAATTTTTTTAACAATTAAAATTTGTTTTTTTAGTAACAATTAATTGGTTTTTTTAATAACAATTAAATTTTTTAGCGATAATTAATTTTTTTAATTAATTTTTTTTCTCGACTCGATAATTTTTTTTTCTTCTTTACGATAGCTTGCACTCTCTCTATCTCTCTCGCACGCTTGCTGGTCGGCGCCTCCACCCCTCACTCGTGGTGATAAAAAAATAGGACGGCGCGGACACTAAAATACTCGAGAGGGCAAGCTATCGTTGTGCACAGCACGATAGTACACACGAAGATGGCTGCCGTGACTCGCGGGAAAAGATAAGCAGCTTCGCGACGGATGACGGGCATATTACGCGTCGCGAGACCGATTAGATACACGCGGCGCGTAAGCGCGCTCACTACCTTCGCGCGGCAGATTCGAATCGCGCTCGGTATACGCGTTACATTACTAAAATGCTTTTCATTTCTAATATCTCCTTATCTATCGAGTCAACGTCTTTGACCTTTCGCCTCTTAGGAAAAGAGTCGTTTAATGGCTGTATACGTAGAATTATCTTTTATAAATATCTTTAAGTAATTGTTTTCTTTTAACTATGAAAAAAATAGTACGTAATAGTACATATTTGGTATAGATGTAATATTTTAAGTACATCCATTTTATAAATAAGCTGATATCCAATAACTGTTCAGAATTTCACTTGAATATATATAAACACTTATTTAATGTTGAAATATCAAAATTATTTATAAAAACAGAAAATTCATAATCTAAGTACTGATTAACTTAACCTCCGAGATGCCGTGTTTGTTACTGTGAGGATAGATCTATTTCACTTTCTCCTGTGGTAATACATTCTATAGAAGTCGGACTACGTTGTTATTTTGGATAGGTCATAGGTCATAGTCATAGGTCATAAATCATGCAATGTGCGTTCCCCGTTAGGGACGCCTGTGTTTGTTAGCGTTGCATCAGGCTGTGTCTCCAACAGAGTGACAAGCGATCAGCTTCATGAAGTTAGCCCCCATACATAAAATATCCAAAAACAATAAATATAAATCGATTGCGCATTAAAAAATATAAAAAAATGTTAATTAAAACTTTTTTGCGCGAGCTGTCGTTTTTGAGATAAAAAATAAAATTGTTTGGGGGCTAGAGTTTAGCCCCCAAAATTAAATTTTGTATTACTCATAATACAAAATAATTTTTGCAATTATTTACTACGGCATTCGATTGCGCGACGTGTGCGCGTATCGCCCCCAAATTCCAAATTCGGAAAAGCCTATTAATAATAATATAAAATTATAAAAAAACAGTCTGTCTAGAGACCCCAAACACGAAACGCAAAAAACTGACGCGAAATGACGCGAAAACACGCGAAAACACGCGAAATGAGTTGGAAAATTTTCGCGTCAATAACACAATTTTCCGGGAGCTTTCGCGTCAATTCGCGTTGATAAAAAAATTTTCCACAGGAGCTTTCGCCTTTCGCGCAAATAATATTTTCGCGTTCTCGCGTTCTCGCGTTTGTGTGTGTGTGTGTGTGTGTGTGTGTGTGTGTGTGTGTGTGTGTGTGTGTGTGTGTGTGTGTGTGTGTGTGTGTGTGTGTGTGTGTGTGTGTGTGTGTGTGTGTGTGTGTGTGTGTCATAACGCAATATCCTGGGATTTCTTAGGGTTTGACTGCAATAGAAGTTGTGCCGCAATATAAGGAGGTAAGGGCGGCGCTACGCGCCGTCATTGTCTACAATAAAAACATCCCTCAGGGTATTGACTAACACCACGACGCCTGCGGCGCCCGCTTTTAGTACCGAAATTGCGGAATAGTACATTTCGACACGGGTGGGGAAGTCGATTATTTAGCTGGTGTGACTTTTGCACGAGCAAAGCGAGTGCGAAAAAGTCACACCACCTAAATAATCGACTTACGCACTAGTTTCGAACGGTATTTTATACCACGAGCGCCGAAAAATCATATCAAAGTTGTGATTTTGAGGTTAGAGTTGTATAATAGACATTTAAATGCCATCTGCACATGCGCGCGCTGCTCCAGAAACGTTTAATTTGATGTGATTTTTTTTTATAATTTTATATTATTATTAATACGTTTTTTCGAATTTGGAATTTGGGGGCGATACGCGCACACGTCGCGCAATCGAATGCCATAGTAAATAATTGCAAAAATTATTTTGTATTATGAGTAATACAAAATTTAATTTTGGGGCTAAACCACTAGCCCCCAAACAATTTTATTTTTTATTTCAAAAACAACAGCTCGCGCAAAAAAGTTTTAATTAACGTTTTTTTATATTTTTTAATGCGCAATCGATTTATATTTTTTGTTTTTGGATATTCTATGTATGGGGGCTAACTTCATGAAGCTATATCATGCTTGTCACTCTGTTGTAGACACAGCCTCACCACCCGACCATTCAGGGGCCTTTCTACATATGTGTGTTCTGTGTGTTCTGTGTATTCCCGACAAAGACAGATAGATCTGTTCCGTTTATGTAAGACAGAGACAGACATAGAGAGAAGTTGTCTAGAACAGACAGAACACACATATGTAGAAAGGGCCCAGAGTACGGAGTGCGGACGCTGCTAAGTTCAGTTGGGTTGTCGGGTATACAACTTTGGCAACGCCGCAGATGTTTAACAAACTGTAGTATTTTTTGTTTCATAGCTTTCATCTATGTTTGTTGACATTTTCGAAACATCAAAGTATTATAAATAAATGTCGAATTTCGTGAATAATAAGTAAACTTCCATGATTTCGAATGCGTTGAAAAGCTACAATATGGTCTTCGTAAAGAAAAGATATTGGTTAGAAACCTTCTATTAAGGTTAAATCTTTAAAACAAATGTACTTGTTTAGAAGAAAAGTTTTGAGAACTCGTAACATCAACTTGTTAAGCTACTTCAAAGATTGTTAACATAGTGAAGAACAAAGGTAAAAAATGAAGCGTGCCAAATCAGAGTCACCTGGGCCATGCGATACGCAAACAATACATTCTGATGCAAAACGCTCTAAAGTCTGTGATGTAAACAAGGAATACGAACATAGCTTATTAAATTTGTCAGATGATGTTCTACTACATATTTTTAAGTATCTATCATCATTTGATTTAATGTCCTTACACTTGTAAGTATTTGTTACATTTATTATAAAAAGAAAATTAATAAGTAAGCGATGAATAAAGTCCTTATCTTATTTTCTAAATAACAGTAGATAAAAATACAGTTGAAATAAATTTTATCATAACACTATCATTTATAATTATTTGAAACATAATTTACAATATATAGAAAAAGTTTTTATTTTAGATTTGTCAATCTTTTTTTCGATGTGAAATTGAATTTTCTAATAAAATTAAACTATTTTCCTAAATGTTTTAACAAAAATTTTCCTAATTTGTAGGTGTTGTTTTCGACTTCATAATTTATGCTGTGATAGAACTTTATGGAAAAACATAGATCTTCGTGGTCAGTGTTTGTCTTTTAAAGAATTAGAAAAATATGTTAAGTTTATGCAACCAGTAACAACATGTTTGGCACTTCGTGGAATGAAAATAGAAGATGAATTTCCAGAATTGCAAATAAGTTTTCTCGAAGCTGTAAATGAAAGATGTAATGATTTACAAGAATTTATTTTAGAAAAGTATACTATTCCACGCGATACGGTAATTATAATTTTTGGAATTTTGCATAATATTGCAAGTGTTTTGAAACAAATTTTTCTATTTCTTCCATTTGATTTCAGATACAAATAACAAATTTTCCCAAAACATTAAAAAAATTATCTTTAGAGAGTTGTCAAGTTTCTGGAGGACTGGCTTTGCATCATCAGTGTAGATCTTATCTTCATAAAATAGATACTCATATGTCTCATTTAACGGTACAATTATATTTGTGATGAATATATTAAATTATTTAATTATAAGTATATACAATGAATATGTATGTTTCATCTAACTAATTTTTTAGAGTTTAATATTGACCAATTGTAACTGGATAAATTTCAATTCATTTATGGCTATTAGTAAAATACCAAATTTAAAAGAATTAAGATTGAATTCCTGCCATGGGTTAAGTGAAGAAATTGCATATCCAAGTATAGCTTGTAGGTATGGACTGAAATCGTTAGAGGTAATAATTTTTTAGTTCTAAATCCACTAATAATAATACTCTACATATATAAGTTTAAACTATTATTTTTGTATGTTAGGTACTAGATTTACGTGATACTTTTATTGGAGATAGTGTAATAAGTAGCTTTAGCTATACATCAACATTAACTGAGTTTTACTTAGAATGTCCAAGTTCAGATACAATACAAATTCAAGTGGAAAATGCGCATGGTCAACAAGATGTTCTTTATGTTCATCTTCCACATCTGCAATTACCAGCTGATGTAATTGAACAAGTACAAGTATGTTTTTCAAAATTATCATTTATGGTTATTACAAATTGAAATATTTTATAATACTCATTGTTATTTTTAACAGGTTATAGAAAGAAACATTAATGACGTAATTTTTGGCAATACAGACAGGTGTCAAATTTCTGACCGATCAATATGCTCTTTAGGTTTGCACGCTAATGAAGATAATCACTTAATAATTCAAAATCGTAATGAAGTGCAACTAGTACAAGGAAGACGTCGTACTTTAACTAATCCATATTTAAAAAAATTAGTTATAAGGTTAAAATATATTTATGAAATTTAATAATTGAAATATTACAAAACGAGAATGAAAACTAATAAATATTATTATTTTAGAAATTATGCAGGGGTCACAAATCAAATATTACTTCATTTTGTTGCAAATGGTCCAAACCTTGAATATCTTGATGTGACAGGTACTTCTGTTACAAAAGAAGGAGTGCAATGTTTTAAACTCGAACGACCTAATGTAAATCTTATTTCATCTTTTGATGAATTATCATAAATATTTTGTAATTATAATATAAAAATACATTCTGTATTTATAGATAAGTTTATCATTTGTATGTTTTATATAAATGTTTATATCTTAAAATTTTCAATAATTTTAAGCAAAAATATAGTAAGCTGCTCAATTACTATTATTGACGAAATACATTTTTGATTGATTAATCAATTAAATATTTTCAATTTTTCTTTTTTTTTACAGTTAGCTTTAAAATATATATTTTTATATACAATTTTTCGAGTATGAAATGAATTTTCATTAAGGGGATGTGAGTACCGACGTTATTTTTTAAACGAACATAACTCATGCAAATATCAATAGAATTATCCAGAAAAAAATCTGCATGTAGTGCTTGCGTGTACGGAGCGCTTGACAGACGTCTTTTTCCAAAAAAATGATGAGAATTTAATTAAATAAAAACCGTACTGTCGGTAAGTAGGAATCTACAATTGACCTACTTTTCAAACGAACATAACTCACGCAAATATCAATAGAATTATCCAGAAAAAAATCTGCATATAGTGTTTGCGTGTACGGAGCGCTTGACAGCCGTCTTTTTCCAAATAAATGTTTGAATGTTGATTTAAAAAAATATTGAAATTAGGGTTGCACATCCCCTTAATCATTTGTAATTAAATTTTTTAATTAGAAACGGATATAATTTATAAATATGTCTTTCCAGAAATAAATGATACCTGCAAATATTTGCTTCGCCAATAGCAGTTTAAATTAATAAAAAATTGGAAAATAGAAAATTCAAATAGTCGTTTAATTTATTTAGAAAATTAAATTATGCAAAATATGTTAAAATTATAAGCATTGGTTGTGATTTTGGTAAATAATAAAAAAATCGTAAATTTCTATTTTTCGGTATCAATAACTTATATTTATTTTTATGAATTTGATACAAACTCAATCTAGAAATATAATTGTAATTTGCAAAGCCCAACCTCTTTTTATACCTGCATTAAATACATATTTTTAATACAGTACAGAAGACAGGACAAAGAGAAAATATAATGCTTTACTTATTAGGTATATATCACAAGTTATTGAAAATAAACTTTAGTCTAATCTGAGATCTAGCTTCCTTTTTTCTGTGGGCTTCCAATAAGCTGAAATTTAAATACCAAATATTGCGTGAAAGTATACATCCATTACGTATGTTGCAACGTTGAAAAGTTTTTATAGTCTTTTTACGAAAAAACATTTTGACTGTAAAGTTTTGATATCAAAATTCACTTTGTATTATTTATCATTACAAATAAAAATTTCTTTAAAGTCTCTTTACTATTATTTTAGAAAGAATTTTATTAAAAACAGATATTTAATGCAAAACTATACCATTTTATACTATTCGGCAAGAGCTAAAAATCGTTTAAAAAACAATTTTAAACACCTATTGAATATAACAAGCCATATTTACTTATATTCTCATACCTATACTTTGATTGCATAACATAAAAAGAACTTCAGTTATTCATCATCCTTATTAACATAATAAATATAATATCAGTAAAACATGAAAAATTATATTATTTGTAAATCTTGCAGAAACCAAAATATCATTTAAAAATATTTTTATAATGATATTCCAAGATAAGTAAATGAATTCTACTTAGACTTGTAAACTAATTTTATTTTTCACAATTTTAAAAAAATTTTGAGAACAATCTAATATATTACTATAAAATTTGTTATGAAGGATAATGGACAGTCTATGTATGTCGCGTATATATACTTACAGAAAAATTTATTCAATTGTGAAAACTGTAATAAAAATAACTAACAATGTTTAATTCGTTTGACGTGGTCAATTTTTTAAATTAATTTTTATAGTGTTAAAAATGGCTATTTATAATATAATATAAATTCTAATCAGAAAGATACTTAATGTATAATTATATACTGTAATCTTACACATAATTAGATACGAAATTCATCTTTTTTAATTATAGATACGTAAATTTGAACATATTGTTTTAATAATCCTCTATTTTTAATATCAGATTTTTACATGGAATCTTCAAAATTAACAAATTGGTTGTAAACCATTTGTGAATTATTTGCTTTTCATACAATATCAAATACGAAAATATTAATGTTCTAATTTTGACATTATTAATTTAATTTTTTCAATTATTTACACTGCAAACTAATAACTTTTGCGATACCTTACTGTCATTGGAAAAATCTCAAAAACAATAATTTTGAATAGCTTCTTTGAATAAGTTAACAATATTTTGTATCATATCGTTATGGGTAATATGTTAACGATGGATTTTTTAAAAGAAAGGTATATTGTTATATAGCTTTCAAAATTATAGTTATTTTATATTTTTATTTTTCATTTTATCTTACCAAGTTTCTTTTAGAAAATCTAAAAAGCTTCTCTAAATAATAAATCAGATCAATCTTATACCAAATGTCATATATTTTATGACTGTAGTAGATAACATTCGTTAATAAATTCTTTTATCAAGTTAACTAAAAAATTACGTATGCGTACTTTTAAATTGGCGTTGGTGAAATAATGTTCAAATGAACAATGACTAGAGACTACCAATTACGTATAGTTTACTGTGTAACACATGCTATATTTTATATATAGCAAAGTTTTTTTTAGCTGACTTCTCATTTCTTGTAAATCGCGGATATATCCAGATAAATTAGTACAATATTTTGAGATGAATTGCATTATTTTATTCACATTGTTGGTCTGTAGTCATTATATGGCAAATAATAAACGTACATTTTGAAATTCTTTAGTTCTACACTTCTTATTACTATTTTTGATTGTTTCAATTACCTAGTCAGTAACTATTAAATTTTCGTAAGACAACTTATAAATTTACATTTCGGCAACGTAAATATCACAACAATCAACTTCAGCTATAAATAGAAATTAATTAGCTATCAACTTCATTTCGTTCGGCACGTTTCGAAGCAACGTGAGACTATGATATAAAAAATATACAATTAACTAAATTTATTAGCGTAAAGCGCATGCATTTGGTTATTTCATCATAATTTCTGTAACTGATACTTAGAACGGAATGTGCATTTTTCAACCTTTTGCAGGAAAAATCAATCGATGAGGTTCCTATAGTTTTACAAAATAATTTTATATATATTACATTACCTATAGTATCAGATCTTTTTTCAAAAGTTTGATCCACATTTGAATTTCTTACCCTATATTTGTACCTTTTAATTTGGTTAATCGCATCATCAATCAAATTATCAGTATATAGAATGCATGTCTAATTCGCATATGAGGCATATTACAATTCTGCTTTGCCAATATACCGAATAAAAATTCAATTTTCTAAATTTACAAATCTCTTCTACATTTATTCCAAGTTTAAACTCGCAGGAATAATATCGCCGAACAATATTTACCTAAATGTTCAACAAGTTCGTATATTATTTACAAACGAAAATTTTAAAAATCATCTACCTAATGTAACATATCCTATAATCCTTCCCCGACTCACTGTATTATAACAGCTCGAAATGTCGTTTACAAAATGACACACACATGTACATGTATATAATATTGAATTCGTGCGAGTTGAGCTCGGACGCGCGCAGAAGCAATGGAACTTGCCCCGTCGGCGGAGCAGGACTGCTGCAATCCTCAAAAGCGTCTACTTAATACAGACTACAATTCATCTAGAGCATCGATCCGCGCGACCGCTAGCGCCTCGCAATATCAGATAGAGAGATATATAGATAGAGAGTGTGGAGGTGCATGCATATATTTATGTATGTCACACATCAGGAAACTTAAGAAGCGAGGATCGCGCGTATGCGAGCGAGTGACGCAATGGGTGCATTCGATTTAGGGGACGATTGGACCGCACGGTTGCTCCGTAGCCCATGTAATTTATCAATATATATATCAATAGATATAGACATGGGCTACAGAGTGATCGTACGATTCGATCGTCTCCTAAATCGAACGTACCCAACAAGTTAATTCTCACGTGCATGCCTTAATATATATATTTATAATATCGATTCCCATAAAAACTCGTGAGCACTCGACGATCGCGAACAGCATCTCGAATCCCCACGATTGGCATCTCGTAAATTGTTTCCCTAAACAGTCAGACATTTTACACCTCGTTAAAGAAAAAACAAAACAAGAAAAAAAAATGAAAGTATACGACGCGTCGAGACGAGCACATGAGTCGCATAGTAGTTACAAGATTGACAATTTATACAGCGCTCGCGGAATCTCGACATCGCGGAGGGGGGCTTTGGCATAATAAAGTCATATCGATTATTATCTCTCTCTATATATGTATATGTACACACACAGACACACACACACACACATCCACGGAACGACTATACGCATATATTGAGATGTACACGGAGCCCTTCAAAATTCCTGATGAGCCTCAACCTGGTGCTCCGCGGCACCAGCCGTGAAGAGAGCGTACAGCCGCTCGCCCGAGGCCAAGATCGGCGAGTCCGCATCCGGATAAAGATGCTGGAGGATGGCGTGATAGTGGAAGCCCGCGCCTATCACCACGAACAGGTGCCAGATCGCGTGGGCGCAAGGGATGCGGCCGTCCGACTTGAAGAACACGATGCCCAGCAGGTACGCCAGTCCGCCCAGCTTCAGCTCCGGTATGTTGTTGTACTCGTCCTGCGCAGAAATGTCGCGTGTCTGTTACATTCTTCTTCTCTTTTTCTTTCCTTTTTGTGTACAAATGTGTATTATGGTAACCTCGACAATCCGGTTTTTTCGCCTTCTTTGCGCGCGTCGCTTGTCATGCATAATATGCATATGGTAAGTGGCGTATATGAGTAAATGCACAAAACCGTCACACTTTTTCTGTCACGAAACTGCCGAAAATTTTGTTTAGAAGCACACTTCCCACACATGATTTTTTTCGTTCTTTATACCTTATATTATGTTAAGGCCATGTGAAACCGTGAATTTCAATATTTTTTAAATCAACATTCAAGCGTTTATTCGGAAAACAAATTTTGTCAAGCGCTCTGTACACATAAACACTATATCCAGGAAATTTTTTGAGTGATTCTATTAGCATTTTCGTTAGATATGCTCGTTTGAAAAGTAGGTCAATTGCAGATTCCTACTTATCGACAGTACGATTTTTATTTAATTAAATAAATTCTCATATTTTTTTTAAAAAAACACGTTTGTCAAGCGCTCCGTATATGTTAATACTATACTCAGATTTTTTTTTTGGACGATTCTATTGGTATTTTCATGAGATATCCATGTTTGAAAATGATGTCGGTATTTCACATCACCTTAAAGTAATGTTGAATAAGTGAAAAAACTTTTGTGACACGATTTTGTTACTATATTTTGTATACTAAAAGTGATTTTTAAAAAATGCTCAAAAATGACCCTTTTTCAAATGTCAGCCATTTTGTCAGGAAAAATAACACGGAAATTCTGAAAAAAGAGAATTAAAATAGAAAACAAGAGCTTGTATTTGCTTTTTTGAAAATTAAAAATGTTGATTTCTTCAAAAGTTACGTAGCCTTGAAGATGGAGCTTAAAATGCACAAAAAACGATGAAAAACTATGAAGACCGTGAAGGGCGAGATTCTGTATATCGACGTAGTATTTCCTGTATTTTAAGCTCGTCTTCAAAGCTACGTAACTTTCGAAGAAATCAACATTTTTTAATTTTCAAAAAAGCAAATACAAGTTCTCGTTTTCTATCTTAATTCTCTTTTTTTCAGAATTTCCGTATTATTTTTCCTGACAAAATGGCTGACATTTGAAAAAGGGTAATTTTTGAGCATTTTTTCAAAATCATTTTTAGTAAACAAAACCGTGTCACAAAAGTTTTTTCACTTGTTCAACATTACTTTAACATAATTTAAGGTATAAAGAACGAAAAAAATCATGTGTGGGAAGTGTGTTTCTAAAAAAAATTTTCGCCAGTTTTGTGACACAAAAAGTATGACCGGTTTTGTTGATTTACTCATATATGAGGAATTCTACAGATTATCCACAGTTAGAGGGTTCGAAAAATTAAAAAAAAATAATTTGGATGCACTCGATCCTCTGTTACAAATTTTTTTTTAGGTCATACAATAAACAAGAAAAGTTTCGAACACTTGAAAATGGTCTTGTGACACGTTTTTAAACACAAATCCATTTTTCTTATGGAATTTTAACATGAGAGAAATGGAGGCTAAGTAGTCACTGATGATTAGCTAATAGTAAACTCTTAAAGGTGCCAACAAACATTCCACAAAAAATCGATTAAAGTAGAAAAAAGAGCTTCAATTTCAGCTATAAATATCGCTAAAATCGGTCGGTTCTGTGCAAAGTTACGTGCATTTGAAAATCGCGAAAAAAATTTTGATCATTTTTGGTCATATTTTAACGGATAATTTGTGCCTCCAAATTTTTTTTTTAATTTTTCGAACCCTCTAACTGTGGATAGTCTGTAGAATTCCTCATATATATAGTGCTCGAGAACTGCATTTCAAGCGACGCATGCCTATTTCATTTTTTCCTTATATTTTTCGACAAGTTGCTTGGAGGCTGTTTTTTCAATTTTTTCGTTTCTTGTGCCTTGCTTTGGTTTTATGATTAGACACTGAATTTGGTCGTATAGGACAAATTCAAGGTTAGACATACTGACTAACAGCGTGTGATATAAAGAACCTAGTATATCTACATAGCCACTTTTATAACAGCTCTGCAGAAACGAGAGTTTTTTTGCAAACTTTTTCATGACGTTCAATTTGTACGATAGGCAAATCATACAAGAGTGAAGCATCGATTATTTCCTATAAATTATAAAGATCATCGAAGATTCGACTTACAATTCCAACGACGGCCCAACTCGGGCCGAGTCCCATTATCAGATAAAAAACGGTCTCCAGCCACTTGTACCTCTCGTGGAAGATCTGCTGGTAAAGTATGCCCACCGCGGCCATGATCCATATCAGGATGCGCATGGTGGGCAGCAGTACGTCACCTTGGAACGGCTCGTGGTTCAGCCACGGGAAATACGTCGCCGCTATGAAGACGTAGATCATCGCGCGGTCGCATCGGTGCAGATAGTCCTTCAAGTGCATGAATTTCCTGCAAAGTCGTATACGTATAGTGGATATAGGTGTCATATTTTTTCGAATAATCGATTATTCAAAAAATCATCCGTTGGATATTTTTTCAAAACACTTCTAAAGGTTCAGTTTTTATGCGAAACCTGTGTATTTCATTGCATCAAACATTTACTAAAGTTTTCGAAAAAAAATTTGCGGACGGATAATGCCGATCTCTGATTATAATATTATACCCTCGCGGCATTTAATCGACCATCGCATACGCATGTATATAGTGTATGTAATCCGTCGTAGCTCAGTGCTAGGAGAGAAATGAAAAGGGTCGCGCGGACAATTGATTGGTGTGAAACGAGCGACGATTGCCTCAGAATAGCGCGCCCCCCGTATACTTATATGATCTTCGCTCGCAATCGTCGTCGTCGTCATTCGGGGCGCGCTCTCTTGTGCTGTGCCACAGCATGAGCCATCGCGTGCGTGCGATATAATATAATAGCCATCATCGTCGCCGATTTCAACTGGCTCCGCTCCACCGCCGCTTAATAGGATAATATACTTATACACATATCATATATCATTTGTCCTCACAGATAATTTCGCCAATGAAAAGCTCTCTGATGTCATTGACAGAAATATATATGTATAATGTATATCACTTATACGCACCCATTGTGAAAGCAGTAGTGGATGCTGTGGAACACTGTGGACACGGTGAAGAGGAGTAGCAGCGAGGTGCCGTAGATGAGGGCCGAGAGTAGCTTGGGCCAGGTGTGCGCGCGCTCGATGAGTTCGAGGGCGCCGAGGAGGGCCGGCACTATCCAGATGCCGTGGGTCGTTACGTTCGCCACGTGCTCGACGAACGTCGGCACGTACGCCTCGTGCTTGCACGCCTTCTGGTTCATCCATTTCACTCTGCGCGTTTCGGCAAAAGAACACACAACTTTGGTCAACGTCAGTCCATCGCGCGACATTTTTTAAGTAGCTTTTTTTTGGCTTTTTAGCTTGCGGGTTGCGCGATTGCCGGCAGCGCTTTTGTTAAAAGAGATGAGGGATGTGTGTAAGTATATAGGTATCTGTTTCGTCGATTTTCGGATTGATTAATTGTTTCGAAGGTGATGTGGCGATGAGTGATACTCGCGCGGATGTGGGTTGAAATTGAAATTTACAGTCCATAAAGTCGCGCGAAAGTCAGGGTATACAGAGAGACGCGAAAGGATAAGGCAGTTATATATACACGAAGCGATCGTATAAAAGTTAACGAGGACGAAAGGGTCGGCGAAAAGGTCGGCGATTTTGTAGTTGTAAAAGGGGAGCAAGAAAGTTGAAGAAGGAAAGTTTAAGCATTAAATCGTGGGGAGTTATTAAATTTATAGGAGGGTTGTTGTAATCACAGTAGTAAAAACATCGTTGTTAAGATTTAGAATGTTTTATGCGGTAGTAATTATTACATATAATAGAATACAAAGTATTTCATTGATGTTATGTATTGGATACAAAGTTCTTAGTACACTAGAAAATAGAATGAAAATTTAAACAACTGAGTTTGTCGGGTATCTTTAGTTCGCGTGTAATACGATAACGTAGCTATTTGACTGTGATATCTATACGCTTGATTTAATAAGGGTCGCCGTGTATACTGCTAACATACAATTATAAAATAGGAAGCTAACTTTTTAATTTCTTCATGAGCAACTCGACAACGTTGTACAGCATTCATTATTGGAAATTCGTTTTTAACGTTAATTTATCGGGAAAAATTATGAAGATATTTTCCGAAATTAAAATCAAGTTAAACCTAACGTTCGTTAACACGTTATTGGGTAAGTAAAAAATATATCTGAAAATAGCTTATATCGATTCTATAAAGATATTACTGATTAATAAATACACAACAGTTAATTTTATTAAACAGATTATTCCACAAGGTGAAGCCAGGCCTTTTTTTCTACATTCTACCTACTATTACGTATAAAAAATAAAGATTACATAACAAAAAGAATTACGGTATATAGCTTAAAGCTTCCCACGTACAAAGAAGCTTTACGAGGATTTTCAAGCTTGACCAATACTTTGAACATAATGCTGCCGACTAATTTTAGAAAGGTGAAGTTGTGACGCAAATTTCCCGTGCGCTATAGTCGTATAATAAACAGTTTAAGTGTACGGATGTGCCAATGTAATGCTTAAGTAAGAAAAAAAAGAGATTCATTTGTGAAATGTCAGCACTAAAACAAAATATCATGTGATGCTACCATGCGTGATTTTTTGCAAAATAATCTTGGGCAGATAAGCTGCTGGCCTTTTTTTTCTGTTAGTGCAAACGCTACCACGCGTGCGTCGTCTAGTTTTTTTTTTCTTACCACTGAGTTAGTCGAAAGCTGCATTACATGATAAAATCCTCATGCCTAAGATAACCTTTTGAAATACATTATCTATGAAAGAATACATATGAGACATAAAATATTCACAAATTAACTAATATACATTCATTATAGCGAATACAGTCAATCATATAATGATACATTATTGTTAACAGAGCAATGCATGCACTAGAATATTATAGTTTGACACAATCAAATATTGAGAAAGAATTAATTATATTGTCAAGGATAAAAGTCAATTCTTGGTTTCTAATAATGGAGAAAGAAAAATTAGATAATGATAATTGTAACTGAACTACTTAGTGTATAGATAATATTTAAATAAACTGAGCAATTTAGTCGAATGTCATTTGCTTACTCTTTGAGTCGATGCATTTGCAGAACTTTTTTAACGGCCATAACGAATTGACGCCGGCATGATCCATCCATTCTTTAAAACAATAACGTTTAAGTCACCGCCAGCGAAGTAAGAGATCATTTGTTTAATTTACCGACGGTACTCAGTTTTTGATTAAGTTCAATGCGTTATGCGGCCTGCACAAAATAAATAAAAAATATTGTTATGAAAAATGATTATTTTTGTTTATTTCAACATGCAATATAATAATTATTACGTCAATATTTGACGAATCGAAATAAATTGAATTGGTACATTAATCGAATTGGAATAAATTGATTTTCCTGTTAACAAGCGGATATTTAAAAAAAAAAGTTCGCCGTTTATTTTCATATTATGAAATGTGAAAATATAAAACTACTTGGAAATGATTTTTTTGATGAAATAAGGCAATGAGTTTGTATCTATACGTATTTTTTTAGAACATATATGATTAAATAAGATGACTTTCACATATTAATATACAAAACACTGATAGAATATAAAGACGTGATAGAAACCATAGAGCATTGATGATATTTTCTAATGGTTTAACAGAGTATTTATAAAATATGAATAAATGTATGCATGCATAGAATTTCAAATGTGATCAAACGAAAATTCTATAAGATTATATGCGGAAGAAAATCATTTAACCTAAATTATTTTCCCAAAACGACAAGTACAGAAAGTATGAAAAAGTTAGCGAAAAAGATATTCATATTATACATAATATGTATACTATCACATTTCACTCAAAAAATAAGAAAACTATTCGCACAATGAATTCAAAAATACAAATACACTCAAGTTGTCCGGAACAAAGCCGAACTTTTTTATTCAACGTTGACGCTCAGCCCTCTCTCTCTCTATATATATATACATGTAAACGCGAAAAGTTTTGAGATAACTCGGACATCGGTATGTACATATCCACTCCGTTAAAACAAAGCGCGTGCGCGCATGCCGCCTCGTCACATTAAAAAAAAAAAACAAGAAGCACGCCTCTCTAAACTCCGATGAAACAAAAAAAAATAAAAGAGCTGCACACGCGATAAAAAGAGCCGTACGTATATATATATATATACACACACATCCACACACACACACACACACACACACACACACATTCAATCTTAGCCTGATGTGCACGCACAACTTCCGGAGCGAGCGAGCGACGAGAGAGACGCGCTGCTCAATCAGCCGTCTATCCGTGCCGACTGTCGGCGCGCGACTGAGGCTCGCACAGCTTCGCGCTCGCAAGCTCGCGGCGGCTTTCGAAAATAAGTTTTTGGCAGCAAAACCCCGCCGCGTCAGCTGTACATTATACTAGACACGCGATGGGGATCTCGCTGATAACACTGTCGCGCGGCTGCGAGAGAACTGCATGCATGCAGCTGATTATAGCCGACGCAGCTCTCGTCATTTACGTAAGCCCCACGCGCGAGCGGTCCGATACACACACACACGCGTGTGTGTGTGTGTGTGTGTGTGTGTGTATGTGTGTGTGTATATATATAAATAGAAAAAAAAGCTATAACGCGCGCGCGCAGGCTTCGTCCGGCCGTTACGTCCGAGTTAATATGTAAGCAATAATCTCCGCGGCTCTTCTCCCTCCTTATTCGCTGTAACTAGATTCGATTGATCTTTGGACTATGTATATAGTAGGAGAGCCGCGCGCGTGCGGCCGCGACTTATATATATGTATACACGCAGCGACGATCGATGGAGTTCTGTGTGCTGGTATCGTTTTTATTGCGCACGAGGTCTAGGATTCGTGCTTGAAAAACGAGGAGCCAGTTTCAGAGAGATTGCGCTCGAGCTTTCTCTCTCTCTCGTGCTTTTTTCCCATTCTCTCCGATACTCGTCGAGCTTATGATTGAAATCGACCATCTTTATATGTGCGATGCTTGTAGGTCGCGATTATGTGTTGTGTAATATACCTGCCGGCTGACGTTTTTCGGATTTCCTACGAGACGATATATATTTAACGTAGCGGCTGTTGCCGTAATTATATATATATGCCGTAATTATTATGTACGTCACTTCCGAGCATTAATTATAACAGGTTTTTTTTTTCGCGCATGCTTCGATCGACAAAAGGCAGACGATGCCGTGGAGTTTTTTTTCGTACGCGAAACGATAATTGCGAGGAACGATTTGAAATTTAAATAGACGAGATCGCTTTTCACGAGTCGACGATGCTTTATTTGCATCATGTGACTTTTGCGATAACAAGTCGCGTGAAGTCAGTCTATAACGCGGGGATACAAGGGACTTGCCACGCGCACCCGAGAGAGAGAGAGAGAGAGAGAGAGAGAGAGGAGAGGAGAGAGAGAATGCTACTTTGTCATTTTTGCAATTATTAGCTACCACAGCTAACCGTTTGACTATTTATCTTCTCGCTTAAAATAAACTATGCGCGAAAAGTTTCCATTTGATGATTAAATGCTTCGCGAATTAGTATCTATCATACTTTTAATAAATTTGAAAAAAATGTTATACACGTGATGACTGAAACGACTAAAAAAGTCTGAATGAATCTCGAGAAATTGGTATACGCAATGCGATAATCATCAGAAGATATGTTTCGAAACACATGTATTTCAAAATTTGTTTAATTTAAAATAAAATCTATACAAATTATATTACAAGTAAAATTGAATAAGTTTAACGACGTTATGACAATATAAAAGTTGAACGTACCCAATTGATAAAGGCAACCCACAATAATCTTCGAAGTCGCGTAACATATTGCATCAAAGTATATACCACACGTAATATGTACGTGGAAATTAATCACATCCGTCTAAATTATATTATGCAAAAGCCGGACGCGAAAGTGCAAAAGCACGGTATACGATGATTCATGCGGTCACACGCAAATATACATTTATGTGTAAAGAGCGCGATCTGATGCGAAAGAGATATAGGCGCGCAAAAGGCAATCTAAATTATTGCTACCTGAATCCCCAGTCGTATGAGCGATTAATTAGTAAAACTGTTGTATTATAGATTGGACAGCCGATAAACAAATTTTAAGTGGTACGTACAACAACTCTATTCGAGAGAGCTTTCAGATGCAGTCAGATATCGTTAAAAAAACCGCTGCTAACTGCTTTAGCAGAATGCTTTCTCAAAGAGAATTAATAAATTACATCAAATAATCTTTTTAAATGTATATTTTAATATAAAATTTCATTGTTTCTGCATATCTGATTTTCCGTAAATTTAATATTCAAAATAATCAAGAAAATTATATTTAAAACAGTTATTTAGTAATTATTAAATTGCAAATTAAAAAGTTTAAGGTATTATCACATGCTATTTATTGAATTTATAAATTAATTACGTTTTTTCAAAATTTCTTCGGCGTTTTCTTATCAGTAAAAATCGAACCTTGATATTTAATTATTCAATATCATTACAAAATACATTTATTTTATTTTGTAAAATGCAAATACTGTTGATAGTCGTAAGAGGTTACGATTTTTCTTACTTGAAGTTGTCAAATTTTAGCATTGATACAAACAATGAATGTTTTGATAATTATTCTGTATTGAATTTTGTATAATTATACAGAAAATGTATTTTATATAAAATATATTTAACTTTTTATGGAACTTTTTATATTGTTACATTTTATTAATAATCGCACTGAAAACTATGGATATTTTAGAAGGTATGATTATCTTTTCGCAGATTTATCTAGTGTGAATATTTTATTAATTTATAACCTTATATAAATTTTTAATTAAATAGCCAAATATATTTTTATTACATCATTTCGTATTGGCAAAGTCATTATTAATAGCATAATCTAATTAAATTAAAGTAAATTTGATAGAAAAGCTTACTTACATAAATATTACTTCAATGACACAAAAATATTTAATGTAATTACACTCGATTATTAAAAATGTTTTAGTTCTTACAGAAAAGCATAATGATGCTAACACTTAAATCTAACAAAAAAAAAACCGCTGAGAAAGTAATTATCCGTTTGGACGGACAAAAATATGTATAGATAGGTAATTTCAATACCTTTAAGAAAATATGACTACTTGCGACCGACATCTAAATCCAACGCCGTAAAAAAATATTTTCGAACTTTCCATATTTTTCTATATTTTTTTAACCGACTTAATATTATCCGATCAGGTGCAAAAAATTTGGATAGATAGGTAATTTCAAGACCTTTAAGAAAATATGACTACTTCCGACCAATATCTAAACCCCTAACCCCCTAACGCCGTAAAAAAATATTTTCGATTTTTCGATATTTTTCTTTATTTTTTTTTAACCTACTTAATATTACCCGATCGGTCCGACAAAAATATGGATTGATAGGTAATTTCAATTCCTTTAAGAAAATGAGCTTACATCCGACCGATATCCATACCCGGCGACGAAAAACAAAAATTTCGATTTTTCAATATTTTTATTTTTTATTTTTTTAATATTTATTATTATCCAATCAACTATATAATTGAACTTGCACAACTTCAAAATGAACTTTAGATATCTGCCAAAGATAATCTTGATACCTCTGTCCATCCACACACACACACACACAGACACACACACACACACACACACACACACATACACACACACACACACACACCCACACACACACCCACACACACACCCACACTTTTCTAGAAAACGCATATTTCGACTCAGGGAGCTCAGAAATATCGAAAATCATCAAAATCTCGGGGTCGAAAAATTTCACCGTTACCAAGCTTTCTCTTTGAGAAAAGAAAAGGAGAGGAAAAAAAAGGGATCGATAGTACGAAAATTGAATTCCCTTCAAAAGAAAAGATCCCAGGCAAAGATATTTGCTATTTTTAGCCCTGATAAGGGAACCTGAAAAAGAGCCACGCGCTCTCACTCCAGTATTACACTCACTTTCTGACTGTGTGTGTATGTGCAGAGCTTGCTCTTGGCATTGAAAGTACAATGCACGCGAGCGAAGCCTTGATGGAGAGGAAGCGGCGTCGGCAGCGGCGAAAAGAGTGAAAGAGGAAGTGCAGCAATAGGTTGGCCTTTACAAGGGAAAGGGAACGAGGAGGGGAGGAGAGCGATCGAAACTCCGACTCTCCCTCTCTCCTTGTTTCTAGCAGCTCAACTCCTTTTCCTTCGGGAGACGTCCTGACGGATCGACAACGACGGCGATGACGCGTGGGCGCGGAACGCATCGTGCGCGCTGACAGTTGACAGCTGCCAATAATAATGCGTGTGTGTATAATAAGGCGCATATGTGGGTTTCGATAGAGAGCTGATGGTCGGTCAGTTTTATTTCAAAGGTTTATACGCTTGTGAATTCGGCGCTTGACTATAACAGCAAATTCGCGGTCGTGTATTAGCGGCGCGAGGTACACGTGCAGCGCCCACCTATATACACACGTATATGTCGAATTCTACAGAAAATTACCCCGAACTGTGGTCGAAAAATCGTAAAAATTCAAAGTTGAAGCACACCTCTAACAACTGGTTTTTCCTATTCTGTAGCAAAAATAATGCACGAAAAGCGTGTCGAACCAAGGAAATCGGCATAGTGTTTTTCAGGAAGCTACATTTAAGTTTTGTCATGGAAATTTAACATGGGAAAAATGGACGAAAAGTGGTGATTGATGATTAACCAATAGCAAGCTATTGAAGCGGCAAAAAAAATTTCACGAAAAAGCTACTAAAATAGAAGAAAAGAGCTTTAATTTGAGACTAGAATCGTTAAAATCGGTCGATTCTGTGCAAAGCTACGTGAATTTGAAAATGGCGAAAAATGACGAAAAATGACCAAAATTTTAAGAATTACGTGGATTTGGGAAAAGTCGCTCAACAACGCGCTTCCAAAAAAGTAAATTCATTTTCAGTACTTTTCATTATGTCTGCATGTTTAAGAATCGGTTTTATAGCATTAGCAATTGATTTTACATGAAGATGTTAAATGGAAAAAAGTTTCGTTTCGATGTTAATTACAATTTTTGTAGTCAACATTTCAGTGTAAAATGAAATCCTGCTAAATAATAAGCAAAAATCGCTATTCAAGTGTATTATGAGCAATTTTAAGTAAAACATCAAATAACTGGGTACAAAAATTAAAAAAAATTTTTTGAGAGGCACTCTTACCAGACCAGGGTTTTTTGGTTCTTTGGGAAAAGAAAATAAAACTAGAGAATGCGAGCTTTGATTTGCTTTCTACTCGATAACAAAATGTTGATTCTTTCAAAAGTTACAGAACACAAAATACTGTGAAAATGCAAAGGAGCGGGTTTTTGCCATTTCTCAATGTATTCACAAAGTGTTGATTAGTGTATCTTACACTCATCTTTGAACTTATGTAATTTTTTATGAAATCAACATTTGTTTATCCGGTAAAAAGCAAATGAAAGCTCGTATTCTCTAGGTTTATTTTTTTTTTTTTAATGTATGTACGGCTATGTCTGGAAAAACGATTTATGTTTGAAGAAGAGTGATTTTAAAGCATTTTTTAAAAATAAATTCACTGTTGGAGAAAAGCTTGCCACCAGATTCACTGTATTTACATTTTTTTTTTATATTCCAGAAGATGGTTCAGAGAATGATCCAGAGAACCAAAAAAATCTGGCCTGGTGTTCCTCGATAAAAAAATGTTATTTATTTTTTGTACCCATTTTGATGATTTCTATAGATGCTCATATATAGGCGTTAAAAATAGTTTTTATAGGTTTAGTCGATTATACATGAAAATGTTAAATGGAAAAAAATGTTTTTTTAATATTATCTACAACTTTTCTATTTAAAATTTTGTGTAAAATCAAATCCTGTACAGTAATAGCCAAAAATTGACTATTTTTTGGGTTTTTAGATGTTTTTTGCTATTGCATTGAAAAATATTTTTTTAATTATTTTTAGCAGATGAATTTTTTAGATTTTTACGAAAAATTAATATTATACCCATTATGCTTGAAAATTGATTTCTTCAATTTTGTATTTGCTCTGGAGCTTTTGTATTTTGCAATGGATTCGGATCTATGTGGGACCATCAGGTACCTATAATTTGACGAGTATTTGCTCTCTAAAGTTGAATTAGTGAAAATTGTTCCACCATTTCAATTAGTAGAAAAAACTTCTAATTTATTAGTGAATATTCACTATTTCATTTAGTAGTTTATTAAAACTACTATTTTGATTAGTAGTTTTTACTAATTTAATTAGTAGTTTTTAAAAAACCACTAATGAAATAGTGAATATTCACTAATAAATTAGTAGTTTTTTCTACTAATTGAAATGGTGGAGCAATTTTCACTAATTCAACTTTAGAGAGTGGTAAAAAAAATCGTTCCAATCCATCCGAATTTCGCTGAAATCATCAAGAAACTTGATTATATACGGGCGTACAGATATACATACATCGCGGTGAAGCGCTTAAAATGGAATTATTTTGGTTGGAAAACAGTTTTTATATAATAAATTGTTAGTATTTGAGGTGTAACAGTTTTCGCTCTGGTGAAAATATAAGGCTCTCTCAAGTGGGATATTAATGATTAACGTTATTTTATGATAATTATATACTTTGAGTTTCAAGCAAATACTATGTGTCTGTATAGTATTCAAACGAATGATTCATTAGCTGTAAATATTTCTTTTCCTTGTGTGCCATCTTATTAAATATCCATCAATAACTCGAGCCTAAGTTATAGTTGTTTAGATAGGATTAGTAACATCTTGGATGAAGCTGCCCGATCAGGATCCATCGTCACATACCGTACGGGGGGGGGGGGGGGGGAAGAGGTATTTTATCAGAATGGTAAAATGTTAGATGGGTGTTTTCTCAGAAAATGTACTATCGTTTAAAATATTTTCCGAATCCGATACTGTAAATTCCGATGGGTCTGAAGTTTGCATCGTTGGAATGCAACGAAATAATTAAGTTCTTGAAAAATGGAAATTTCATCTAAACCTTTGTTATAAAGTTATTTTATTCTACAATACACTAAATCTGCACACAAAATTAATATTACTTAGTATAGCCATGAAGCAAAATAATTTTGTTTTTATTTCGTTGCACTCCAACGTTGTGAACTTCAGACCCATAAATTCCGAACAGGAACTATTCAGAACACAAAAGGAATGACAGTGATTTTCTACAATTTAATTGTTAGGTAGAAATTGTATTCGAAAAATTGATATCACATATCATATAAAAATAATTTAATCAAAATATTATGGCCTTCTTGTCAAATTTTTTCGCATTTTTATATATTATACATTTTTAAACATTCGAAAAATTTACCCTTCTATCATAAGATATTCTAATTTGTTTTTTTACTTTTCTGAGAAAATACTCATCTAACATTTTACCATTCTGATAAAATACTTCCCCCATATGCACCCGACGATGGTACGTATAACTCGCGTCATATGCATATACCCGCGCGGCTCGCGGCCTAATTAGTCGTACAGCATTGCCGGAATACTTTATTTTCATTATATTTGCCGCCTCATCGAATGGTTACCCTACATAGTTGTTGTCGCT
The DNA here is from genome assembly GCA_036365515.1 of Torymus aiolomorphi. Lineage (NCBI taxonomy): Eukaryota > Metazoa > Arthropoda > Insecta > Hymenoptera > Torymidae > Torymus > Torymus aiolomorphi. The sequence goes on from CM070876.1 coordinate 23,254,752, forward strand.
CTTGTTATTGTTGCTGTTGTTGTTGTTGTTGTTGTGTGCTATACCTACCCTTGCGCAGCCCTCGAGTCACGCCAATTATCGCGGCAGAGAAAGAGAGAGAGAGAGAGAGAGAGAGAGAGGAGAGGCATTGACGCGCGTTGAAAAGCCCGCGCGGGACCTTGAACTTTTGCGATTTCTCGAGGCTGCGCAGTGTTGTAGGTAGGTAGGAAGTGCGCGGAAAATGAATTTTCCTTCGAGGCTGTCGTCAGGGTTTTGTTAAAGAGCGGAGATTTCGATTGTAAAGAGACGCGGCTGCACGAGAGATTTTCGTTGAGTTATATAGCCGTCACAAAATTTGTGGGGGAAATGTGACGGAAAAAGGTCAGGCACACCGTTATCTGATTTTTTTTTTTATTGAAATAAATGGAGTTGTTATTAGAAACGGTACAGATAAGAAAAACAGGAGCGTATAATTATTTAATCCTATATAATAGTTTTATATAAATGCGTTTCAATGTTTTATCCGTGTATTATTTTACATGGGCATCTAAATATAAGTATTCGTGTGTATCTTTATTGAAGTGAATATTTTATAATGATAAGATATGCAAATGCTCAATTATTATTCTTTCTCTAATTATAACCTACTTGCTTGTAATATGAAAAATGGAAATTGCAAAGTAATAATAACTTGTTTACTCTATATCAAATGCACTTTAAAAATGATTAAACCGCAGAATATCCAATGTAAAGTAATATATTTTTTATTCATTTGTAAAGTTATAAGATTACACTTAGATATAATACTATTGGTGAACAGTTTTCTGTTACATGGCGAGTAGAGGGGGGAGGTATTTTATCACAATGGTAAAATGTTAGATGGGTATTTTCTCAGAAAATATACTATCGTTTAAAATATTTTCCGAATCCGATACTGTAAATTCCGAACATGAGCTATTCAGAATACACAAGGGATTTCTTAAAAAAAAAATACCAGAAAAATTTGGTTCTATAAAAATTGTAAGCAGATTGCATACAATTATAATGATACTTTTTACTAGAAGAATAAAATTCCGAAAAATATAAAACATTCATTCCTATATGATTTTTAGCTCATTTTTCGACGTTATATAGCTTCTCTAAATCACTGCATTTTCTGCAATTTAATCATTAGGCAGAAATGGCATTCGAAAAATTGATATCACATAGCATATAAAAATAATTTAACGAAAATATTATGGCCTTCTTGCGAAATTTTTTCGAATTTTTATATATTATACATTTTTAAACATTCAGAAAATGTATTCTTCTATCATAATTAGATATTCTAATTTGTTTTTTTACCTTTCTGAGAAAAGACCCATCTAACATTTTACCATTCTGATAAAATACCTCTCCCCCTTTTTAGGATTCGACAATTTTAGTCTGATTTTTTATAAAGGTCCTCATCATAATTTTCTTCTATATATATACTTGGGTATGCCCTTAGATGAGTTTTCCTGTACTTAAGGTGGCTCAGTCGAATTAACGAAGTCGATAAATAAGAAAAAAGAAAAATACCTATCAATTGGCATTTTTCTCAAGTAGGGTTACCAGGTGAAATACCAAGAAAAAAATTTGCGAAAATTCAATTTTTAACATAGGCTCTTGTGGAGAGAAAAGCATTTTTCCTCGTCATTTCATGAAAATCGATAATTTGTTCATAAAACCACCTGGAGAGTATAGCATTTGAGCTACAAAATCTTTTTCTGTGAAGAAAATATCAAGTCACCAGCAAAATTTAAATTTAATTTCATAAAAACCGCAAATCGTACTTTTTACACCCATATATATCGCATGTATTGTGGTTATTTTTATGTATCATAAACATATCATAAGTCCACATATGCATGCATGATAAATAAAAATTTACTGGTTATTTGATAAAAAAAATATTGGTGCCCCCCCCCCCCCCCCCCCGGGCCCCTCATAGATACGGCCCAGCACGACGGAGTCACCTTAAGGTAAATTTCTCGAAATAGGGTATAATTTTCTTATTACTTAATATTCATTTGATTCAATCCAACCGAATATTTTTTTATTCGTACATTTCGTATCGAGAATATATTTTGTATTCCATAAGAACATAATATTTGTTATAGCTTGACAAAATATTACAGTATAATTTACATACCCTCTTATGTGATATTATATCAATTCAAAAAGAAATCAATATACTTGCGAAAAAACTCTTTCCAACTCAAAATACGTGAAAATTAAAAAAACAAGAATCTTAATGAATCACTTCCTAAAATCAACGCGACGAAATCCAATACCTCGAATGAAAGCGATTACCAATCGCGAAAAAGAAAACTCGGCGTTGCACTCATTATCGACGCTTCGTGACGGGAATATCCAAAACGCGCACCCTACTATACATACGAGCTAATTGAAATTCCAGGCAAATCAGCAATTAGAACGCGTTGCCACTCCTCTACTCGCCACATCCGACCGGGACAATCTATATAACGCTCTCTCGGTCCAGCGGGTCGAACACTGACGCGAGGAGTCAGGCACGTAACGACCGCGCGGCTTCGTGCGCAATTACCCAATTGGCATTCTCATATATGTGCCTATATTATACCAGTGAAAGGCCGACCGAATGTATACACACATGGAACAAGCATCGCGTGATTCAATGGCCAGCGAGAGAACGAGTAACAACTTGTAACAACTTACGATCTCTACACAGCGATCGCGCAAAAAATCACTCACCGGCCGGCCGTGAACCTGCGCCTGGTATATATATATTCATTATCCCGCGGCGGTATGCCTAGATTGGAGTCGCACGCGCACGTCCAGATCTCGCGTAGGTGTATATATATATATAATGTATCGATTCAATTATTATTACACAGCAGGTGTTTGCGCGCTGTTCACTGCCGGTACCTATACGTGGTAGCCGAGCATGTATTTGTATAAGGGCGCCCCGCGCTTGTATTATATTTATAAATGTCCCGAAGTGGACGAGGCGGAAAAGTTAATAAGCTTTAACGCATTATTTTTAGAGCGCATATCACAAAGGCCCAGCATACACACACACACACACACACACACACACACACACACACACACACACACACACACACACACACACACACACACACACACATACACACGTGGCAATACCTAATGTGTGAGTATACGAGGATATTTTTTTTGTCCACACTTTTAGAGGGTTCAAAAAATTAAAAAAAAAATTGAAAGGCACCTTCGCGACAAGTTTCTTCTCATTCTACAGGTCATAAAATATATTAAAAAATGGTCTTGTGATACCGTTTTATAAAAAATCGCGAAAAATTACGTAACTTTGCGCAGAACCGACCGATTTTAACGATCTTTAGCTTAAATTAAAGCTCTTTTCTTCTACTTTAATCGCTTTTTTGTGGAATATTTGCTGGCACATTTAAAAGCTTACTATTAGCTCATCATCAGTGACTACTTTTCATCCATTTTTCCCATGTTAAATTTACATAAGAAAAATGTTCACGAGTTTTTTCGTATATTTTATGACCTATAGAATGAGAAGAATCTTGTCGCGAAGGTGTGCCTTCAAATTTTGTTTTTTAATTTTTGGACAAAAAAAATATCACGTGTTTGAGAGTACGCTCACCGGCAAAAAGTATAGCGCGCAGCTTTGTATATATCTTGGCCGAGCTTTAATTTTATACTCGCGGAGCTTTCGCTTTGACGTAAAAGCCGCGTGTTCTCTCCCCCTCTTCGTTTCAACTTTCACGGATAGTATACATTAGACTAGATTGAATAATAATAATAATAATACTACAAGAGTATAGCGGCGGTTTAAACAGCTACAGGAAAAAATGTACATTTGCGTTATTGAAATTAGCCTTATAGGTCTGGGGGCCTACAAAAAATTTTGAGAATATATCTTTAATTGAAAAATTGAAAGTGTAATTGTGGACATGTTGCCTATAGGTCGCTCGATCGGTGCGAGTTCATTGCTCCGTCTCCCTCTCGCGCAAATCTAAACAGTTGATTCATCTATAGGAATCCTGCGCGTACGACTTCTTTATAGGTAAAACACACATTCTATACGAAAACGAAAAGAATTGTAAATGCGAGACGTCAATCAGTGCTATAGAGTAGGCAGTGATATATATATATATATATATACACACACACACACACACACACACATATATATATAATCGGATCATTGATCGAGAATGAATCCTTTGCGCGTGCGAGCGAGCTGACGGTGAGGGGAAGGAGTAACATAACAACGGCGCCGCAGGCTCCAGGATTTCTACATAGCTATTGAGCCCCGCGCGCGCGCCGCCTTCGCGTGTGCGTGCCTACATACCTATATATATCGAACGCCTGGGACGAAAATATAAATCATGTATACTAGTACATTCATAGCCATCGTCGCGCTGCTCCTTTTTGGCTCGAGAAGATCGAGGACAAAGGATGATCGCTCTTCCGAGGCAGTAGCTAGCACGCGAGGAGAGCGAAAGACAAGTGCGCAGGACACGGCAAGAAAAAAAAAACATAACAGAAAGAAAAGAGAAGAAAGAAAGGTAGCTATATATATTAGACACTGAAATATAGAGAAAAGGAGAGAGAGAGAGCACACACACAACACTATACTTATTCACCTGAATGAGGGCCTTTTATTGTGCTGCTGCTGCTGCTGCTGCTGCTGTTCCGGCTTTCGCGTGTGCACGGCATTATATTTATATTGTGGGTGCGGGCGGGTGCGAGGGTGACGGGAGACCGTGATGGGCGAGAAACTACTGCTACCGTGCGAGAGATGGGGAACGGCGACGTCTCGACGCGCGCACTACATTTTACATCCAGTCCGCGAAGCTGATGCTCCTGCTGCTGTTGTCGCTGCTAACCGCGCACAACCACTACTGCGTCTCTGTAACTAGGGAGGGGGGCGCACTGAGGAGACAGATCGCGATAAAATCATCCGCGCCGATGATGTTCCATTGTGCGGGGGGGAGGGGCAGCGCCGCCGGTAGGCAGCTGTAGTCTTGTGCGTGTTGTTGTGGCTTGTTGTGGGAGTCACAGCTCACAGGGTATGTATTGGAGTCTAGCTAGGGTGGCCGGTAGGGCGGCGACACATGTCGAGGCGAGCGTGGCATCGTCGCTGTTTTATTGGCCGGGATTTTCGGTATAGCTTGAAAAACGACGTATACGTACCTCCCTATCCCTATTTATTGTAAATTTTGTGAAAAAATTTTTGGTGAAACTTATTGTAGGTGGCCGTGTGAACGACCAATATAACAAGCTTTTTGAGGAAATGTGAGGTAGTGCCAGCTCGGGATTAAATTAACCACTTGCGGTTTGGCGTGCGATTGTTGATGCATATTATAAACTAGCTGCGGGTATATAATATGAGGAAATCTTGCAAACTTTTTGGGAGCTCCAAAAGTTTAGATTCAAAAGATGAAAATATGTGCTTTTCAATAATAATAAAAAAAAAAAAAAAAAATAATAATGATATAGAAACAGCTGCGTACACAAAATTAAAAAAATCGTTCATTTTTATAATTTTTATATTTTTCGTGCTTTTTTAAGTATGTGTATATGCATCTAGCCATCTATACTAACGAATCTATAGATAGAGCCATTAGCCATAGCCAATAACCAAGCAAAAGTTCCCAAAAACTTAAAAGTTCCTAAGATTTTCTCTATATAAATGGCGTGCGTTTCCCGCCAATATTCAAATTTGTTGTTTCGATTTACTTTGGGTACTAACGCTTTTTTGCATTGTTATGTTTTTGTAGTTAAAAAAGTTCAGAAATTTTATAGTTCTTGAAAAGTAAAGGTTTTTTATTCCCATTTTTTTTCATTATCTTGAAAAATATACATTACTTACATAAATTAATAAGTTTTTTAACTTTATCACTTATCGTATATACATTTACTTAGCCTCCACGTCATTCGTTCCATGTGTAAAAATAACTGCTGCCGTAGTTTCCAGCTTCGTTTGAATTTTGGCATTGAGTGCTGAAACAAAGTTTGATGTTAAAGCTTCCATGTTGTGCATTATATTATGTTAGTCAAATAATTACAGATAAAGTCATGCTATTTAAAATTAGTCACTACAGAAAGAAATAACTAATACTACATAATTTATTCAGTGCGTGCGATTTTTATATACTACTTCTAACTACTTTATCAAGCGTGCTGATTATCATCGTGCTGCAGTTATATTAAGAGTTAAATTATAGGATGCATATAATTATCATTAATTTATTATGTTATACCTCCTAAAGTTTCCAATTGTAATCTCCTGCTAAAGTTTCACATTATATGGTATGGATTTTTATGGGATTGTAATAGAAAATACGAGACCGCCATTTTTTTAAAAGAAACATTTATAAATTCTGCATATCTTATACATAAGAATATTAATATACAATTCTTCGTAAACTAAGGAAATTCTTTTCATTGTAAATAAGCAAAACATCATTCATCGAACGTTCATTATATCATTCTGCAACGCGATTAAATATACTATATAACGTTAACGTAAAAAAAACTAGAACACTACTTAAAAAATAATGTCTATTGATTTCCTATAGAATAGGTATAATTTTTAATGAATTCAACATATACGATTATTTATTATAAGTAATTATTTTTTTCAATATAAAAATCAACTGTTTTATGAAACACGAAAATAAATACGATTGATTAACTAACGTAGAACATTAGTTAAAGTTATTTTAACAACTAACGTGAAAAAATTTAACTGATATGATTCATTATTTTTAATGCCAAAAATTTTTACATCTGCCCCATTTAAGAATCATTTTTTATAACGAGAATTTATCTTTGAGAGATTCATAATCGAATTCGATATTCGCCAAAAAAGCACGTAACAAGAGACAAACGGAGTAAATACAAATGACAAATTTTCTGATACAATATATAAATATCTGAGTATAGTCATCCTACATTTCGTTTAAATATTCAATTTCAAATCTATCATCACCTAGGCGGAAATTCTAAAAGATTGTCTAACAACAAGGAGTCGCGATCACTATCTATAGGTATACGAACAATACCAACATTGCGCACAGGAATCGCGCAAGCACACGTTCCTCAATGCACTTATATAGCTGATCGTGTGAGATAAAGTCTTTTCCTCGATATTCGCTTATTGGCCACAGCGACCATGACGTATATATTATATCCATCACATCACAAGATCAGCAGCAGCTCGTTCGAACTCTTCAGCCTCTGCTGCAACGTCGTTGCCGTCGTCGTCGACTGGGACGAGCCTCGGTACTTCCTCAGCAGCGGCGAGCACTCGTCCGTTAGCCGTCGGTCCTCCGGGGCGGTCTTACTCCTCCTCAGGCTTATACTGTCTAGCAATGGAACTGGTAGCTCGCCGCTCAAGTACAAGCAGGTGATCCCTATAGATCAACGAAATATTGCAGCACCACCATATTTTTTTTTTTTTTTTTTTGTCCTAAGGGGTCTTTTTTGGTTTTGGTTATTGTCTGGTCTTATGCGATATACCAATGAACTAGCCGATGCCTTGTTTTATGATGAAAGATGTAAATATTGGTATATATGTGTAGTATAGTCCTCGTGCGGGCATGCTTGCATTTTTGTTTTCCTTGGATGGCTGATTGCGTGACGGCATTGCGTTTGTGTGTGGGTGTGTATGCGGTGAAGACTATTTGATTTTTTGATTTTCTGTTGTTATTTTTTGTTATGTTTGTATTGGCGCGCGTTACAAAGTTGACGTAGGCTTGGTGTAAAGAAAGATTACATTTGACATTAGTTAGTGGAAAGCGAACGATTGGCATTTACGTAATTGACAGAAACTGGGTTTTCTTAGCACCTAAGATAAACCTTTTCACGTTCAAACATGATGAATATGATTTCTCAAAATATATTTTTATAGGCAGGGCAGTATAGGTATTGACTGAATTTATTCAAGTAGCAATGTATGCATTATTCCATCCGAAAATGTAATCTTTCTTTAAATAACAAAAGTCGATTGAAACCATATTACTGAAATGACCATATGAGATATGTTAAATGTGTCCATAAAGCTTTTGTAATTGTATAACTTACAGTACTACCAATGATCTCGTGTTCCATGGTTCGCAATACAAATTAAGCATTTTTATTAGTTTATATATTTTGTCATTATATAAGTTAAGGCGGTAGACATATTACTTTTTAATCCCTTATAACCAATAGATCATTTTTCTCTAAAGCTTTCAAATAACATATTGAGATAAAAATTATTTGCTTTTATTAGCATCTAAACAACACTAACTTTTTCCATTCGTTTAAAATTGCACTTTAGCTTTATTGATAAGGGAATAAAATATAACGTTTAAAAGTACTTAATTACCTACTTATTGAAATTATAAAAAGTAAACAAAATTAAAAATATCCATTGCATGCGCATACTTTATATGTACTTCGAGTTAAAAAAATACGTCCCCAAGTAAGCATAAAAAGGATAGTTTTGATTTCATACACGCATTCCGTAGACTATTATATCTTGAACTCCGTAACGATAAATACACGTACAGAATAGATTTTTCTCGTTTTTTTTTCTTTTTTAGTGAACATTTAAAATATAAACGCTTGTACTTTGTAGTTAACGGTTTTCTTCATAAAAATATTGTTTTTTCTGTTTGAAACGATGAGTTCTAGCAGTTATCAATAAGCTACATCTAGACATATTGTACTCTTCGACGATGATAATGAAATTTTCGAAGGTGCACAACTCGTTTTGCGAGTGTTTTGTACATGATTTAAAAAAATAGTTTCTCCCTTGATTAAAATCTTTCAAAGCCACCTCAACATGCGCTTAATTTTTATATTTTACCACCAACTGATTTTGATTAAAAGCAGTATAATTCTAAGATTTCCTCTGATCCACAATACTTATTACAGATAAAAATGTAAGCGCATTTCTCACACTGCATTATTCACAATAACGAAAAATAGCACATTCTCTTTCTATAAGTGCGTGTGTAGCATAATCCAGAGAAGGCGCGTACAATCGGCTCTCTTTCATTCTCTTCGAAGTCTGTACACAAAATACAGCTTGCACATACGACCTCACGCGCGGGCGCGCCCGCGAGAGAGATAGCATAATAAATGCCTGTACGCTTTGATACAACTGAAATCGATGGGATAAATCTCGACTCATAGGCTATAGAAAGATCTCTCTCGTAAAAATTCTCCCAATCGGGCATTACTCGCGCGCAAAATTATACCATTACGCTTGGCACACTAACCATTCTGCCGTTTCGGATCGGTCAGCGTCTCTTCGGCCCCGCCGAGCTCGTCGTCGTCCTCTTGCTCTATCGACTCGTCCTTCACCCGATACACGAGCATCATCGCCAGGGCGCCGAGAATCGGCGGCACGCCAGCCAGCAGGAACGGCAGCTGGTACGATGCTGAAATACAAAAACGGTTCACCGTAAGTGAATTCGAAATCGCTGGACGTTCGCTAACATATCGACGGCTGAGAGGAATAATCCGATATCTCGACGTTTGCTTCAAGAACCCGCTATCTCGGCGTTTGGTTCAAGAACCCGCTATCTAGGCGTTTGGTTCAAGAACCCGCTATCTCGGCGTTTGCTTCAAGAACCCACTAACTCGGCAAAGGTTTCAAATATCCGCTAACTCAGACGCGTTTTTCTTTGTCTTCAATTTTGTAGTGGCAGCTCTCCAGGATTCTAAAACACGATTTCCACATAATAGGCGCGACTAGAAATTCAGAAAAAAATCAGAATCGATTATTTAATATTGCCTTTATTTTGTGTCTGTGCATAATAAAAATTTATTTCTTTAAATCAAATCAAACTTAATTTTATAGTTTATTTAATTATTTCTCATAGGTGTTGATAACATTATCGATAAACATATTTTTAAACGGATCGTTTAAACGAAACAGATAAACTATAAAATTAAATCCTATAATTATAAAATACTAAAATAAAGTGTATTTAACATTACTAAGATAACTTTTTTCACAAAATGTCGATATTCTAGAAACTACATATTGTCACTACAAACAATTATTGATAAATCACTGGAATCTTTTTTGTTTCTCAACCGATTTTAGTTTTAAAGGTCTCATTTTTTTCCTTAAGTAATTTCATGGGGACTTTCCGAAGGAAAAATTCAAAATTATTCAAAACTCAGAAAGTTATAGCTAATTGTTCATAAATGTTAGCTCGCTGTTAAAAAACAAAATATTTTTTTTAATTGGCAATAACTCTGAATTTTGAATAATTTTCAATTTTTCATTCGCCAAGTCCCCACGAAATTACTTATATAAGGAGTAAAATGAGATCTTTAAAACTAAAATCGGTTGAAAAACAAAAAAGATTCCAGTAATTTATCAATAATTGTTTGTATTGACAATATCTAGTTTCTAGAATATCGACATTTTGTGAAAAAAGTTATCTTAGTCATGTTAAATACACTTTATTTATAATACATTGACTACCTCTATCATTAAAAAAAAAAAATCACATTACAACTATGTTTATTTTAAATTTTAGCTAACCTTAAAATGGTTAAATCTAGAATTCTCAAAATTATAACAAATTAATATAAGGGAAGAAGATCACGATAAACGATCTCACGTTAAATACAGCATTACAGCTGTAGCCGTGAGAACTAAGACGCGCGTCCTTACGTACTTACATACTTTTTCACCACGGGAGAAAAATTTTCCAGACCACATCTTGTATTTGCAATTTACACGAGCTGTGGTCTCTCCAAGTTTTTTCCTCCCTAGATGCGTAATACACTATTACTTCAGGTTCAAATCACGGTGCGGGGGAAATTTTTATTATCTTTTTTTATTGTTTAATGTACGTTCAAAGGAAAATGCATATTAATCTGTTTTTGTTAATAGTTTTAAAAATGTTTAAAATATTTTCAAAATTATTTTTAGACATTCATGACGTTAATACGTTTTTGTACCGCAAGCACGATTTTCGCGTTTTTCGAACCTATTAATAGAGTCGAAAGCGACCGCTTGCTGACCAGCGGGCAGTAAAAACTGAAAAGCGCCCGCTGCTCGCCGTAGCGGGCGGTAAAAATCGAAAAGCGCCCGCTGCTAGCGGGCGGTAAAAACTGGAAAAAAGCCCGCTGCTCGCCGTAGCGGGCGATAAAAAATCAAAATCGCCCGCTGTCGATTTTAGTACATTAGAACAAAAAAAGCGAAAATCCATACTTGCGTTACAAATGGTGTGCACCAAGGGCTAAGTGGGTTTTTGACCTCGTGTGATTGCAGTACTCGTCTTCGGTTCGCAATCGCACTCGCCTTCGGCTCGTGCTAGTAAGCTTACCTTCGACTCGTACTGCAATCCCACACTCGGTCTAAAAAGATCCACTTTACGCCCTTGGCACACAATATACTATTTTGTACCGCAAGCACTTTTTCCCGCCCGCTGCTAGCGGGCGGTAAAAATCGAAAAGCGCCCGCTGTTTGCCGTATAGCGGCCGGTAAAAACTTAAAAACGCCCGCTGCTCGCCGTAGCGGGCGGTAAAAATCGAAAAACGCCCGCTATTGTTTTTGAATGGAGTTTTCATGATTGTTTAAGAAAATCATCGATATTTTGAAAAAATAGCAAATATTAAAGCTAAAAATATTTAATACAATCTTGGTTCTTGAGTTAAAAGCAATTCACGTTAGCCACACTTTAGCAAATTGAAAAAAAAACGCAAAAATCTATACTTGCCGTACAAAAAATATGGTGTGTACCAAGGGCTAAGTGGGTTTTTTGACCTTGTGTGGTTGCAGTAACCCCACACTCGGTCTAAAAAAATCCACTTTACGCCCTTGACACATAATGTACTATTTCGTAATCCAATCTTTTCTTGGTATATTTTATATGTATTTTTTCCATGTGTAGATTTTTTGCTCTTAGCTTTATCAAAGCTTATGGATATCTTTTACCACTGAGTTAATAATTGCATTATTTGGATCACCTATTGATTTGTACTAGAATCCAGTTTCTTTTGCTTGCAATAGTATTTTATAATTATCGGATTTAATTTTATAGTTTATCTGTTCGTTTACACCTATGAGAAATAATTAAATAAATTATAAAATTAAGTTTAATTTGATTTAAAGAAATAAATTTTTATCATGCCCAGACACAAAATAAAGGCAATGTTAAATAATCGATTCTGACTTTTTTCTGAATTTCTAGTGGCGTCTATTATGCGGAAATCGTGTTTTAAAATCCTGCAGAACTGCCACTAAAAAATTGAAGAAAAAAAAAAACGCGCTTGAGTTAGCGGGTTTTTGAAACCTTCGCCGAGTTAGCGGATTTTTGAAGCAAACGCCGAGATAGCGGGTTCATGAAGCAAACGCCGAGATATCGGGTTATTCCTCTCAGCCGTTGATATGCTTATAATATGAGGTATATAAGAGAGATTAGGGAGACCGCGTCATGTGATTGTTATCAGTCGCGCGTGGCTGCAATAATATCTACACTGCGCGACGATGACCTGCGCGTATCGCGGGTCAATGATGTGATGAAAAAATTCGTCTAACTCAATGATGATATCATCAAAGTTTTATTGATTCATTCAATCTCTCTTATATATTATTCGGCAGGAATAGAATAGAGTAAGAAAATTTGGCCAGGAAACGATTGTACCTGTATGATCGTAAATTAGACCGGCGATAGGCGGACCTGCCGTAAGCGGTATCGAACACATTCCCAATAAAAAGCCAATGGCTTGCGCAGCGTCTTTCTGGCCGCAGATATCGAAGGCGATAGGCCCCAACAGCGAAATGAAACATCCGTCGAAGAGACCCATGCAAAGGGCTATAAACAGCAAAAGCGGATAGGATTTCGTGAAGGAGAGTAGCATCGTGAGGATGCCTATACTGACGAAGGAAATCTGAAAAAAATTGATTCAGGAAATAAATTATCAGTCGTCCATTAAATACGTGTATCAGACAAATTTCAACACTGTTCCAAGAGATAATGCGACGTAAAAACTATATTTACACAAAACAAAGCTATAATGTATCTTCCGATGTCCAAATAAAAATGTGTTTAAGCGTTTGAGTTCGAATATATTCACCTGCTGTAGAAGTATTCTATTGACTTTCGGCAAATCGGCTATGTACCCAAAGACAAGCCTGCCGATACCCGAGGTGATGCCAATACACATGACGGGTAACTTTTTGTCGGCGCCCACAAAATTCGTTTCAACGAACTTGCCTATGTGAACGTAAGGAACAAAGTACCTATAAAATAAATGTGATTTATTATATGTATTCTCATGTATACTAATACCTACATACACATCCCGCGTGAAAATATTATGATATCTCATCTGAGACAGTAATTGAAATCTCCCACAATCTCATATGAGATTTCAATACGAATCTCAGATATGTGGGATTTATATGAGATCTCATAATTTAAAATAATTGTTACGTGTTTTGTGTAAACAACTCGTAACACAGAATGAATAAATATTGAGTTTAAATGAATACGGAAAAAAGAGCAAATAAAATGTATATTTATTTATTTAGCAATAAACGGGTCATAGGCCCTTGTACAGAGATTGAGGTAGTAATGATAAAATACAGAAAAGTGACACCTAAACAATAATCTTAAATGAAAATAAATCGAATCTATACATAAGTTTAATTAAAAGCAAAGATTAAAGCTCCTAGTCTACGCTTGAAAATATCAACAGAGTTGACGGTACGGATACTGCTCGGTAGTGTGTTAAACAATCTTCTCATTCTATTAATAGTCGAGTTAAAACCAAAGTTAGAATGAACAAAATCCTCATGGAGTTCACGATGGCAGCGTAAGTTATAGGGTAATTGTCTATTCATAAATAAGTCGCTAATGCATTGTGAAGAAACATAGTTATGTAGTGATTTATAAATAAACATATGATCATGAAACCGGTGAAGTGAGGCTATTATCGGTAACTTACAATCAGACGCAATTGAGGTGCAGTCATGCTCAAACCTGCTCATAGTTCAAGAATCTCACTGGAAGTTGTTCAACGCAGATTTTTACGATGTGTTGAACAGTTTCCAGTGAGATTCTTAAATACTGAATAGAAGGAGACCATACTTGAGAACAATAGAGCAGGTTTGGAAGAATTGGAAATATGAAAAATATTTTATTAAATAATTTAAAAATGCTAAAAACCACAAAAAATCACAAAAACTCTAAAAATTAAGCAATTATAAGTGGTTTTTAGCATTTTTAAATTATTTGATAAAATATTACACTGCATAATGTTTAAACTACATTTTTCTTTTTTTTCAGCTGATTTTGGCCTCAAAAGTCACTAGGTGTAAGACCCCCTTAAAACCCTATATTTATGCATTCTTTTAAATTAACAATAAAATTATTTATTATTGTAATTAAAATTGTAGATGAGATCTCATATATATCTGATATAACTGACATTCGTATCGAGATGTCATATGAAGATTGTATCTCATATAATATTTTCACGCGGAATATTACGAATGTAAAAAAGCAAACGACGACGTAAATAAAAAGAGCTCACCCGAAAAGCGCGATAGGAATGGCACTGGCCCACACGACGTACTTCTTCCTCTTCCAAATCGACACATTGACAACCTGCTTCAGCATCGTGCGGAATTTTTTCTTGCGTCTCAACGCTTCCTCCTCCTCGGGCGAATGCACTGTATACGCCAGAAACAGGGACAAAAGCAACGTAAATAAAAAAGAAAGAAAAAAAAGAAAACACCTATTAATAAACCTCGAGACTCACGAGGTATGGGCTTGAAGAGGATGCCGCATGCCATGACAACGGCGGTAAGTACACCAAGGCTCTTCAGCGTGCCCTCGAGGCCGAACTCGTTGAGGACGTACTCGAGCGCGTAGGGCAGGAGTATGGTGAAGGCGGAACTGCCAGTCGTCACGACGCCGTTCACGAAGCCCAGGTGACGCTTGAAGTAGTGCCCGAGGATCACGAGGCTCGGCGTGTAAGCCAAGCTCGCCCCCAGGCCGTACATCACGCCGTACGTCAGACATAGATACTCCACCTGTTGCAGGGATTTTTGCATTTTTTTATTTTTAAATTTTCAATGAAATACCTAGTTCAGTTTCTATTTTTGTTGAGTACTCGTATAATATGTGTGTGTGTGTATGTGCATACATGTGTATATGTATCGACGGATAGATTCATCAATTGAAGCCCGATGCAGAATATTCTTGTATGTATCGGTATTGCGTATATAGCCTATAGATATGTATACAAGTGCCGCCGCAATCGGGCGCCCAATCAATCACGCTTTTTTCCATGACATCAGGACAATTTCAGCGGTTCATTATCGCGATAGACGATAAAAGGTTGGGGCAAAAAATTAACAAACCTACGTCAACAGTTTCAATTTCACGCGCGCGATTGCGCCGCGTCGATCTATCTATACGGGGGTTCGAAAGTTCACTATATGTATGATGTATAGTGTGCACTTACCCGGTCTGCCAACAATGACGATAAAAACATGCCAGCGGCGGCCAACGCGCCGCCTATGAACGTCGTAAGTTGGATCCCAATTTTGTCGGTCAGGATGCCCGCCACCGGGGACAAGAAGAACGTCGTGCCGATCGTCAAGGAACCCACCAGTGCTGAAAAAGAATCAGGGCGGTCGTACAAATGGATAATTGTGTGTGTGTGTATATATACACACACACACACACACACACACGTACTTTAATTATTTCGATGGATAATAGGATTAAAAAGTAACAGGGAGATGTATATATAATCGGATGACAAGAAATGTTAATTTAAATTGCTCGTTTGAATGACCGATAATAAGATCTTTATAGAGTTGCAAATTGTAAACTCTGCACTTTGTGTGCATTCAGCGCGGCAATTACGGCTCGGAGATAATTCAATTTTAATTCGACGGCATTATTCTCACGGCATAAGCGATTAAGAAAAGTCCTGCGCGGACTGGATTGAATCGTTTGTATATACCTCGTTATTAGCGGCGGCGGTAGCTGCATACCGAATAATTGTACCACTTCCTGTTTCTGATCAACGATAGAGTTTGTAAACTCACGTTCTGTAGAACGTGAATGGAACGACGAGTGGAAAGAAGATCGGCAAATGAAACCCTAAACCTGTCTGCATATATGTATATTTATTTATCGATTTTTATGGCCGCGAAACGCGGATAAAGTGCACAGGGAGCAGCTGATTAATCATGAAACCAATTATACAATGCGCGGCTTTGTTTTTCTTTGCGGTTCGGGCACACTCGCCATATAAGAGTACATGAAACGTCTAACACTATAATAATTTCAACGTTTATGACTGCACTTAACGCTATTATGCGCTTACTGTTTCATCGTGTAATCACGTTAGTTTAAGAGTAAAATTAACTGAAACTGACGTTTGTTTGTTCAAGGAAATAAAAGTTTTTTTCAAAATCTTTTCACGAAAATCTAAAGTGTTCAAAGAGTCGTAATGGAAAAAATGAAACTGAATACAAGTTAATCGCAGAGATAAAATAAAATATTGCATATCATATAGTTAGGGCCTTGAAATTTAAATGGATTAGATAAATTTTGATTTGTGCTTATTAAGTGTTCGAACGTAATCTCTAAAAACAGAATGAAGTCAAAGAAAAATTCGTTATTGTTGTCGACTTGAATGTCGTCTGTATGCTATGCAAAGACTGAAATTGATTTTTTGCACTTATTTTGTCGTCTAGTTCGTCACATGTATATTTGGAAATATTGATTGATGAATCAATCCATCAATTAGAAATAAATAGATATTTAAAAACTTTTTTAGAGTTTTTTAGATTGAAAATTCTTGAGTATACTGATTATGATAGTAGTGGTAAACATTTTTAAATCGGCAACAAATTTTTTACTAATGATTTTGAATCATACAAAATTAACTTATATAGTATCTTAAAAGATGTTTTCATGAGAGTTAGATAATTATATAGAATACTTTTCAATTGGGAGTATATAGAAATTTTTGTATGCCCTATTTTCCCTATATTTTTAGATACACATATGAATAGCAAGCAACAAACAAATTAATTTAAATACATAAGAAATTATTTATACTATAATGTTGATAAATTCGGTTCAGTGACCGGAGGCTTTTCTCGTTCTTCGGTCGGACTTGATGATCGCTCTTGTAACACAATAGTGCGGCAATTAATAATGTCAATAAGTAATTAACCTATCAAGCCATCAACTTGTTTCCTCTTTGTATTTTTGCGCTCTTCGAAGCAGCTTTCACCGCCCTTACAATCTGTGTACGTCCGCGAGGAAATGTATCGTTTATTACTGCTATATATAATCTAATAGCGGCGGCGGGTTTTTGCGATAGATCGTTTATTAACAGACATCAGTTGATAGTTTCTATCAAATTAGTGATTTTTAAAACTACTTCGCTGTATCCATGAGAGCGGAGTGTCAAAGTGGCCTCAATAGAGCCGAGTAAATATCATTAGAATTTTTGGAGCGATTAGAAGACTTTTATACGTATAACGATGCGATAGTAAAATCTATAGACTTTTAAATCGGTACGCGTATTCTAAAGACAAATGCATGGCTTTAATATTTCTGACAAAAGTACATCAATTTAAGCTATTCATAGTCTCTTATAACAGTCTATATACAGCACATAAGTTTATAATAATTTCAAATTTCCATCTAAATTTTTTACCGCGACGCAATCTTTACAACTAATATACTCGATGGCTCCTAATAAGAAACTACTATCTCACGGGAAACGATTATAAACCTTGTATCTCATAACAGACGATAACAAAACCCGTATGTTTTATTACACGGATTAAAAAAGCTGTATCGTTGACGTTACGATTACAAATCTTGTATTTTTGTAGTACCACTTGAATAATCTTGTAAGTCAAATTTAGAGATTATTGAGAAATCACAATTCTAAAGGCTATTATTACATAACAAATCAGAAAGCATGAAAAACTTCACAAAAATTATTCAAAGCTTTTCATTTATAGTCTAATTGTTAAGTAAAATCATGATTTACGAAACTTCTACGCATTTTATTAGCACAAAATTATTATTTATTAACATCAATTTTCAGTAATTTAAACAAAATTAATAATATTTTTCATCGCGTATTTTTTCGAGGAAATAATTTTTGAAAAACGAGTTTTTAATATAGGCTGTTACGGGCGAGTGAGATTATGAGGTTTCTGAACTTAAAATACCTTTATTTATAATCAGAAAAATAATCAAAGAATCAAATAATAAGTATAATAATATTATTGAAAGCTATGAAAGTTCGTGTAATCGTCAATGTATGTTAGATAAACAAGTTCCATTTTTTAAAATGTCCACTTCAAGAATATTTTCTGAAATATAACATAAAAATTGTGGAATAAGACGTACAGTCACACCAAAGAGTGAAAAAAATGAGCATTAAAATATTCTAAAATCGATGTAAAATTTTCTTTACAGTTCTAAAAAACATTTCAAATATTTGTTTACTCTTAGTACTGTAGAATATTACTTTTTTTGACGAATTATACGACCAAAATATTTTCCTTAAATTTTTTAATGAGACCTTACGGCCAATACAACCTTAAATGTCAAGGTGGCGTTATCGTACGCCGAGTTACTTGTATTTTAATGGGAAATTTTGACGCTCATGCGAGATACTGGTTTTCAATTTCTATTTTTTTCAATTTATTTAAACAACAATTTATTATTCTTAGTATGACTAAAATAAAGCTTATTTCTATTTTAATTATTACAAAGCTAAATGAAACAAAATCATAAAAACTCACAAGGTTTTTCAAAGGGTGCTTCAAAGATACAAGGTTTATAATCGTAACGTCAAAGATACAGCTTTTTTAATCCGTATAATAAAACATACGGGTTTTATCATCGACTGTTAACCGATACGCGGTTTATAATCGTTTCCCGTAAGATAATGGTTTCTTATTAGGAGCCATCGAATTACATATTAAGGACGTTCTCCGACTCAAATTCATTAATATCGCGAAAATTGTGATTTAAAAATATTATTTACAATGAAAACCCTTCATGAGTCTCTATACATTACTCCAAAAATAAAAAAAAATGTCAGTGTAAGATAAAAGGTGTCAATATGATATTTAAATATATAGCACTTACATAGGGTGACTATATATAGATATACAAATAACATGGGAGTTTTTGTTTACATTGCTATATCTCTGAAATTAATATCGCTTGCTATATTGAAAATTATACCATATTATTCCTCTCGATTTCTAGTTTTATGGCTTACGGTTGAAAAAGAAACACAAAGAAAACTTTTTTTATAGTAAATTAAAATGTAATGTTAAAACTAGCTTAGATAGGGATCCTGTGTTAACACAAAAACTTTGAAGTTAAATATTTCTATTTTGAATACCGCTATGGACGTGGGGCTTTCAATTTCAAGCATGTACTAAGCACACAAAATCAAACGTTCTCTCTGCAAGTTTCAGGAAATTCACAAGAAAATCGTTTTCTCGGAGAACGTCCTTAAATGTTTCACAATAATTTGTCATGCCATGCAGTCGACTGTATTCTAATCTGCTTTAATTACATCACAACAATCGATCTAAAGCACACGCAGATTATATAATATACAACAGATAACGATTACACCACTCGGCTACTTTATCATCAGGCACCGATCTTATCTTCGACCGCAGATATTAAGTACGAGTCATGATCATAAAATCAGAATCGGCGCATGAAAGCTCGCCCGCGCTGATGCAGCGCGCGCGGACGTCGTACTTAAGACTCGCGTATTATACATACAAGTGTACTTATACACTCGCTCGCGCTTTCAGGGCACTGACTCGTCGCCCGCGCGCGCTCCTTTATAATTTCCATACGCGCATAGATGTCACTGTGTGCGCGCGCGCGCAGTTAGGGGCCCATTCAACTCTTTCGTGAATGTCTTTGGATGACATTACAGCGACCCTGAAAATTTATCACCGCGTCTCGACGTTGTATATTAAACGTGCGCATGTCTGTCGCCGGATTGAACGTTTCGCTTGTATACGACGCGGATCATTCTGTATGTCTGTATTATATATGTGAGATGGAGGGGAAAGATGATGTTGGCGTTGTCTGTGCACGAGGCTTTGAGATGCCAGCTGAATGGAATTAAAACAATGGGCCGAGGAGAATGCAGAGACAAAGAGAAAATTTTCATCTATTGTATATCATATATGGAACGCCATGAATATCGGTTCCTTTGTTGGAAATATTCATTTAATAAGAGAAATTGACTGCCTATGTCCTCTGAGTAAACATCTTTTATTAAGGTATGGTTCACCCCAAAACGCGTCTTCTTGTAATGTTCACGAAAATTGATACACCTGTTAATTATAATAGTATAATAAGTGTATAAAATTTTAAATCATTCTAACGGTCCACAAAATAGGTATTAAGCTCACAAAATTACAGCTTCAATACGCATTCCCCGTTCTCAACTTGGTAATAACAGACTTTTTAATTAATAACAAAAAACGGTTCTTGCAATATTGATAAGAAACGAATACAATAATAATTGACATTATTTAAAACGCGTGAAAAAAATTTGGTTACGTTTTGACAATTTGTTAACTTATTTGAGTACAATGCTCGAATATATATATTCTTTATGGAAAAATATTTCAATACGCATAATTTGATGTATTTTTTCCACATATGGAGACATTTGCCATCATATGTGACATATAAATGTAAATAAGAGACTAGAAACCAGTGTTCACTTCTTCTTAAATCTATTTTAATTTCTTAAATCTCCCACCATGCATTGCCGAAAAAAATCGTTTGAGAACCACTGAGGATGATAAACAACCTTAAAAATCGAATAACACTTGTATATCTTATCATATTGAAAAAAGATAAAGTCGTATAATTGTTGTAATGATAATAACGTTTATTGAAAACGATTTTCTAATTCAATTATAAAAGACACGATATACAACTTGAAAAGATATCTGTCTCGTTGAGTATTAAGTATTAAATTTTAATTAATTCAAGATTGATGGAAGCAATGGAACAAAAGACGCTGACATAGGGAAAATCGCAACGAAAAATAGCTCAGCTACGAGTCAAACTCTTCAATTGTTTTTTGATTGAGCGTCTCAGAGCGAGAGCAAAAAGAAAACCGGTCGCATATTAATCAATAACTTGTATATCAACGATTGCTCCAGATTGCCATTTATTGTTCTGAAGCCGGTTATTAATTGGCAAATCTAATTAAAGGCTAGCGAAGAGCTATTTTCTATATACCAGTTTCACTTGTGCGTGTGCACTGATATCAATTGTCTTGGTGGTGGGTAAACACGAGTATACTGATCAAAGGTTTCCCCGGAGTTTGATCGATTTTCCTTTATTGAACCTAATTGTTGTATTTCTGTGTACTTTAATCAGCGATTAATAGATTGATGTAGTCTGACCGGTAAATAACTGCACTGTTAAAAGGATTTGCATTAAATTTAATGAACATGTAAATGAAGCAAATTTCAAGTATGTAAATTAAAACCAAATTAATGAAATTACCTGAAAATCAATGTACAAATAACTGAAAATTAATACAAATCTGCATTACAATTAAGGCAAATCTGCATTACAATTAATGCAAGTTTGCATTAAAATTAATGCAGATCTGCATTACAATTAATCCACATCTGCATTACAATTAATGCAAATCAGCATTACAATTAATGCAAACCTGCATTACAATGTATGAAAAATTGATGGAAATCTGCATTGTAATTAATGAAAATCCGCATTACAATTAATGCAAGTTTGCATTAAAATTTATGCAAATTTACATTATAATTAATGCAAATCTGCATTACATTTAATGCAAATCTGCATTACAATTTATGCAAATCTGTAATGTACTGTAAATGTACTGGAAAATTTCATCGCTGCACATTAAAAAAATCCCGTAAACTGGAATTTCAATTGAATGCATATTTGAAATTTCTAGCAAAAGACGTTATACTAATAAAATTTTACTTGAAAACATTATTTACTTTGTTGAAAAATATTTTTTTTTTTTTATTCAACAAATTATTTTTTTATTTTGCGAAAATAAAAAATTTTTAGAAAATGTAATAGTGCTACACAGTTTGTAGTGGAAATTATTTATTTTGATTCAAATTTTATTATATATTTTGCTTACCTCACTTTTTTTAATTCCAGCAACAATGTTAATTTATGCATATAACTTTTTAATATTATAAATTTTCGCATTTTCATTAAAGAACTTGTAACTTTTAATTAATCGCATTTTTATTATCGCAGAAAAAAAACTTACATAAAATTTTCGACCTAACCGGGAATCGAACCCGCAAACCTTGGGTTACTACGCACGCACGCTATCCGTTACGCTATCGCTCGCTTGAAGAAGTTTGACATTTTCATCTACATAAGGTGCATTATCCATATTAATACAATTGATATTACATTTTGACTAACTAAAATATTAATGGCTTTTAAGAATTATTTATTTAAACAATATTTTAAGTAAACGAGTTCGATTTTATGTAAACTTAATTAAATTGATGTGAAATACCGACATAATTTTTGAACGTGTACATCTTATGCAAATACTAATAGAATTACTCAAAAAAATTTAAGAGTATAGTATTTACATATATGGAGCGCCTGACAATCCTGTTTTTCAAAAAAAAAAAAAAAAAATACTTAGAAATTATTTAATTAAATAAAAACCGCAATGCCGGCAAGTAGGAATCTGCATTTGTATAATTTTGATCTAGTTTTTAAACGAGCATATCTGATGGAAATGCTAATAAAATTACTCAAAAAAATTTCTGAGCATAGTATTTACATATACGGAGCGCTTGACAAAATTGTTTTTCTAGATAAACGTCTGAATATTAATTTCATTATTTAATAAATTAACTTTTCAAACATTGATTTGGCAAAACACAATTTTCACGCCCTCCGAACATACAAATACTATACTCAAAAAATTTTTTCGAGCGATTCTATTAGTACTGTCATGAGATACACTCTTTGAAAAAATTGGATCAAAATGACAAAAATGCAGATTCCTACTTATTGACATTACAATTTTTATTTAATTAAAAAATTCCAAAACATTTATTTGGAAAAACTATACTCAGAATTTTTCTGAAGCGATTCTATTAGTACTGTCATGAGATTTTCTTAAAATAAATTTAAACTAGATGCGATAAAAAATTTCTTTTTGATACTAAAATTTAAGGCATACTTAATTGTAATTCAATGTAAATATTCATTAAAGTTAACACATTTCCTGTAAAAAGTATATAAATTTTATGTAGATGCATTAAATTTGTCTTGCTTTAACAGTAATCTCTTTATGCCCTTGCATAGTAGTATTTATGAAAATGTTTATAAAATTAAAAGAACAATAACTTAAATGTAATTCTCAGTACTGGAATAGACTTTCTTGTTATATGTCATGAAATTTCATGTAAAATTAGTTAAATTTTTAATATCATCACATTAATTTTAATACACGTGAACTGTATTATTTATGCGGATGCCCTGGTAGAAAATAACCCAACCAAAATGGCTTAACTGCAACTGTTGGCTAATCTTTTTGGCCAACGAATAACAAAAATATTAACGAACGGTTGGCCAGTGGATGGTGAACTATCGATAATTAAAAGCATCGAATGCGTGGACTAGGTCTTTGGGGTGGCCGATGATGGACTCTTATAGGTGGTGCGCTCCGTAGTTTTATGCGTTAAGATCTCAGGGTGAATCTAATACGTGGCCCAGGTGTTCGGGGTAGCCGATGACGATGTATAGGTGGTGCACTCCGTAGTTTTTTGCATCTAGGTGTCGGAATGCATTCTATGTGTGGTCTAAGTAGTCTGTGTAGCCGATGACTGAGTCTAGGTGGTGCGCACCGTAGGTTTGTAGCTCTAGGTGTTGGAACTTATCGAATGCGTCGTCTAGGTGTTCTGGGTGACCGATTACGGAGTCTTGGTAGTGCGCACCGTAGGTTTTTGGCTGTAGGTGTTGGATCTCATCGAATGCGTCTTTTAGGTGTTCGGGGTAGCCGATGACGATGTCTAGGTAGTGCGCTCCGTAGTTTTTTTGCATTTAGGTGTTGGAACACATCGAATGCGTGGTCTAGGTCTTTGGGGTAGCCAATTACGGAGTCTAGGTGGTGCGCACCGTAGGTTCTTGGCTGTAGGTGTTGGATCTTATCGAATACGTGGCCCAGGTGTTCGGGGTAGCCGAAAACGATGTCTAGGTGGTGCGCTCCGTAGTTTTTTGCATCTAGGTGCTGGAACACATCGAATGCGCGGTCTAGGTCTTTGGGATAGCCGATTACGGAGTCTAGGTGGTGCGCACCGTAGGTTCTTGGCTACAGGTGTTGGATCTTATCGAATACGTGGCCCAGGTGCTCGGGTAGCCGAAAACGATGTCTAGGTGGTGCGCTCCGTAGTTTTTTGCATCTAGGTGTTGGAACACATCGAATGCGTGGTCTAGGTCTTTGGAAGAGCTGATGATGCGTTTAGGTGGTGCGCTCTATAGTTTTTTGGCTCCAGGTGTTGGAACACATCGCAAACGTGGTGGACGAGGAAAACTACGGACAGCATTACCTAGACACCGTCATCGGCTACCCCGACCACCTAGACCACGCATGGAATGCATTCCGACACGTAGACGCAAAAAACTACGGAGTACACCACCTAGACATCGTCATCGGCTACCCCGAACACCAGGGCCACGTATTCGATGAGATCCAACACCTACAGCCAAGAACCTACGGTGCGTACTACCTAGACTCCGTAATCGACTACCCGAAAGACCTAGACCACGCATTCGATGTGTTCCAACATCTAGATGCAAAAAACTACGGAGCGCACCACCTAGACATCGTCATCGGCTACCCCGAACACCTAGACGACACATGGAATGAATTTCGACACCTAGATGCAAAAAACTACGGAGCGCACCATCTAGACTTCGTAATCGGTCACCCTGAACACCTAGACGACGCATTCGATGAGATCCAACATCTACAGTCAAAAACCTACGGTGCACACCACCTAGACTGCGTAATCGGCTACCCCGATCACCTAGACCACGTATGGGATGCATTCCGACACCTAGATGCAGAAAACTACGGAGCGCACCACGTAGACTTCGTAATCGGTCACCCTGACCACCTAGACCACGTATGGGATGCATTCCGACACCTAGATGCAGAAAACTACGGAGCGCACCACGTAGACTTCGTAATCCGTCACCCTGACCACCTAGACGACGTATTCGATGAGTTCTAACACCTACAGCCACAAACCTACGGCGCGCACCACCTAGACTCTATCATCGGCCACCATTTTGCGAAGCTAATGAGCCATTTATTTGTATCAAGAAATCAATTTTCTTATTATAACATTTATTGGCCAACGGCAAGGCTTATTCCGTGATGAAATAAGCGGTAATTATTACCGACCATTGGTTAAATGGTTGGCCAAACCTTTGCGATTTGGTGAACGGATGGTGAACGGTTGGTTAGCATTTCTATCAGGGTGGTAAAGAAATTCCATGGATCGCTAGTCAAATGTAGTGCTCAGAACTGGAATATCCTTTTTCATTTTGTCATAAAATTTCATGTAAAGTTTATTAAATTTTTAATATCATCACATTAATTTTAATGCACGTGAACTATATTATTTATGCGAATGTGAATGAAATTCAATGGATCGTTACTCAAATTTAATGCTCAGTACTGGAAAAGCCTTTTTCATTTTATGTCATGAAATTTCATGTGAAGTTTATTAAATTTGTTTCATATTCACATTAATTTTAATGCACGTGAACCGCATGATTTGTGTTTATGTACATGAAGTTTAAAGCATGGTACTTTAAATTTAATGAACATTAGTTGATTTAATTATTCGTATAATGTAATGAAATATTATGAAATGTAATTAAATTTCGTTATCTTCAACATTAATTTTAATGCACGTGAACTGTAATTTTTATCATCATGTTCATTAAACTTTGTGCATAAGACATTAATTTTAATTTACACTCGTAATTTTCATGCAATACAGATATTTCATGTACTCGTACAATAATTTCTATGTACAGGTACAATAATTTTAATGTACTTTCATTAATATTGTATGGATTTACATTAATTTTATGGTAGATGTGCATAAAATGATATTTAAGTTACAAATTCATGAAAATTAATGCACGAGTGTACATTAAAGGTGCATTAAATTTAATGATATTTTTAACAGTGTGTAGTTATTACATTAAAAAATATATATTCAATGTGTAATTTGAACTGTATCTGTCTGTTGTAAGTACTAGATAGCAGGGACAAAGATACTGCTTACAAGCGTTCATTCGCTGTTTTCAAAGTTAATTATATTAAAAATAAAATTCAGATACAACTGTACAAAACTGTATAAAAACATATAAAACCGAATTTAAACATTGGTTTTTGGACAACTTTATACGTTTTAATACGTTTTGATACGTTTTAATACGGCTTCATACGGTTTCTAACATTTTAATACAGTTTTCTACGATTTGCAACGATTTTATACAATTTCATACGATTTTTTACGTTTTATAGAATTTATAAAACGTAAAAACGTAATTACGTTTTTATAAACATAAAAACATAATTTATTTATATATTTTTCTATTTAGTTTTTTATTTTGTATCAAAATGTATTAAACTGTATACAAATGTATAAAACCGTATAAAAATGTAATAAATTTGAAAAAAATTTACGGAAATATACAGAAATATACATTTTTATACGGTTTGCTATGTTTTATTACATTAACCTTTTTACAAACTTGAGATGGAAGAATTTCTGAATTGTAAGAAAATGGCTAAAAATGTATTAAACTGTATAAAAATGTATAAAACCGTATAAAATATGTCCAAAAACCAACTCGCTTCGCTCGTGCGAAAAACGTCATACGAAATAAATCATCACCTTCCGCACCAGTGTCGAAATGTACTGTTGACATGTAACAGTTTTTGCAATGGTGAAGATATAAGGTTTTTCTCAAGGGTAGTAGCGATCGTGCCTTATATGTATAAAAATAAAAACGAAGTTTTTGCGCGGTCCCCCGCGTTTTATACTTATTATCTATTTGTAGAATTGTATGTAAGACTTTTCTAAATATAATGCCTGTTGTTTTAAGTCGCTGATGAACATTTTTTAAAAATAAGACTAAAAATATCCAGTGCTCAAGTTTTTTGAAGAGTTTGGAGAGAATCCGCAACCCGAAGATTGTACAATTTCCTAGTTAAATAATATAGAACAATGAAAATTCAAAGCTTTTGATGATATCAAATACAATTTATGATTAACAAAATAACACTTTCGCGCAATAATTTATTTCGATGAAAACAAACACAACATGAAGCTATTAATATATTGAGCTATGATGACTTAATAGGCCTTTATCAGATGTATGCATCTTCGATCCGATAAAAATCTTTAGAGACGAGATAGCTTTGTAAAAACTTACCGGCCTTTGAAGATACTTCTTTCTCGCCGCTTTCCGTCAGTCTTCTTTGCAGCTCCAAGTAAATGAGCGAGTAAGTGTTAATGACACTGAACAATACACCATTGATGATGAAACTCCCAACCATGATGGACCATGCCCTAGATGTGATAGTAGGTAAAGTTATAAATAATGAATATATATATATCAATTATACGTATTTCAACAATATACTCAGAAAAATAGTTCTCTGCTTTATAGTTTACTAATTATTTTATAGTTTACTAATAAATGTCAATGTTGTCAAGTGTATACGACAAAATTTACGTTAAGTAGGTACATAATAATCAAAATTTTGAGGGCACATCTACCAGACCAGTTTTTTTTCATTGGTTCTTTGGACCATTTTGAATGTACGAAAAATCGGGAACAGGGTCAATAAAATTGGGTGGCAAGCTTTTTTTGCAGACAGTAATTTTATTTCGAAAAAATGCTTAAAAATGATCTTTTTCTAACACAAATAATTTTTTAGGAAAAGTCACACACACATTAAAAAGAAAAAGAAGACAAAAGTAGAGAGTGCCAACTTTCATTTGCTTTTTACCGGATGAAAAAATGTTAAACTCTTCGAAAGTTATACATGAGAAGATGAGCGCAAAGTACAAAAAATACAGTGAAAATGCAAACAAGCGCGGGTAAAATGGAAATAAGTAAAAACTCGCATCCCTAGTCGCATTTTCTTGTTTGAAATGTATGTGCGACTTTTCCTAGTAAATAGATTTATGTTTAAAGAGGGACAATTTTTAAGCATTAAAAAAAATAAATTTACTGTTAATTGGCAAACAAGCTTGCCACCAGACTCAGTGTGTTCACGGTATTTTTTATATTTAGAATGGTCCAGAGAACCAAAAAAATTTGATCTGGCGGATGCGTGCGCTACAAAAAATTTTTATTTATTTTTTCCACCCACAGTTGTTCGATTGTGTCTGTAGAATTGCTCCACCCATATACGCTACTGAAATATTAGCCGTGTAATGGACGTCCCCCTCAACAAACTAAAGAACAAAATAAAAGTGACCACGACACTAACCTCAGTCCACCATCGGGCGGGTCCCCAGCGGCCAGGCCATTCCCGTTCGTCAAGGCGTCGGCGCCCCCGTCGCCGTTCTTCTCCCCGATCCCGAGCGCTGCCTTGTACGTGCCGTTCTCCAGGCTGTGCGCGCGCGTGCCAACGATGACGGGCTTCCGGTCGCCATCCTCGTCCTCGCTAAGTGGCGCGCTGTCCTGGCCGTTGTGCGTCAGCCCGTTACTGTGCCTGTGCACGCTCTCCTCGCTGTGCTCGCCGTCCACGTGGTCCGCCACCGGCATCCTCGCACGCCGGACGCTGCACTAGGTGGGAAAAAGCGAACCTGTCGTATAATATACTGCGCGCCGTGTCTCCGCTTTCCTCACGATGCTGCTGTCGTATAGGAATACCCTGCGAACACAGTGTATATATACATATATAGATTTGTGGGGCGCGGTGTAAAGTAATACGCATATAATATAACGGGAGACTGACGAGTGTAGACAAAAAGAACACTCTGCGTCTGCGTGTGTTTGTATACACGACGGTCGATCCTTTTCAGTTATACTCAACAATGAAGTAACCAGCGCGCGAGACGAAATATTTAACTGCATCTGAATGAGCTGCAAAATTGAGCCCTACGCGCACAATCTTGCACAAGCGGGCGACAAAAGATTTTCGTTCATTATACGGCGTGCGGGTCGACGAACCTCCTTACTACATACACACACATACATAAAAGCCGCTGCAATTTCAAATGAATCATCTATCACGGCTAAGAAAAAAGCCGCCTGCAATTGCTAATTCCCCGCATCATCCTCCGTATACGTACGTTTGACATTATAGAGCGCTTGCATCGCGTGGGCTTTTGGCGCCTATATACACGAACCGGCAGTACGCGCGCGCGCGCGCGGGCGGCAAAGCAAAAGCGACGAGTGCAATGAAATTACGCGCGCGCGCCGCGTGATGTCACACATGATGATGGGAGAACGGCGGCCGTGGCCGCGAGCAATTTGTAAGCGCACGTGTTTGCGCGAGTCTATATATATGTGTATTATAAGTATGTATAGGGATACACAGGCGATGCTCGATCCGTGAATTTTGCGGTTTTTTCTCTTTCGCGGTGCTATATTATTGGAATGTGCATTAGTATGCAGGGTATAACATGTATTGTATCTGTGGCTTCCAGGAATAACGACTTAACTGACTTTTTGTCAAAATTGAGTTAGCACCGGAATTTATACCTTTTAACTACCGTTTTTCATGTAGACCTGGTTCGGAAATCTGAAACGCGTTCAAAGAGCAAATATCAGCTAAGTGCATAACCACTTAACTGCACCTGTGCCCGAAAAAACCACTTAACTGAATATTTATATTTAATTAAAAGCACCGTTTTGAAGTTAATACTATACAATAGACAGATTATGACATACCTATTTTTATAGCAACAAAGATCAAAGGCAATAGATAGTAGAAGGTAACACAACAGCTTTGATTGCCGGGCGATGGGGCGAGTGTGCATAAACAGTAACCGAGTAAACGTTCGGTATTCGGTTTACCGAATTCCGTTGATTTGACGCATATTCCGTTGGGAGGCACATGCGTGGGGATGAATATTTAAAAAAGAATTCGTATTCTATGTTTTAAGTGTAGAAATAACTACGTTATTTATCTTATTTGAACAATTTCCCTAAACCACTTAACTGCACAGTTACCGGATTAACGACTTAACTGCATTGTTTTGTTTGTTATACAAAGAACAAAAATGTATTCTAGCAGCTTATAGTGGGGTTCAAAAGATATTCGATACTTTTGTAAATTGTTATGACTCATCTCGCGCATTTCGATTTTACATATGAAGTGTCATGACAGAAATTTTAAAACGGCGATTTCTCGAAAACACGTACAAGTGGGTTAAGTCGTTATTCCTTATATGTTCTCCGCAAGCTTCGGACGTTCGATTTGCTATGGTTTGGCGCGTTTGTTGATACAAGTTGCTTCGTCGGTGGCATTTGAGGATTGAAAGGGAAGAAGATTATATGCGGTTATTATGCCGCGAGAGCGAGTAGCGCGTGCTCGTGTTTTTATATGCAAGTGCGACATAATATTATGTTTTCGTCGATTAAGCGTATTATGTATAGTTTGTAACGAAGTGTATTATAGTCAGTGGTTTCAGATAGTATATAGGGAAACATATGCAATTAGAACTAATAAAGCGTGCGGATTTATTTTTTCGCCTCATTACGAGCGCGCGATAAAATTTAACGTATACGTATTGCGGAATCGAAATAAAACTCGTCGATAAATATAGGCGTACAGAATTTGTATTATCGAATAAAGGAACGTTTGTTGTAGATGTTAAACTGACGTTGGTATCGAAGTGGACGAGCAGCGTTTTCAGCTATTAAAAATGTTATTGCTTCGGGGAATAGTTTATTGAATTTTAGATAGCATAATAATTTTAGAATGAAAATATGTTGGTAAAGCGCGACGCGGCTCCGTTACAAAAGTTTTGCATTTTCCCTCAGACAAATGGTTTTAACGATCTATGATTCTTTTCCACATATAAATTCGGATTTATATATATTTTTAGCAGAGAAACTCTGACCTGATTATCGTTCCGTCATAAGACTAGTCAATGCTATTGTTGTTTGTCCATATGTCTATCTGATAAATTTTATTTCTGACTACGCTAATAATAGTAATATAGAAACAAAGAAGATGCAAATACACAAGAGGGAGAAAAATACTTGAACTTTCAACTCGTTGAAATAAATTATATTTATCATGTGACATTTAGTGGACTGTCTCGAACCATTAACCAATCGATAGTAAGTATAATGAAAAACATTGTTCTAACATTGTTTCTAACTATCAAATATCAACTGATTAATTCATTAAATAATACGAATTGTAGAACGCGGGTTTTGCCGTCTTGACGAACATTGCACACAATTATATTTCCGACATATCTTCAAGTACCAATGAAAGTTGATTTCGTTAATTGACGAAAGAGGCAAGATTTCGAGTACTTTAACTCCATTCAGGCTAAATAGCGAATTTGTTTTAAGCAATCGCAAAGTGAGTCTGTTATTGCATCATCATTCAAAATACCTAATTCATTGATTATTATTAACAAATAATAAGTACGTGACATGAAATTTATTATAACAAAATGTTTATTACATATTTAGTGTAAATATAATATTGATAAAAATATTAATGAAAATCACAAGTTTTATTTAAAAAATTCTACTGCATGAACGCTGCTTAAGTTGGCTAGACTATGAACATAAAAAAATCTGATATTACTCAATGCTGATAATTTTAATGTAAATATAAAAAAAAACTATAAATATGCATATGATTAAGAACTTACATACAAAATCTTTACTTACAATTTCCACGATTTTACAAAACAAAATGGATTTTTAAACAAAAATTATTGCACAAGAATATAATGAAAACTAAAACTTCGGCTCAAAGATATTGGAGTTATTTGCGTTTATTTCTAAGCCGACGAATCGCCAGATACTTGCCGACGTAAATAAAAACGTGACGAAAAAAAAAGAAATATTTCTTTTGCTATTCTCCAGGGGTAAGCCGAATTAAATCGACAAATATTTGTATGATAAGCCACAATCGAGACCCGCCAAATATCTAAATTCTGCACTCCTTCCTCAACGAGCGCCTAGCCGGGACTGACGCGTCTCTCATCTCGTTGCAAGGCGCGCGCTTTCTCACTATTGTAATGTGGCGCTATCATCCGCGCGGATCTCTCTCTCCCTCTCTCTCTCTCTACTCTCAACTATACATAACATACAAATATACCCTAGCGTCAAAAAGGAGTGACAGCATTCGCCGGTAATAATGAATCGACCTGTACGACGCCGCCGATAACCGCAGTGCGCGACCCGATGTGAAATAACATTATATACAGATGCGGCGCGATATTCGCCTGTAATTGGCATGCCTATATATAGGAGCGAAGTGCGGCAAGTGTGTGGTATATATATTATCTGCAAGTGTGCGAGGAAACGGAGCTGTAAGTAAGCACTACAATAGCAAAGCGCGTGTGCACGTGTGTAGAGGCAGTAGTTTCGGATGATGGGGGCGAAGGACCGATTATCTCATCATGCTGCCTGAGCGCGGTGTGCATATAGTAGGTATATGTGATGATAATGCCGTATACGGGCGGCAGTGCTCTTTTACCTGCAGGATTTTCATAATATATAATGGCGGTTTTGGATTTTCGAGACTTTTTAACGACACTTTCATTCAACTATATTCAAGTTGTTCTGAGAGCCATGCGGTTGGGAGTATGGCTGCGGAATGTTTGCTTTTCCGAGTGACGTATATGTATATCTCATGCCATCGCGGAACTGTTCAACTGCGCACCGCGCGCTGGTCAGTGTAAAACGACGATTAAGAATTACAGAAAATATATATAGGTATGTATAGTATACCTCTGTGATGTTTAATTTTGTATAGGTACACGCGCAAGGCCTACTTGAACGGGTATCACGAAATTTGCAAATACAATTGCACAGCGATATTATTATATAAATATATGCACTTTGCAACGGCGTATCGTAGATGCAAGAGCGCGTGTTTATAAATATACTTTCCTCAACCCGAATTTCCCGACAAACCTTCAATGGAACTGTATAAACACCGAAAAAGCCGCACACGCAGCTCAACTCTCTGTTATAAACACTCGTCGCGAAAAGACCGGCTTTTTCATTCACACACGCTTGATATATTATAATGCCGCCGCCGCCACAAGCGTGCAGCGTCCCGGCTTCTTTTCCACGTATCCTATATAATATATGTGCACACACAAACGCGCGCGCGCGCTTTTATCGAAAATGAAAATTCTCCCCCTCTCTCTCTATATATTATATATAAATATATCAAATAGACCAAAGAGTTTCGTCCGCGTGTACCTCGGTTCTCGTTCACATTCGGCCGGCGTGTTAGTGCGTATATATATACATATATGTATCGGAGCGGATCGTCAGCAGCAACGCGGCGCTCGCTGGTCTACTACTGACTCGCATGAGCCGCGCTTCGCACTACTTACTCGCCGATCGCCCCACGCACGGGAATTTCGTTTCGACGACGACGACGACACACACACATAAACGCGGTGCGCAACGCAAACGGAGTGCGAGCGAGCGTCGAGCGAGTGAGAGAGAAGGATAAAGATAAAAATAGAGAGACGCACTCGCGAGCGGCCGCTTTGGAGAAGAGTGTATATAGTGTATTATAGAATAGGCGAAAGAGAGAGGTAGAGAGAGAGAGAGAGAGAGAGAGAGCAAAAGATATGTACGCGTGCGAGAGGGTCAGAGGAGAAGAGCTCTGGTGGTTCCTTTTGACTTTCTGATCGTTCGTGATGGGAACCGGTCGTCGGTTAGTTTCTATAGTATTTTGGGACCGCGAGATGAGAGAGAGAAAGAGAGAGAGAGAGAGAGAGAGAGAGAGAGAGAGAGAGAGAGAGAGAGAGAGAGAGATCGTGTGTTTAAGGGCTCGATGATATTATATATAGATAGATAGGTATAGATGATGGTGGGGTTATTCGGGGAAAGCTACTGTTGCCGTGTGGGTATACTATATATATAGGTGGTCGTTCGTTGCTGGAACAATGTAAAATTTATTTTAAAGCTATATTGATAAGGAAATAATAAATAAGAATTTGTAGCACGACGCATGTGCTAGAAGTATGAAAAGTCTGAGTTATGTAAATGAAAAGTCTGGAGTATTTCCGAAGAAATATATATTTTTATAGGGTATACGAATAATTTAAGTATATAGTTTTTATTTTTTAGCGTTGGGATTCTCTGTATATAGCCTCATAAATGAAAGGTTCGGACTGTATGCGTATATCGGTCGGTGTATGTGGACGAGACGAAAAATGTAAAAAAAAAGAGGAAAAAAAAATGAGAGAGGCGGCCAAGCGGATGAGAAGAAAAAAGTAGAACAAAGTGAAAAGAAAAAAAATTCGAAGATTGAGAAATTGAATAACTAATGGAATACTCCGAGTATGATACGAATCAGTCTGAAAATACGAGGAATCAAATCAACAATATACGCGTACAAGATAATGGTAAATATAGCTTTTTTCCTTATGCAAATGAAATAAAATTGGATAAAAACAATAGCGCCCAATTAATTCTTATTTAATTTCTCAATTGATTTCCTTCAATCAACATCGCGGCAATTAACGTCGCTACAAAAGAACCGATTAGCTTTTAATTAGGCGTGCAATTGTATATGTTAAAAGTCATTAATGAATAACCAACGAATATATACCCCGATAACGTAATCAAAGAAGGAAAAAATGCAATCGCAAACAAATCGAAAGAGTATATAGGTGAGGGCTTATAGATTTAGGTATATAGCGCTAACGTCGAGGAGAATGATCGGGTTCGGCGCAAAAACCACGTGCGAAAATGTGTATAAGTAGTCGCTTGGACCGGCGAGAAGAAAAAGAGTGGCAATTAAAGGAATGAGAGGGGGGATATATATATATATTACGCGCGCGCGCTCCTCTCTGGTTGAGCGAAGACTTTTAAATTGCGCCCGCGAGGATTCGAATTACTATACCCGTATGTGGTACTTGCGTTTGTTATTTCTATGACTGCGAGTGTGGAAAATTATGCGAGTCGCGGACGAATAAGGTGCGTTTTTCCTGTCGGGGTTTCTCTTCGTTTGTCTTTTCGACACCGACGGTTTGCCAGTAACGAGTCGTCAATTAAATTGGTTAACCGAACGTATATTTAATTATAATAGTTTTTGAGACCTTTAAATGCTTGAATTGACGTTTTGTCCGGAGCACAATGAGCAGGATTGACTGCAAATTTTTTTATTTTTCAGGGGTCGCGAATTTCACATGGCGAGCTTTAGAAATTTAAAATGACACGCAGTGGTGTATTCCATTGGGGTGTTGCGTCATGTTCAAATCACTGGTTTCCTCAGCTTCCAAGAGAACTTTATTAGTTGCAACGTACTTTTCACATTTTAATAAACTCTATATAGAAACTCTTAACGGATTAAGCCAACGAGATTTAGGATAAAGTTGCAATTCACGTCATTTAGCACTAATTTACGTATTTTCCAATGCGTACCGTAGTCTAGATACAGTTGCACCGAACTGTTTTCAAACGCGACAATGATTCATTTGTAGCCACTTAAAATAGTGATAACAAATTTTGTAATGTATTAAATATGCATTGACTGTTACTTGCCTTCGGAGCGCTCCCGCGCTCCTTGATACCATTAAAAAATTCAAGATAACACTTTCTCGTTTTCATTTGGAAATTGTATAAAACTTGTGAAAGTACTGTATCGTACATATGAAAAATAATATAACGTAACACTTTTCCTGATAATTTTATAAAAAAAAAAGACGTAGCATAATTTATTTTAATTTGAATTTTAGTAATGTTCGTACAATATCGTGAATTTGTAAATTATCAACATTCAAAATTTCTCGGCATATATATTTCTGAACTTATTTTGCGATCAAAGTATTTGTAATTTATTTCTTTATATAGTGCTTTGTAAAATCGATATATTGTGCTCAATACGGCATTTCAACGTCACTTTTATCTATAAATTCATTGATAATTTTACTTTTGAAAATTTCTAAACTTATTTCTACACGTTTATTGTAGACTTACAATTTATACTGAACTAGCTTTAAAATACTTTCCAACTGCGTTTCATAGTGCATTTACACTTGCAGTAAATCGCGATTAACAATTTATAATCTAATTTAATACATGCAACATGCTTATTTCTAGTTTTTTTTTTTAATTTATATATTTATACTCGTGATGGTGTACGAAATTCATCTAGCATTGAAAATCGAGCAATGGACGTTGTTTACGCCGCAATGAGAATATCATTCGACTTTGAATACACAAAAATCTAATTTACATTTATTTACAGATTGCAGCTCATACATAAATGTGCGTATGTCGCATTTATCCTGTACAGGTACGCATGCATGTGGTCAAAAAATGTGCATTAACATCACTCACACGGCACAAGCAAAACAATGTCATGCTGCAAGGCGTCATTTATATGTGCCCTTGAAACTTGAGAAACTGCGTATGGAAAAAAGCAACCTGAGCTTTTTTATTCGTACGAGATGCGTATCCGATACGAAATGTCGCGGTAAGCTGAATTTTATTAACATTCGGAGCAAAAGACGTAGACATCTGATTGTTGGCTTCGGTTCATCAAAATTGTGTT
This sequence comes from Torymus aiolomorphi, assembly GCA_036365515.1. NCBI lineage: Eukaryota > Metazoa > Arthropoda > Insecta > Hymenoptera > Torymidae > Torymus > Torymus aiolomorphi. Next base: position 23,291,613 of record CM070876.1, read on the forward strand.
TACGATTTTTCAAACTATTAACATTCATTCTAAAACTTAATGAATCAGGAGCAAAACATTATTTAGAAAAAATTAGAACAACGTATCGAAGATTACAGTGTTTGAATCAAATGTACTGACTTACATAAAAATGTTTTTTCAATGTGTGTCCGCGAAAGCACGAATTTCAAGAGTAAAATAATTTAGATACATATTATTCACAGACTCCTGAAGACAAGAATAAAGAAATTTATCAAAGTATTTTGGTCAGAACGACACGGAAGTTCTACTTACGAATCGTTTTTTTGATGATAAAAATTTCAAATAAGTTTTATCCATTGCTTTTCACAGAACTATCAGCATTTTTTCTTCTTTTTTACATAGCTATGTTATTTTAAACAAACTAATATCTAGTTTTTTATAATTATAAAAGTATTAATTCTATTTAAAGATCCAAATTAATTTAAGCACTTGAAATAATTCTTTTTACAAAAATATGAATAATAAGTAAATTATGTTATATACTAAAAAATTATAAAACGAATTAATTAATGTCTGCAAGGAAAATATAATATTTATTTTAGTATAACTAAGAAAGTATATTTTTTAAAAATCTAATAATTTCATGTACTTTTAATTTTTGAAATGATTGATATAGTGATATGAAATGTAAGTAAATAAAACAATCTATTAACAAAATTACAGTAGTAATAATTTATAATACAATTTTATATCACAATACTTAAACCTATTAAGTTTTTCATTCATTATGCAGATATTTGGGATAAACTATTTGCATATTGAAATTCAGAACTATTTTCATATTCACACATATCCAATGCTATTACACAACTTTCACGAACTACACGTTTATCATCTTCTAAATAATTTTTCAAAATGTCAAAGCAGTAGGGTGTCGCTATAGCTCCAAGAGCTTCAGCGCACTCATGTCGAACCATTTCATTTTCATTTTTATCCTCAAGAGTTTCCTTCAAATGAGGTACGCTTACTTCTTCTTGTAATTGACCAAGAACAAATGCAATCTCATGGCGGAATAGTGCACTTCCTGCCTTTAATCCTATAACAAATGATGCAAGTTTATAGTAATTATCAATTAAAAGTTTTTATAAATTTAAAAGTACTCCAAAAATTAACCTTTGGCAAGGGCAAGTACACTTTCTTCAGATCGCAAGTTCCTTAAAGAAAACATTGCTCGGTATCTATCAAAGAGAGTTGCATTCTCATCTAAAAGAATTTCAGTTAGCTCTTTAATATTTCTTGTTTCAGCTGGTGGTGCTGGATCAACAGAAGCATAGGGATTTTCTGACAGATTTAATTCTTTTGATTTTGTTTCATCTATCCACTTTAATCTTTTCAGAGCAAGTTCACATGTCTCAGCAACTTCTTTAACTGTATCTTTACTATATTCTTCCAGAAGGTTTATAACACTTGTATCACCAATTGCACCCAATGCTTCTCCTGTCAAGTATTTAATTTATGATTATTAGTTTGTAATGAACGACCATACTCTTTATATTTTACAATTATTTTAATAAATTGTATACCAACCAGCTTCATGACGAACCATTGGCTCCTGGTTTACATTTTTTAGAACATTTACCAGAATTGGTATAGCACTAGAATCTTGCATTTGTCCAAGACAATATGCGAGTTCATGTTTTAACAGAGCTGAAGGATCATCAAAACCTTTTTTTATTTGGTTTATTGCCAATGATCCTCCAATATTTTTCAGAGTGAATAAGGCCCGAAACCTTTCTTTTAATGGTCGGTTTTGATCATTTAAAACTTTACCTATAGATATGATTTCTTTTTCTTGAATGGGTAACATTTTGATTTTTGTGAATGAACTGTGCAAAATATCAAAATAAATTTTCTATTAAGCAATGATTAAATTGATCTAAAGTAAATGATTAATAGGTTTTCCATTTAGATTTATAATTTTTTTGATTGTTTATTTTATTTTATATGAAAATGTCATATTCTTCACAATTAAAACATAAAATGATAAAAGTGAAAAAGAATGTGCATATACTTATATACTTAATATGTGTAACATCAAGGTGTTGAAGCTTATTTATAAAGTGCATAAAAAGGTGAATTTTCTATATACTACCACAATGCAAAACTAACTTAAAGATAAAGTAAAATATTATCAAATTCTCTAAGTGTCAAATCTATAATCATTTTACATTTATTCTTTTATAGATTCTTTTATTGAATGGGTAACACATTGATTAAACTAACCTTAGCAGAACAGGAGGTATATCTTCTCACCGAATGTAACGTAATATGAATGGAAAGTAAAATAAGGGCTTCGAAAAATGAATTTCTTGATTTAGCATTTACAAAACAATTTCACTAATTTTCACCACTATTTAATCTAAATAATTTTGTTGAAGGAAAAGAAAAATAAAAAATTGACTGAGAACATCCTTGGCAAAGGAGTAAAGACTAAGGGTGCGATTCCATGGCGTTCCGAAAAATTAGACGGAACCATTTAAGCCCGTGAGAGCGAGAGAGACATTCACGGAAGAACCTCTCTCTCGCACTCACGGGCTTAAATGGTTCCGTCTAATTTTTCGGAACGCCATGGGATCGCACCCTAAGGTCTGTTTAAAACACGAGGTGTGTCCGAGTTACTGACTGTTCTAATACGTTGCAGTGACAGTCATAAAACGTAAAACGAATGTATTATTGTATACAGTGTAACGGGAGGCCTGGAGAAATCTTTTGTAATTCCGCGAACCGAACCCTAGAACACGGTGCCGTCGAGTGCTACTTCTACGCCAAGCACTCGGGGTTGATGTTCTCTGGATCCCTGTTTACAAATGTCGAGTTCACGATTGAACTCGACTTTTCCGTGTGCCGGAAAGGGTTAATACTCGCGCTAGCTAGACGCGAGGCGCGGCCACTCAGAATGATCGTCGTCTTGGTTCGACGATCCCGCGGAGGCGGCGGTATCCGGAAGAAGGTTAGGTGAAGGTTAATAAATAACGAGTGGTCTTGGTTACATTCAAAACTATAACAAGATCTATTCTAAATTATCCTATACAAAATACGCGTCGCGTTGCGCGTTGACAAGAAGGCGGGGGATCCGCCGCTCGGCGCGGGCGGATCGATGTGATTGTTTTTCGCTGGGCCGGCTCTCAAGACACCGGCCGCTCGCAGCTGCGCGCCGAAAATACAAATCAATCGCTGCGCGGAAAATAGGCGAAGAGTCTTACCGGGAGGGAGTGCACTCCCCTCGTCGCTCGCTCACGAATCCGCTCCTGCGTCAGGCCTTATCCTCCGGTCGACTTCGGAGTGTTCAGGCCGAGTCTTAACGTCCAGCGTTCACCTACAGACGCTTCGGACCCCAGGAGTGGCTCGGATTGCTCACGTGCGCTGCTCTTCGTGGTCGGTACGTGTACGGGCGCTGCTCTGCACCGGTGAGGACGCACGATACCGTTTTCTTCGCGGACGATCAAATTAACTCGCGTACCCGCGGTTTGACAGCCCGAGAGAATCTGATTCAAAAAGAATCGGGCGCGACTTAGCAACGGTCAAAGTCGCGCCTGCCCCGTGCGTAGCTAACGCGAATACATCGTCCGAGCGATGTCAATACTCGCTCGAGATATACGAATTCGCGGGAACGAGAGCCTAACGGGTTCGATAGAATACGGAGGACCGAGATGCTTATCTTCTCCGTATTTTATCTTGGAACCTCGTTATACCCCTCTCCCAGACATTGCGTAGCGGGAGAGAAGCAACTCGATACTGAGGCTCTCGTTCGATTCGACTTACGTCGTCGTCGGCGGCAGAGACGACAGTTCCGGATACGCGCGGATCAGCTCGTGTACTAAACGGCTGATCAGACGATCCACGTCGAGGGATCGTCCGCACGCACACGGTGGGTCGCTCATCACCGTAATTCCGCTGAATTCCAACGGCGGTCGAGACCAATCCCAAGACGATTGATGGACCGGAGACTGTTGGCACTTCTGGCGCTGGAACTCCGGTCGACAACTGCCGTCATTCCTCCAAGGTTGACTTGGCAGATCATCTCGTCTTCTTCTTGTCTTCGTCTTCGGGCCCTCTTTCCGCTCCGGGCAGGCCCAGTAAAGGTGCGTTGGTGACCTACACGTCCAACACAATTTTCTGGTTGGACTCGGTGGTGGGGAGTTATATGCTCCGAGCGCGTTCCTCGATCTTGACGAGCGGTATACTCGACTATCCAACCCCTGCTGGATATACCGCTGTTTGGGACGTCGAGAGGCTACCGTCGTCCAAGGATTCGAACCTGTTCCTTGATTCGAACCCAGTCCACTCGAGGGTTTTCTGCCTTTATCTCTTTTGGATAACTTTGGAGGTCGTTGCATGGCCGCTGCATACGCCTCTTTTTCCCTGTCGAGCTGGACTTTTGAAGACTTCGGGACGACTTCTTGTTGTCTTTAGTCCCTAGGTCCGATCGAGGTTGCTTTGCAGAGTGTTTGGCTGCACCTGCGGCTCGTTTCTTGTTAGGCGCAGCGGAATTATGAAGTGACGACATTTGCGCGCGTAGCTGGCGCAGCTCGTCGTGCAGTCGCCTCACTTCTTCGCTTAGGCGCCTAACTTTCTCCTCCTCCAATTTACGCGTCTGATTACATTCGCATTCGCAATGACGCTCGCCTTCTGCTTGCGTCGATACGTCGCGAAATTGCGAAGTAATCAGCGTTCGGTCCACCGGTTGTGCCGTCCCCAGACTATCGATCTCTTCCTCGTTGCTCCTTGGAAGGCTTGTCTGCTCTTCGTCTTCAGGAGTCTTTGAATGAGTAATACAGCCGTCCGATGCCGATATATTCCATAAACGGGCCATATCAGACGCTTCGGACAGGGGAAGTTTGGAAAATCTCCCTTCCCCAGGCTGCATTTACTCCGTCGTCTTGGGCTTGGGAGTATTCAGCACAGCCGTTCGGTGCCCTCAGGCAGTCTGTATACGCCAAGCGACGTGAAGTATCAGACTTCTCGAACAGGGGGAAGCTTGGAGAATCTCCCCTCCCCCAGGCTGTGCTTACTCCGACGTCGATTTCGTGGATGGAAGCTGAAGATGATGGCGATGGTGCGGTTGCTGCACAGCTGTCCGAAATCCATGTGCGGTCTGCATTCCCCTCGCGACTCGCGTCCTCGGATTCTTCGGACTGGAAGGAGATCGGGGAATCTCCCCTCCCCCAAGCTGTGCTGCACCTTAGGTGCACCTGGACATCACCCGGTCCTCCCGCTGGAGATAAAGTGCTCCGTGGTGACGTAAGAGCCTCGTGTCTTACGTCGGGAGGACTGCCTGCTCTTTGGTTCCTCATCTGCAAGACATGTGTCCTTATGGAACTCAGCAAGTTGTTGTCGACTGCTTTGTTCGACGCCAATTGCTGAAACAGGCTGTGGGTTGAGGGATCGGCAATTCGGTTCACTTCTGGAGCGCCGCTTGTATTGAGGGTCGTCGTGTTGACGAACTTATTCCTGCAATCGAGCCTCCTTGTGAACTGCTCGTAATCACTTCCACTTATTTCTTGTGTGAAGTGGGCTGGGTTGTAACTTCCCATTAGCCATTGAGCGATTCGCTTAGAATCCCCCTCGAGATGTCCGGTGCTTCTTAAATCTAGAGCTATATTTGCTTCTATTACAGCTTCAAAGCTCAGCTCTAGATTTTTGCGCCAATGCTCCATCCTATCGGCTAGTTCTTCTGGGGTCGATGATTCCATCTTGCGAAGCTAGACCGATTATATAAAAATTTGGTGACGAATTGTGTGTGTATGCGCAACTAACTGCTGAGATTCTCTCTCTAATTGGCCGTCTGTTACGCAAATTACAATGTTAGAATTCTAACTACCCCACACAATTGTCCCAAGCTGCTCGAGAATGACGTATCTCGATGCAGCTAGCTAGGGAGAGAGCGTGGCTATTCCAAAAAAAAATTCGCGACGATAACGATTTAAATAATTCCCGCAACCAAAAAAAAAGGATGAAAGTATTCTCACTTTCGACCGGCTGCACGCACAGGCACGGTCAAACCAAAAAAAAATCGCGTGAAAATCGCTTTAAATCTCGCGTCAAAAAAAGGAATTTAATTCTCGCCACATATGACGACGAAAACAACGATAATCGTCGTTTAAATGCTCTCGCCCTGGCTTTACAGCAGTTTAAAAGGCTCGGGCTAAGTATACACAATACTACCCGAGCATAAACATAAACACACACAAAAACAAGCAATCGGGTGTTTTGTGTTTATGTTTGAATGCGCGTCGCGAGCCTTCTTGTCTGTTTGTTTACGCCCGGCACCTCGAATTGGCGAGTTTAAATCACTGCGCCTATCAGCTGTACCGGCATATGGCCATTGGCCATCAGCTGAATAGTCGGGTGCAGTGATTCGCGCCCGGGCGAATTTAAACGAACCGCGATTTGAATAGGCCGGTCTCGAACGTACCGGCCGCTAACCTTCTCCTTAAATCCAACACGTTAGGGCGCCATTTGTAACGCGCGGACTAAAAAAAGACTTTACAGAAAAATAACTTGACGCGTTGCGCACCGACAAGAAGACGGGATCCGCCGCTCGGCGCGGGCGGATCAAGGTATCTATTTTCGCTGGGCCGGTGAACGCACCACCGGCCACTCGCCGCTGCGAGTCGAAGATACTCAAATAAATCGCTGCGCGGGAAGTACAAAGAGGCTTACCGGGAGAGGAGTGCACTCCCCTCGTCGCTCGCTCACGAATCCGCTCCTGCGTCAGGCCTTATCCTCCGGTCGACTTCGGAGTGTTCAGGCCGAGTCTTAACGTCCAGCGTTCACCTACAGACGCTTCGGACCCCAGGAGTGGCTCGGATTGCTGACGTGCGCTGCTCTTCGTGGTCGATACGTGTACGGGCGCTGCTCTGCACCGGTGAGGACGCACGATACCGTTTTCTTCGCGGACGATCAAATTAACTCGCGTACGCGCGGTTTGACAGCCCGAGAGAATCTGATTCAAAAAGAATCGGGCGCGACTTAGCAACGGTCAAAGTCGCGCCTGCCCCGTGCGTAGCTAACGCGAATACATCGTCCGAGCGATGTCAATACTCGCTCGAGATATACGAATTCGCGGGAACGAGAGCCTAACGGGTTCGATAGAATACGGAGGACCGAGATGCTTATCTTCTCCGTATTTTATCTTGGAACCTCGTTATAACAGTTATTTACAAAATCTCTGCATTTTGCTTACATTTTTATTGATATATATCCACTAACTATTAACCACTTCGCGCTAGTTCACAGGAACAAAAGGACATATACGTTACTTGTAAGTTGTAACTTATCCCTCGGGGTTTCCGTTAATTTCGACCAATGAAAAAGCTATTCTACGGAGAATACACCAATAGGAAGCAAGGAACAAGTTACGATTATCTAACGTATGTAAAATCACCTTAATAAAAGTCACAACTGACTTTACCGACTTCACAGCTTGTCAGCTGTTTCGATAGTCCTACCATTACCGACCGAACAATTCACATAGTTTCAAGCTGATTAAAAATAAAATACGTCGAATCACAAAAAATCAAGAGAACACTCTTCTGTGTTTTTTAACGTTCTACCACCCAGTCAAAGTTTGGAGTCGAAATATCAAGTCATTTTTGCAAAAACTTTGAACAAAGCGAAATTTAATTTCGTTCAAAGTTTTTGCAAAAACAACTTGATATTTCGACTCCAAACTTTGACTAGGTGGTAGAACGTTAAAAAACACAGAAGAGTGTTCTCTTGATTTTTTGTGATTCGACGTATTTTATTTTTAATCAGCTTGAAACTGTGTGAATTGCTCGGTCGGTAATGGTACGACTATGGCACCCCCTTATTTACTATATTGCCTTCCATTGTGGCACTACGCTTTGTGGGTTGCGGCTTGCGGGTGCGGACTGCGAGTGCGAGAGTTGGCAAAAAACAATCAGTTTTCGGTTATTTGTTGCTTTGTATTATGATGCCTTTATACTGTTATATGAATAGAAAATGTAAGAATATTTTAATATTGTTAATCTAGTTACGTTGGCTTGATTAATTATTAGGAATTAGTTCATTGAATTACCTGCCTCTGGCAGGTACCTTATTAAAAAAAAAATAATCTTGAAGGTTAGGTTAGGTTGAAAGATCTCCAAGGTTGACGTTTGGTATGCTATAATACTGTGGTTCTACGAGTCTCAAACTATGCTCACACTTTGTAATACTATAAAAATACACTTGACATTTATTTTATAATAATGTCTAAAATGAGAGCCCAAGACAAAGACAATAAAACGCTTCCAGATAAACTGAGACAATTTTTTCGCATCAATAAGGGTAAGCTGTAAAAAAGTAAATACTAAATTTCATGTTACTTATTAATTATTGCTGCAACAATTGAATTTGTGCAATTTTAGGGAACTTCAAAAGTAGAGAAGATATTACATTAACTCATGGCATCGAAAAAGAAATAAGTTCAGATAGTCCAGTTCACTGTCGCACAAAAGTTATTAAAGATTTAAGCGATGCAGTTCTAAACAATCTTTGGGAAGATGTAAGTTTAAGTTAAATAATTTTCTACTATATTTGATTATGTGTAGTAAAGCTACATTAATTTTGTAAATAATTCAATTTCATGTAGTTCATTTAATTCATAATTACTTCCTCAGTGTGCTGCAGAGAAGCTATGGTATCTTGTTCAAGACTTATTGGGACAAGATGTTCCACGGGAACACAGACAAATTACCTTGCACTTTTTAAAATGCCTTGTTCAAGGCCAATATTCAAGGTTATCACCTTTAATGAGAGTAAAATTCTTTAATGTTGTCAAAGAACATGATATTCCTGAGGATATTGGACTAAGGTAAAATAAAAATTCAATAATTAATTTTGATTGTAATAATTAATTATTATTTTTTCTTTTTTTATCAGACTTGAGCTTTTACAAAGTTTAACTGAGAATGGAAAGGACATTGTACATTTAGAAGAAAAAATGGGTCCTTTCTTGCTTTCATGGATGCCAACAGTGACAGGTGCTGATGGAAAACGGGGTGCTGAATTTTTATCATTGCTTGTAAATGTTATAAAATTTAATTCAGCTTGTATCGATGAAGATATTATATCTGGTCTTGTTCAGTAGGTTTAAAAAATTCTTTTATAAATTTATTATTCTTTGCAAGAGATTTTTTAAAATACTTTTACATTTTAGATACATCTGCCACTTATGCTATTATAGTAACAATACAGAGGTTGTTTCTGCAAGTTTGGAGGCTCTTGATGCAATTGTTTGTTATAGTAAATTGCAACTAGATTCTTTACAAACGTTCATTATTGCTTTATGTCGTAGTGTAAATGTTGAAACTTACTGTCAAATCAGTTGGAAGGTAAATTTTTCTCAGAAATGATAATGCTTATACGTAGTTTATATGCTTGATATCCATTTATATATTACAGATAATGCGTAATTTGTTGGGAACACACATGGGCCATTCAGCATTGTACAAAATGTGCTCATTATTAGAAGAACCTAATTTTCAAAAAGATGTTCGACTTTTACGAGGAGCTGTATTTTACATTAATATGGGTTTATGGGGGTCACACAGGATCCCAAAATTGAAATGCACACCATCATCTGTTTTGCCATCATTTTATCAAGCATTAACTTGTAATCATCCTATTGTTATGTATGAAGTTACATTATCTATTCAAAGATTAGTTAATAAATATGGAATGGAGCTTGAACAACCAACCTGGAGCATTATTTTGGATATAATCAAACAAGTTATTGCACATACTGGTGAATATATACTTTATAATATTTCAATAAAATACTATGAATAATAGTAATTATTATAATTCGATAATTTTTTCAATCTTAGAAAGTAGTAATCAGCCAGCTACAAAACAAGTTTCTGCAAGTTTACATGAAACAATTAATAGTATTGAAAATCTTTTAGATAATAATTGCTATAATGGAAATGTTCAGAGATTTTATGAACTTGTTGAGCGTTGTTCTGATCAAAGACCTGTAAGTTTTTCGTGGCATATCTTTATTTATTTTAAATAATTTTAAAGTATAGTAATACCATACCATTTTTTAACAGGAAAGCTCAGTTCTTAAGCTTATCGATTATAGAGCATCTATGATTGGCCCAACATACTATCAGTGGCAATCCAAGTTAAGTTCTTTAATTGAACGTTATTATAAAATTGAAACAAGAACAAATATTAGAGTTAAGGTTCTCGATGTTTTAACCAACGTGATCCAAGTTAACAGGTACAGCTAAATAGTACATTTGATTTTAACAACCAATTTTTATATATATTTTTACTTTATATTCTGTATAGATCTAGATATGAAGATGAGCTTATTGAGCGAATTGTTGTTCCACATTTACAACATGTAGAAATGGATCCTGATGTGACAATACGTAATTTTGCCGCTTACTTGTTAGTCGATATATGCTTAGAATGCGAATCAAAAAGATGTATAGAGTTGCTTGACATTTTGGAAAGGGTAAGTTTTAAAGTTAATTATCTATTTTTAAGTCAACAACACAGCAAATTAAATATTATAATTATATTTGCAGATTATAAATAAGCCATTTTCACTAGATACACCGGTACAAGTGGATAGTGACATAAAAGATGTAAAAACCGCAGTCGTTGGAGTTATTAAAGTTTTAACACAAAAAGTCTATCGTTTGCCTTCTAGTCATGCTATTCGCGCTTACCAAGTACTTGTAAATCATTTGGAACTCCACTATCAAGATCCTAAGGAAATTTTTCGGGACGTTTCAACGATCCGTTACCTGGTTTGTGAAAAAAAAATTTGAATTTCCTTTTTGTTATAAATAATTATCATCAGATAATGTTTCAAATAGCTGTAAATTTAGACATTAATAATACATTTTTGCGTTTTAGATTTTCGAATGTTTTTTGAAGGCCAGAGCCAACGGCCTGGGCCACCTAGGTTTTCCAGATTTGAATACGGGCGTCGTAAATCGTTACAGCCCATTTCTCGTACTTGAAAATAGCGCTTTTAATTCAAACAGTAGTGGAGCAAGTCCTCCTCCAGCTAGTCCCGTACCAATGCAAAGTGGATCCTGTCAAATCACGAACATCTCTCTAGCACATGCGTGCAAAGCCGTCACAACAGCGATAAAACAGGAAAAAGGTGAATTTGAAATATTTTTTTAAATAAAAGACAATCCTTTCAGAAGAACGTTTATTAAACGAGTTTATTTTATATTATTCGAAGATTGGCAAGTTTTGCAGTTGATATTGAAAGAGTTGCCGTCGTTGTTGCAAAATAGAGCATTAATTTTATCGCGGCACAGCAATGATATTGGTTCTCTAACAAGTGCACTTTGCTCTATGGTATGAAAATTCATCTTTAAATTTTTGTGTTTAGTTTTATCAGATACTGATCAACATTATCACTTTTTTAGATTGATGACAAAAATTTTAGACCAGCTGATTCATTGCAAAATGTTTTGTACAACGTCCCTCCTAAATTTACATTTTCTGAATTCAGAGTACATTTTTTCCCTGTTCTAGTGTCTTGTACATCTTACCATGCGCACTTCGATTTAAATACACAACAACGTCTCATCAAATGTTTCGAAGTAAGATTGCTGATTATATCTATTTTATATAGCAAAAATAATTAAACTGTATTACTGCATTCATGTAGGACGGTTTAAGAACAACTTGTGCCAGTCAATGCGTCACGAGTCTTATGACTTGTACTCTGGAGATGCGCGATACTATGAGCAAACTCGTATCTAATGTTCTTTTGAGTCTATCAAAAATATCAGATACGGTCCACATCGCTATTCCAATATTAGAATTTCTATCGAGTAAGTAATAAGAGTGAAAATTTTTTTAAAGGAAAAAAGAAGAATTGGTTTTTTCATGTTGAATATAAATATTTTAGCGCTCACGCGACTACCTAAGGTTTTCGTAAATTTCACCGATGATCAGTACATGTCAATATTCGCCATAATGTTGCCTTATACAAAACCAACTAAATATAATCACTATACAGTGTCATTAGCACATCATGTTATAGCAGTATGGTTTTTAAAATGTCGCCTTCCACTTAGGCGCAATTTCGCTAGATATATTACTAAGGTAAGTCAATCTTAAATTTTCAGTATTCATTGAGCATTATTATTTATAATATTTTCATACTTTTACAGGGCCTGAAAACGAATGCTAAAATGCTTTTAGAAGAAGGGAACATATCAAAACCAGATATCAGCCTTAGTAATGAAGATTCTTCCAACAGAAAACGCAGTTCCAGTTTGACTGAACAAGTTAGTTGATAAAAATTAACCATAAAATCAAATTAATTGACAATATATTCATTTACATTTTGCCTATTTAGGGAAGTCGGGCTCGACGATTTGTGAGAGAAAATAGAGCGCTGGACTTGAAGCCGCCAGTAGATAAAGCTTTAATGAATTTCCATGTAGAACTCACGGAAACTTGTATAGATCTGATGGCACGCTACTCGTATTCTATGTACTCAGCACGTCCGAAAAGGTAGATACACAAGTCCTTTATTCATAACATGATCTTAATATTTTTTATTCTCGCTGTAGAAAATTCAGCTTCTTTATTTTGCAATATAAACTTTTTAACGCAAAATGATGTATATTTCAGGCTTTTGGCTGCCGATTTCCTTTTGAAAGAGGGCCACTCAGTAACGTGGATCCTTGGTAACAAACTGATTACCGTGACGACGAGTGGCTGCAGCAACAAGGCTATGCGTGGTCCTCTGTGCGATAACTGCTGGTCCGCTTGCAAGGCTAACCCCGACCAGGCGAGATCCAGCCACTCAAGTTTACTACGTGCCTCCAGTGCAGAGGGCAGTAAAGAGGACAAATTGTCGCGGCAATCGTCGGGCGGTCACGCGAGCTCCAGCGCCAATACCGCGGCCAACTCACCCACCGAGGAGAATCGAAGGACGCTAGAAGACATGGACCCCTTCAGGTCGAGAGACATGAGCACCGAGATGTCGGACAGGACGGATTCGCAGCACCAGACCGAGGCGCAGAAATTGGAGCAAATGATCAATAAGGAGAAACAAGAGGAGCACCAGCCATGCGCCTGCTGGTGTCAGGGCTGGGCGGAGATCTACATAAGGAGGCCGACAGGCGATATGTCCTGGATTATGAGAATACAGAACTCAATGCATCTGGATACGCCATACGACTTGCCGCTCGACAATATCACCGCTCTCTATATGCCTACGGCGGATATGATTGCCCAGAAGAGTCAGGATCAAGTTTCAGAAATATCGGAAGATGAGGTTCCTGTAAGCCAATACCCTGAGCTACTTTAAAATCGCCTAAACATACTAGTAAATGGTTTTGTTTAACTTTTAATGAATTGTAACTTTAATTTAGGATAACACGGAAAAGAATCTTGAATCTAATCAATACGAGGCTAGCAGTGTTATCCGATCTGGAGCATCGTCTTCCTCTGGGCCAATTGACATTCCAGGCTCGCCTGCTCGACCGAGCCCCTCCAGACCAAGTCCACGCGATAGTCTTGAAAGCTTAGAAGAGGGTGAAGAAGGTAAATAAGAAAACAAGATATTATATTTTTTATTACAATACAATATCTTACAATTATCAAGCACAATTTTTATTATCGATTATGTAGAGTCTAGAAAATCACGGAACCCAGTCCGCAGATCCAACTCTAGTCCTGAAATGAGCTCGAATTGGAAAAATCCTTTCTTAAGTAAAGAAAAATTAAATCTGCCACAGGGTGAGCGCGATGACGTTAACAACGAACTAGATGTTAAATCAGATCCTGATCTTAAAAAACATATCAAGAATACGTATTCCAAAGATATGAGGTAAGATTATTTATTGCTCAATGATCAATACAGGATATGTTGCTGTACAAAGTTTACGTTTATTCTATTAAACTATTACCTGAATATCGCAGAGTTAGCTGTGAAGCTATACCGGAGGAAATATCTGGAATGGGTACCACACCGCCTTCCACTGAAAACGCTGGAGAGCATCCGCCAGGCTTGTTGTCGCAAAGATCTTATCCTGGAGCAAGTCAAGTTCCGCCTTCTACAGCCAGTACTACAACGAGTAACACTGTACCACCCTCCCCAACTGCTACGCAGGTTATTATCATCTCATCGATTGCTTTACCTTTATTATTATGTCCATAATTACAAGTTTAATGATTTAATACATTTGTTTTGGCAGCCTCCTGTAAACTTGTTATCGTCACAATCGCAAATTGGTACGAAACCACCTCAATCACCAACACAAGTCTATCCACGATTAACGAATTTGGATTCGAGTCATAATCGACAATCGTGGGTCGTCGATAAACCACCAATCGGGAGAAATCCTCTCATAGAAAAGGTATTTATTTCAAAAGTACATTAATGTTCTAAAAATTGTTGGGTACTGAATATTAAATTTTCATTGTAGCTTCGAGAGGACAAAGCTGACCCATCTGCATTGCCACCGCTTGCGTTCCGCGATCGTGGTTATACGATATCTGTAATGAGTCCTGCAAAAATCAGGCGGAATAATTCCCCTCGTATAAAGGATCCACCAACACAAATGAATCTACCTAATAACAGAAGTGGAATCAACCCTAGGTATAATCAAATAATTTAAATGATTTTTGTTATAATAACGTAAATTAAATACACTCTAAAATATAAATTTCTTTTGCAGTTTTGTATTTCTACAATTGTATCATTCAGCACACTTTGGACCAAATACAGAAAAGCCACTATTAGTTCCACAAGCGAATACTCTTCTACAAACATCTATTACGAATTTAGATAGGATGCAACCTTATGAAACTCATAAGATTGGAATATTATATGTTGGTCCAGGACAAACTTGGAATGAATCGGAAATCTTGGCAAATCAACACGGCTCATTGCGCTATGCACAATTTTTACAAAGTTTGGGTACTCTTATAAGACTTAAAGATGCAGATGAAAGTATTTTTCTTGGTGGACTCGACCGTAACGGCGAAAATGGAAATTTCGCGTACATTTGGCAGGACGACGTAACGCAAGTAGTATTTCATGTAGCAACTTTGATGCCTACCAAGGCAAGTGATCCTAAGTGCACTTCTAAGAAGCAGCACATTGGCAATAATTACGTTTCGATTGTATATAATGAAAGTGGAGAACCGTACAATATACAAACTGTCAAGGTACGTAATTAGATTCACAATTACTAAAAATTGTTAATGAATTGGTTGAATATTAAAAAAAAATGTATTTGTAAATCATTTTTCAGGGACAATTTAATTATGCTTGTGTTGTTATTCAACCTCTGGATCATGGAACTAATCAAGTGACAGTGCAAGCAAGAGAGGAACTTAGTGAACATATTGGGCATAGTGAGCCCAAAATTATTTCTGACCAAAATTTGGCTATTTTATCTCGCCAATTGGCTCTACATGCAAATGTAAAAATTATTTTTCAATACGACTCATACTTGCGTTGAGAGCACTCCTGTGCTCCTTGATGTCTTTAAATTTTAAATTATTTTATTTTATGCAAGCTATAGTCAATGTTATGTTTGTTTTCAGTTGGCCTCCATGGTTTGTTCTTCTTTGAAACAAACAGATCGAAATCCCTATGCTTCCAACTGGTTAGAGCGACTGCGTCATATTAAACGTTTGAGGAAGCGAATTCTCGAAGAATTGTTACGCAAAAATCCTAATGACGATACGATTAAGAATTCTTTAGAAGAAGAAGATAAGTTAAGAATTGTAGATGATATTGTTCAAGACTTTACGGACTTTACAACATAGACAAGGTGTTTTTATAAAAAAAAAAAGTGATAGTGATTTCATGTAATTGTGTATGAAAAAACTACAGATACTGTACTAAAATAAATTTATTTATTATTAAAAATTTAATAATATTTATATTTTTATTCCAATATTATAATAAAATAATTTATTTATATTTTTATTTTATAGACACACGCACGCATGCACGCACGTAGACACACTTTTTTTAATATTTAATTTAGGTTTAAATCTTAGAGATATTATTATATATTTTTTGTTTTTCATATCTATATATAATATGTATATAATATATTACTTCTCAATTCTCACTAGAATTATAGAGTAGCCGCTGTAAATTAAATATTAACGATTTTAATGTTAATAAATTATTGTAATGTTATGAACGCTGCCCGGCAGCGTTAATTTTTCCAAAAGTCTACAGTCTACACCCACAGTTCATAACGGTAGACTAAATTAAAATGCTCCACGACAAAAATAAAAATTCTAACAATATGCTCTTGTAATCTTAAATTATAAGGGTGTGTCCAGAATAGGACGGAAACTGCTTGCGCAAATATAAGCTTTAGTAATTTCTAGTGAAAATTTAGGGATATCTGGTAATTAAGGTTCAAAATCACTAGATATCCCTAAATTTTCACTAGAAATTACTAAAGCATAGATTTGCACGAGCAGTTTCCATCCTATTCTGGACACACCCTAAAGGGCAATGTACATAATGCCCTAATCACATAACCGCGTACGATCGCGTACGTCTAAGTACAACCGCGTCCGACGTTAAGGAAGAATCTAGTGATTTTCGCTGTTGCCAACAGCGGCAATGTCAGTGCAATAACTAGTACTTTCGAGGAACAGACCTACTCACACGAAGTGCAGTAGATCGGAGTAACGCTTGCTTGTTTATGTCTGTTGTCGTTATTGTAGTAGCCGACTTTCGTATACGTAGGTCTGTTCCTCGAAAGTACTAGTTATTGCACTGACATTGCCGCTGTTGGCAACAGCGAAAATCACTAGATTCTTCCTTAACGTCGGACGCGGTTGTACGCAGACGTACGCGATCGTACGCGGTTATGTGATTAGGGCATAAGCGCCGTTCTGCTCTGCTCCGCTCTGGGCCCTTTCTACATATGTGTGTTCTGTCTGTTCTAGACAACTTATCTCTATGTCTGTCTCTGTCTTACATAAACGGAACAGATATATCTGTCTTTGTCGGGAACACACAGAACACACAGAGGCCTTTCTACATATGTGTGTTCTATGTGTTCTGTGTGTTCCCGACAAAGACAGATAGATCTGTTCCGTTTATGTAAGAGAGAGACAGACATAGAGAGAAGTTGTCTAGAACAGGCAGAACACACATATGTAGAAAGGGCCCAGAACACACATATGTAGAAAGGCCCCTGCTCTGCTCTGTTCTGCTCAAACCCGGTCCAATTTCAGTTCAGTTCCGTTTGTAAGCGATTTTCCCTTTACTTGTTTCAGAATTCTGGAACGGATTAGAGTGGAACGGAGCAGAGCGGAGCAGAGAGGAACGGCGCTTATGTACATTGCCCTTAAAAGAAGTTCATTAGGAGCAATGTACATAAGCGCCATTCTGCTCTGTCCGCTCTTCTCTGCTCTGCTCTGTTCTGCTCAAACTCGGTCCAATTTCAGTTCAGTTCCGTTTGTAAGCGATTGTCCCTTTACTTGTTTCAGAATTCTGGAACGGAATAGAGCGGAACGGAGCAGAGCGGAGCGGAGCAGGGGCCTTTCTACATATGTGTGTTCTCTGTGTTCCCGACAAAGACAGATATATCTGTTCCGTTTATGTAAGACAGAGACAGACATAGAGAGAAGTTGTCTAGAACAGACAGAACACACATATGTAGGGGCCTTTCTACATATGTGTGTTCTGTGTGTTCCCGACAAAGACAGATAGATCTGTTCCGTTTATGTAAGACAGAGACAGACAAAGAGAGAAGTTGTCTAGAACAGACAGAACACACATATGTAGAAAGGGCCCAGTAAGGGCTCAGAGCGGAGCAGAGCAGAACGGCGCTTATGTACATTGCCCCTTATATCGATTATTTAAACTAAAGAAAGGGTTATTTATTAGTTAAACTGTTAAACATAAGGGGGTGACATAGTCGTACCATTACCGATCGAGCAATTCACACAGTTTCAAGCTGATTAAAAATAAAGTACGTGGAATCACAAAAAATCAAGAGAACACTTCTGTGTTTTTTAACGTTCTACTACCCAGTCAAAGTTTGGAGTCGAAATGTCAAGTCGTTTTTGCAAAAACTTTGAACAAAGCGAAATTTAATTTCGTTGCTTCGAGTTCAAACGTGGGATGCCACATGGGATCCCATATCAAATTCACACGTGGGATCTCGTGTGGGATTCCACGTGGGATCCTATGTGGGATCCCGTGTGGTTTTTTTCATTAGGGTAGCCTCTTGAGTTGGTTGCGTCATGGACCCACGGACTGATGCAACGTTGCCCGATGAATTACTAGAGTTGTTTACTACTGGTGACTCATAACTCGTTCCTCGCCATGCTCAACCGTCTTGCATTCCAGAAGCCCTTTGCTAATGGCCCTTCTCAGAATTGTTGACCTCGAGGAGTTTATTTATATTCATGCTGCCTTCTTAACCGTTGCTGCATTCCTTCTCGTCGGGTAACCATTATCGATTTTCATCCACGATGAAGTCCGTACGGGGTCCTGAAAACAGAGCTTTATCCTACCTGAGCGAGCTGTTCCCTAATTATTATATAGGAATTAATGATAAACAAACGAAAACGAATTTATTAATTAAATAATTAATAACTAAATGGTAGTTGCGCCCGTATAATTCAACTATCAATAGCAAGGTCAACGCGTTAATAAACAAATTGAGATTAGCAATAACAACTAAATAAACGGTAGTAATCTGCGATTAAATTAATAACTATTTCCATAATAAGTAATAATTACGGCATCAATACTCGAGACAAACCGTAATAATAATGAGTTATTGTTAATTAGTCAATTAACTAATTAATATAATGATTCTACTGCATAACATTATTATTAATATGTTATTTATCAGAACTCAATATTCAAGGTTTCATTGTGGAATTGCCTTTATATGCTTCACGACTCGCCATACGCAAACGCAGTTCATAACAGCTAGTCCTCCCCTTCTTTTAAAGCACGAGCCCATGGTTCGGGCTTTTACTAATTGAAATTTCGAAGTTTTGCATAAATCCAAAATTTTTATTTTTAAAGGTGTATAATAATTTATTATTTAAGGTTGAAATCGCGACTTGCCAAGGTGAATCTTAGAATTTCTTTTTGTTTTACGTATTTTAAATATAGGACAAACAAAAATTCTGTATTTAAGGGTGAAGAAAAATTTATTTATTTATTTTTATTTATTTATTTTTTTTTTAGTGTATTAATGAATTTAAAATTTTAAGAGTAGAGTCGCGGTTTTAAGGGAATCTAAACAATGGATATATACAAATTTTCCGCTAGCTGAATCGGTTCACGTAATCGCGCTGACGCCTACGTTTTCGTTTTGTAATCTTACGATACCTATCATATCTTAATCGACGAATTGGGGTGCTTGATTCGCTATCAATAAAACACGCGATGTGTTCACGTCATAATAATTATTATATTTTACTTCTATTCTGTAAAGGGTTCTTTGCCCGTATAATAAACAAATAAACAAATAAAAAATAAACGTCTTATCAGGATATAATCTAGCAAATATTAGAACGAGTTCTATCTGATTTACACCGGATCGTATGGAACATGAACTTTCTAATTATTTAGATCTCGTCTCCTCGTTATTTGGGGTAATGGATGAACTTTGACGCCAATGTTTTGATGAGAGCTCAGCGAAATTTAATTTTGTTATAAATCAAAAGTCTAATATTTTACTGTCTTAAAAGTGAAAATTTATTCACGAGAACGCTCGTCTTCCGAGTAACGGCAACTCATTTTCAACAATTTTCCTCAATGGTTCTCTTTCAAGAACGCTCGCCTTTCGAGTGAGGGCAACTCATGTTCAACAATTTCCTCAACAGTTCTCTTTCAAGAACGCTCGCCTTTCGAGTGACGACAACTCATTTTCAACAATTTCCTCAATGGTTCTCTTTCAAGAACGCTCGCCTTTCGAGTGACGGCAACTCATTTTCAACAATTTTCCTCAATGGTTCTCTTTCAAGAACGCTCGCCTTTCGAGTGACGGCAACTCATGTTCAACAATTTCCTCAACAGTTCTCTTTCAAGAACGCTCGCCTTTCGAGTGACGGCAACTCATTTTCAACAATTTTCCTCAATGGTTCTCTTTCAAGAACGCTCGCCTTTCGAGTGACGGCAACTCATGTTCAACAATTTTCCTCAATGGTTCTCTTTCAAGAACGCTCGCCTTTCGAGTGACGGCAACTCATGTTCAACAATTTCCTCAACAGTTCTCTTTCAAGAACGCTCGCCTTTCGAGTGACGACAACTCATTTTCAACAATTTCCTCAATGGTTCTCTTTCAAGAACACTCGCCTTTCGAGTGACGGCAACTCATGTTCAACAATTTCCTCAACAGTTCTCTTTCAAGAACGCTCGCCTTTCGAGTGACGACAACTCATTTTCAACAATTTCCTCAATGGTTCTCTTTCAAGAACGCTCGCCTTTCGAGTGACGGCAACTCATGTTTAACAATTTCCTCAACAGTTCTCTTTCAAGAACGTTCGCCTTTCGAGTGACGGCAACTCATCTTCAACAATTTCCTCAACAGTTCTCTTTCAAGAACGCTCGCCTTTCGAGTGACGACAACTCATTTTCAACAATTTCCTCAATGGTTCTCTTTCAAGAACACTCGCCTTTCGAGTGACGGCAACTCTTACTCAACAATTTTTCTCAACGGTTCTCTTTCAAGAACGCTTGACGGCCACTCTTTATGCCTCCAGAAAGTCTCTCCAAAAAGGCTAACCAGACGTGGCCGTTGACCACCGGCCCCAAAAACATGTGTCTCTCCAAAACGGCTAACCAGACGTGGTCGTTGACCACCGGCGCCAAAAGCATGTATACTCCTAAGACTGTCCAGTGACTGCTGACCACCGGCGCCAAAAGCATGTGTCCTCTCAAGACTGTCCAGTGACTGCTCACCACTGGTGCCGTACGTGTGTGTCTCGTCGTTAATGTCATAATTTTCAGGTGTGGTGTCAAGGGTCAGAATTGTCGCGGGTTTCAGTCCATAATGGTCAGTTTGTTTGTCGTCAGGTTGGTTCGGCTCATAGGATAAGCTTGGATTAGGATGAATGGATGAAGGAAATTGTGGTGATTGTCGAGGTCTGCGAGTAAGCGGGTTTCACAAGGCGTCCGCGTTTACATTTCGTTTTCCGTCTTTTTAAACTCTGGAAAACCTTTCCCAACGGTTCTCTTTCTTTTTCACACAACCTTGTCCAAATAAAAGAAAATCCAAAATAACAACAAAAAGTGATTTGATAAATAACACTACGCTAATATCAGAGCTCTCGTCAAAATTGGGATATCCAAATCACATTTCAGCGATAAACTAACGACCATCCAGCCTATTGCATTGTAATACGCTATGACCCCTTTTTTGCAATAAACGCAAAATCTTATGTATCGCAGTATTTTCATTTTCCGCCTAGCCTCTGGATCGCGAATGTGATATTCAGTAATCTATTTTCGAGAATCCCTCGATTATTTCTTTACAATTATTGAAGAGGTGGCCCGTTTCTCCACAATGATAGCATCTAGGTTTTTTTTTCGCGACCACGTTATTATCACTCGGATTTACAAAAGCTTCCACTTCCTTATATCCCTGTATGAATTCGTTTACAGAAGTATTTATTTCATCAAAATCCGGAATAATTTGCGCTACTTCCGTTGGTTTCTTACACGACTTACGCGGTTCGCGTTCAGGTACTCCGTTAGAAGAAATACTATCTGTACCGTCTTGACTCGGGTTTGAGACGCACGATTGTAGCTCGTTCGCGAGAAATGAGTTCAACCGGGGTTCAAGGCCATCAATGGCTAGGTTGGAGGTGTTTTGTCTAGGAAGCAAAGCGAGTTGATTATTAATTAAATTTTCTCGCAGCGACGCGTTATCAATCGGTTCGACGTTCCAAATTCTGGATATCTGGCTACTAACCGAATTCGACATTTTGCACAAAGCATTTTTGACAAAGCTGGTTACTCGTGGCAGGCGCTGGTGACCCGTGACCGATGCTGGTGACTCGTGGCAAGCACTGATGACTCATGACAGGTGCTACTGATTTACGATTGATGCTGGTGACTCGTGGCCAGCGCTAATGACTTATGACGGATGTTGGTGACCTTGGCTATGCTTGCGGTTAGGTAGCGTTCTGATCAGATGTGAATTGTTGAGAGCGAATTTATTTTATTTTTAATTAGCACGTTGGATTTTTTGTGGTTTGCCGAAGTTTTATTGCTTTCTTTTATTTTGTCGAGGATGTGTTTTGGAAGTGGGGGATCGCAGTTTTTGTTTTCGCATTTGGGGTGGAGTTTTCAATTGCGTCTTTTATGGATATGTGGTTAAGTGCGTTATTAATTCGGCTATTTCGATTTCCGTTTTGAGATCTGTGGTCACCGGTTTGTTTGTTAGAAAGTGTTCATTAAATTTAGGCCAGTCCGTTTTTCTAAAGTTAAATTTTGATTTAGTTAAGTTGCAGATATAATTTAAGTCAATGGTTATTAATACCGGGTAATGATCAGAGGTTAACTCATGGATTACATTTACTTGTATATTGTTGTTAATGTTTTTAACAATGGCAAATAAGTCTATTATGTCCGATTTTTTAGGATTTCCGGTTTTATTTATTGGGTGATGTGTAGGTGAGTTTGGTGTGTAAACGAAGAGATTTTGTTCGTCGCAGTATTTTTTAATTTTGTTCCCGAGTGTGTTATTGACTCTACTTCGCCATGATTTATGCTTGGCGTTAAAGTCGCCCGCAGCGATTAAGTTAGTTGAATTTTGAAAATTTTGAAAATTTTATCGTAGTCGTTTTTATCAAAAGAAAGCGATGGCGAGTTATACGTTGAAACGATTGTTAATTCCGAATTTTGAATTTTAATGTTTACCGCGGTAGCTTCAAGAGATTTAAGATTATTAATTAGTATTTCATAATGTTTTATTTCATTTTTAATAACAATAGCTGTTCCGCGACCGTTATCATTTCTATAAGTTTTATATCCGGTGAAATTAAATTTATTATACTGGCGGAGGAGAGTTTCGCAAATTAGAAAGATGTCAAGATTTTGTTCACGAATGAATGTTTCAATTTCTAGCTTCTTTTTGAAGCATCCGTACGCGTTCCAGGTGCACATTTTTAAGTTTTTACTCGAATGAGCCATTTTTAAGTGCGAGGTTTATAAGTGAGCAGCAGAGCTGTGTTGCTCGTTTAATTGCATCTTGTTGGGTTAGTTTACCAGAGAGGATCATCTGGACGAGATTATTGGTTTCGTTAATGTGGTTAATTATGTCATGCATGGGTTTCTGTTTTTGGCTTTGGTTAGATTCGGAGTTAATTTTAGATTTGGTGGAAATCTTACTTGGAGTGCGGTGAGGTGTTTGTGGCGGAGTGGTGTTTGGAGTGTGGTTTATGTATTTTGTCGTGGGTGTCTTTAGGGTGGCTTGTGTTTTAGTGGGGGTTTTTATAAGGGGGGTACCTGTTACAGCATTGCTGTATGTTTTGCGTTATGTGTGTGGTGTGTGTATGTGGTTCGTTTCAGGGTTTGCTTTTATTCTGAGAAGGGGGGAGGTTTTTGGTTGGGTTTGGGTGGATTTTGGGTTGCTTTTACGTGAGGGGGTGGGGTTGTTTTTTGGCGGGGAACTTACTGCTTACTCTATTGAGGCTGGCCGCTGCCTGCTTGTAGGTAAGACAACCCCTGTAGCTGGCTGTATGTGAGCCGTCGCAGTTTGCGCAAGTACCCGGTAGGTCTCGCTCCTTCGTACATGCCGAAGAGGCGTGATCTCCGGCGCACTTGACGCAACGTTCGTCAACCCTACAATTGCCAGAGACATGGTGAAAGCGCTGGCAGCGGAAGCACTGAGTCAGAGCCTTGGGGGGGAGGGGAGCCTTAGAGGAGGGACTTCAAAGTTTTGATGCTCTTTGCAGCCTCTGTGTTATCCAGAGTGACCACAAAAAGCGGGAGTAGGGCGCCATTGTGGCTGCCTCTTTTACGCATTTGTACGACGCTCTGGACAGGGAGTTCATTCTCCAGAAGCTAGGCCTTGATTTCCTCCACAGAACTCGAGGTCGGCAGGTGGCGAATGACTACCTTCATGGGCGGGGTAGCTGAGAAGTCCTTGAAGGTGTAGAAGGAGAATTTTCCTTCTTCAAGGCCCTTCTATAACGTTCGATAATCATCGAAGTTTGGTGCGCATACAGCCATTTCCTGGGTGCGGTGTTTGTTGAGTATAATGGAGGGGGAATTTGCTTTTAATAAGGGCTTTAAGGTCTTTGAAGGTATTGTTTTTGTCATTAATGATGACATTAAAGGAGGGGATTCTTTGGGGTTTTTTAGTTTGGGTCGCAGAGGAGTCGCTTGTTTTTGGGGGGTCCCTGTTCAGCGGCACGAAACGGTTCGCGATTTTGACCGGATTTTCGTCTGCGTCACTGTCCGACGCGCGCGCGTGCTTGGATCGTCTCTTGGGCTTCTGAACGGTGAAGTCCTCATCATCAACGTCCATCGAATCCGCACGTGATATGGAGGTCGAGCTGGACGTCGAGCGTACAGTCGACGACGATGCTTTCGACTCATCGCCGCTGTCCTCGCTCCGCGACAGCGGGATCTCCGCAGTGAGGGAGATGGCGCCATCTCCCTCGTGTGCTCGCTCACTAACTGTACCTGACTCTCTCTCTCTTTCTCTCTCTCTCTCTCTCTCTCTTTGGCTCGAAGTTGGTGCTGTCCTTGAGAAGGCTCAGGGCTGCCGCAAATGCTTCACGACGTGGCCTGGTGCTATTAAGGTTGATGCTGCTGCTGTCTGCTGCTACAATGATGGCTTCTGGTGCTGGTCCTCGATGTTCACACTTCGAGAGTAGAGTGATAGAGACAGAATCTGATCACTGACTCTGACGGCCCGGGGCTCCCTTTTTATATCCCTGACACGGACCTCAAGCCGTTGACGAGAGGGTATGAGAGGAGCCAGTTCCTTTGGTGGCGAAAAGCTGAATCCTCTAATTGAAGTCGGTTCCGAGGGCTATAGGTGCCTAGAAGGGCCGAGAGCTTTCCTTTCTTCTCTTAATCACCGGCGAGCTTCGTGATGGGGAAACACCTGTGGATGCTCAGATCCTGTCCGAAAATCCCCTCTCGACTTGCGGCGTTTGTGCCTGCCTCCTGATTGGTTCTCCTCTGTAAACCGTTGCGCTCTGTGTCATAGTAGCCCCAGGTTGGTAGTGGGGACAGTATGGTGTAGAGGCTGTAGGACGCCAAGTTGCCTCAGGGGCCTCCCCCACTCTGAAGTAGAGAGAGCGGCGGTGGAGGGGCCTCAGACCTGAAAATAGAGTCGAGAGCGCGGAGCGAAGAATGACGGTTGATGGCGGAGGGGGTACTGATCTCTGATTGGCTGCTCCTCTGCCAGCCGTTACGCTCCGTGTCGTAGTAGTTCCCGGACTTGTTTTGACTTCTTGCTGTAAACAGTTCCCAGACTTATTTTTGCCCTTCCCTACTGAAAAATCTCACATGAGATCTCACGTGAGATTTTTCAGTAGGGTTGCATTCCTTCTCGTCGGTTAAGCACTTCTCAGGATTGTTTGTGCTCTACCGGCCGTTGGCTAATGGATTTCGAGAACTGATCGACCGTTGATTGTCGTCCTGCTGGCTGTCCTCCTATAAACAGAGCTTTCCCTACCTGAGCGAGCTTTTCCCTAGCTGTTATTATTATTACGGTTCGTCGCGAGCATTGATGACGTAATTATTATTTATTATCGCAATAGTTATTAATTTAGTCGCAGATTATTACCGTTTATTTAGTTTTTATTGCCAATCTCAATTTGTTTATTAACGCGTTGACCTTGCTAGTGATAGTTGGATTATACGAGGGTGGTCCTAGAAGTACCCGACCCAACAAAGAAAACACAAAAATTTTGGAAAAAATATCTTGATTTTTCAACATAATCTCCTTTCAGCTCCATGTTCAATAAGTTCGATACCCTTTTTATAATAAGAACTGTCTTGCTCCTCAAAATAGCCAATAACTGCCGACATCACTTCTTTATCGTTGGAAAATCTTTGAACACTGAGCCATTTTTTCAAGTTTGGAAACAGAAAATAATCCGAGGGGGCTAAATATGGCGAATAGGGTGCATGAGGTAGCAATTCAAACTTTAGTTCATGAATTTTGGCCATTGCAATAACGGATTTGTGAGCTGGTGCATTGTTTTGATGAAACAACACTTTTTTCTTAGCCAAATTCGGCCGTTTTTGCTTGATTTCTTCGCTTAAACGTTGCAATAAGTTCACATAATACTCGCCGTTGATAGTTTTCCCTTTTTCAAGATAGTCAATGAAAATTATCCCACGCGCATCCCAAAAAACCGACGCCATGACCTTGCCTGCAGATGGAACGGTCTTCGCCTTCTTTGGAGCCGGTTCTCCCTTTTCAGTCCATTGTTTTGATTGTTCTTTTATCTCGGGTGTGAAGTGATGGACCCATGTTTCATCCATGGTTATGAAATGGTGAAAAAATTCTGCTTTGTTGCTGTGAAACTTCGCTAAACACTCAATTGAAACATCTTCACGACACTGTTTTTGGTCGACTGTTAGCAAACGCGGCACCCATCTTGCACAGAGCTTTCTCATGTCCAAATTTTCAGATAATATGCGATGTACCGCACTTTTTGAAATGCCTATGTCTGCTAGCACGCGCACTTTCAGTCGACGATCATCCAGTACCGCTTTGTGGATTTTCTTTATCATTTCTGGAGTCGTCACCTCATTTGGTCGACCACTGAGATGCTCGTCTTGGCAGCTCGTACGGTCTCGTTTAAACTCTGCTACCCAATATTTTACTGTTATAAACGAAGGAGCAGACTCACCCAGAGTAGAATCTAGTTCAGCTTTTATATTGGTTGGGCTGAGGCCTTTCAAATAAAAGTATTGTATCACATAACGATGACCAATTTTCTCCATTTTCTCAAATTCACTGAAAACGTTCACTATTGATAGCTGCCAAACAAATACTAAAGAATATGGCGTCTTCAAATTTGAAACATATGCTTTATAGATTGTGTACTTTCTAATACAGTGATATTTTTCAAACAACTATCGCCATCTCTAGGTCAGGCCGGGTATTTATGGGGCCACCCGGGTACGGGTCTACGCCCTACGGGCGGCTAGTCGAAGTCATAAACTGTGAGCAGAGATTTGTCTGTATTTACGGCATGAGAATGAAAAGGTATATGTTTAATTAATAACTATTTTAAAACGATATGACAATATATGAAAAAATATATTTTTATTGTAATATTTTCAGGTAAAGAAATTTTATGAAAATATTCATAAGTATACGGATAATTGAATGTTATTGAACTTTTCTAACCTCACCTCGTGTATGTGTAAGTTTAATATTTGAAGAAAGAAAAACGTAATTAAAAATGAGTAAATACGTCGATCTCGCAAAAGTCACAAGTAATTATGCAAAACGAATGAATCGTTTAAGTAACAGAATATTTGGAGAAGTAATAAGACCTACAAATTCGAGATCAATGAAAGTTGTGAAACTGCTCAGTGAAAAGCCTATTGATAAAAGACCAGAAATTGTTGAATATTATCCAAGGCTTAGAGAGTCGCATTTGTTGATGAAGAACTTACGATGGTATGGTCTGTTTCGAGATGAACATCAAGATTTTAAAGAAGAATTTCAGAGGTTGCGTGCGTTAAGAGGAAAACGAATTTGGAGAAAGGGAGAAGCTAGGAAAGAAATTGTTACGACGTTGAAATAAATTGTAAAAAACTCGTTATTTTCCAGATAATTTATAAAAAAGTAATTAATTTTTATTATAAAAATGTTTAAAAAAAAAGTTAAATAAAAAGTAGAAAATTTATTGGTTTTTGCTTATTAGTGGTACTGAATTGTTCTTAGAGTAATTTTAAAAATGGAATGAACATATTTACAAATTATTTAAAAGACTGTTATTTTAAAGTTTATCACATGCTTGTCCATATATCTGACATTTAAATGCAAACATAATTCTATTTGAATTATCATGCATTTCAGTGCCAAAAACTTAATTATTTGGAAGTAAAGAAAATGAAGACAATAATCATAATTCTTCTTTTGTTTGTTTTTGAGATTTTTCTATCTTTTCTTGACCTTTACTGTTACCAGAATCTCCTTTTTCTTTTAAACAGGAAGTGTCATCTCCTTTTAAAGCTCTTTCTGAGCATAAATATCTGAAAAAGTACATAAATTTTTAATATAACAGTTACAAAAGCAAATTATCAATCAATGAAAAAAAAAAATATATTACTGAGTCAGGACTATGTCTCCTTGATGATTGTAGTACCAATCTTCGATATCTGATTCATGATTTTCTAATAAGTCTTCACATTGTGTTTTTAAAGTTGTTATCTCAACAGAAGGTTTATCCCATAATTCATAGGGAATTCCCAATTCCACTTTAACTCCTTTATCACTGTAAATTAAATTATTAATATTATTATGACTTGAATAAAGATTTAAAATATTACTAATCAAAACAATGAATCATACACAAGTCCATGTAATGTTTTAAATGTCTGGCTCATGCCTTTAGAAAATCTTGAGCTATCAGACCTTTCTTTGTGAATATTATATTGTAAAATTCTATTACAGACATTTTCTAATGATTCTATTAAGCGAAGTTCACTGCAAATAGAAAAGTAAAGTATATTAGCATTATTAAATAAATTAATAAACAGTTTTATGAACATATGGCGCTTACGACTTCTTATATTCTTTTCTTTTCTTTGGAGCAACATCATCAATAGAGTAACCAATTTCAATGACATCACTAGTTTTACCTGTTTCATCCAGTCTTGCTTCAAGTTCTGTAGCTAGCACTTTGCAAACTATAATAAAAATAAAACAAATTTTTTATAATAAATCTAAAATTATTAATTAAAGGTTTAATAAGAATAAGAATTACCTTCACATTTACTCGCATATTTGACTCCCTCTTGTTCTTCAGGGCCACAGTAAATAGTATTTATAAATAAATAAATCAATAAACAAACTTTAAAAATCATTTTAATAGACGAAATTGACTATTAAATCACTTTACTGTATAAATTTTAATCATTTATAGATTTGTACTTTTGTACTTTTATAAAAAGTGTTGGAGTACGTGTAATAAGGAAGGCAAGAATCCTTTTATATAGGTTTAAGGTGAGCACAGCTCTTTATTAAGGCACAGATCTAAAATACAGCGGTGCGAGCGCAAGCGAGCACAAAAAGTCGAGAAGGCAGCGTGCTGCGTGTGCCGGTGGACTCGAAGTCCCGACCCGTTGAGGACGTTGCCTGAAGCTGATATCTCATAAGGAAGAAAAAAAAAGTCCCCTGCCGTGCATCTCGACAAAAAGTATAATATTATACTATTATAATAATATTATAATAATATTATAATAATATTATTATAATATTATATCATTTGAAAAGAAGTAAACTAATTAATAACCAGCGTTATCTAAGTTATTTTAGGTAAGCCTCAATGTGAATATGAAAAACACGTTCTACAACACTATTCGTTGATACAAAATCAGTGCAAACTGCACTTTATCTGGAAGGAAAGATGAAAGTCCCTAAATTAAGATGATGCACAGATAAGTATAGTGTACAACAATCAGCGGCCTGGTTCATCCAGATAAAATCTGTAAACCAGCGCCCCTATAGCTATAGGATCGTTGATTTTTCCAAAAACTCCAAATATCCAAAAGTCTACGCTCACAGTTCACGACTGTAGGCTATAGTGCCCCAATAAAAACGTCATCTTAAAAGATGTCTTATTAACATCTTAAAGACATCTTTAAAATAAAAAGTTTTTAAAGATGTCCTTAAGAATATCTTTTAAGATGAAACTATGAAAGTGTTTACTGGGATGGCGCCACGACGGCACATTGTGGAAACTGATGCGCGCGAATATGAATAAGATTCAAAACTTTGACAGTTTGACCATTGACAAATGAGCCCACGTTTAATTAATAAATAACACATTTTTAGTTTAAATAATCCATACAATGATACTTCTGTTATAATTTAAGATTACAATAGCATTTTTATCAATTTTAGCATTTTTAGCATTTTTATTTTTGTCCTGCCGTTACTATAGTCTACAGTCACGAACTGTAGCCGTAGACTTTTGGAAAAGCAATTTAAAGAACTAATGCTGGTTACAATTAGGTATCTGTCTTTGAAACTATATCTTAAAGTTATCTTTATAAAAGATATCTAATATGACATTGGAGGGAAAAATGGAAGTTTTCAAATCTAGATCTGAAATAGATCGAGTACCGGCTTGGAGCTGGAATGTCTCGTATTGGAAGAAAAAAAATCTGAAATAGATAATATATATGGAGCGTTTCGCTTCAGTTCTCGTTCTCCCAGACCGGAAAGCGGGCGCTTAAACCTCCCCTTTTGAGCGCGTGCTTGCGGCATCAAAATATGCCTATCGGAAAAACTTCGCACACGCTTTTGACGTATTTTTTCGTCAGCTTTCTCGTGGTGATATTTGTTTTTGATAATTTTCACGTTTTGACCTTGAAAAAACGCTGGGGATACGTGTTCACGGTTTAATTCCTCGAAAATACCAAAAAAGTCCTTTCTGGAAGATATAGCTATTGCGACGTAAAAAAACGTAATATAACACGTTTTATGTTTTTTGAAAGTCAAAACGTGAAAATTATCAAAAACAAATGTCATCACGAGAAAGCTGATGAAAAAATCCGTCGAAAACGTATGCAAAGTTTTTTCGATAGATATAGTTTGATGTCGTACGCACGCGCTCAAAAGGTGAGATGACTTATAGGCGCCCGCTTCCCGGCCTGTATATGTAATATGTAACATACCTACCTTTATTAGGTTATAACTATAAAAATATGCAACCTTTACGCCATCATACGAAAAATTGGTACCTTATATATAGCATTTTTATAATTAATTTACAATTTACTAAACTTATTTATAAGAAAAAAAAACTTAAACACATTCAAATCAAGGAGCGCGGGAGCACTCCGAAGGCAAGTATAGAATAAGCCTGAGGGTCGACCGCGCTATTCTTACATTGAAATAGGTGCTCGAGATTTTTAAATACTCACCGCGTTTCTAAATCGCATTTATATTATCCAAATTAAGTAATATGCTATTATTCATAAAATACTATTATAATTCATAAAGCTTTTTCATTTTTATTATTTTTAACCGTCTAATGATAAGAAATTTATTTATTCCTGACTCCATTATAATTTCCACTTTATTGACCCGAAAAACGGGATAAAATTAGCATTTTATTCCCTCTTAGACTTGATTCCCTCAAAACAGGGAATAAATTAATTGGCTACCGCCAGTACCGCGGCATTCTTAAAAATTTGTCTCATGTAGTCCCACTATTCCAATCATCAAAGTCAACAAACTAGTCATCTACAAACGTCACTACCCAAGTCAACAATTGGCCACAGTTGAGTCGGAAATAATAATTCTATACGCATCTTACTATCTTAGGAGTAAAGTCGATTATGTCCTCATTTCACTCGGGCGGTAAACCCACCAGCGAGAATAATCTGCGACTTTACTCCTTGGTTTCATAATGTGCTATTGTATGTACTGCACTTGTAATACATTATATATCATTTAGGTATTAAAACTTATCTTGAAGATTAAAAATAAAAACTCAAGATATCTTTTAAATATTTTTATTTCTTTCTCTATCATTACTAGGTATTTTATATATAACATTACTTTCGTTCATTTTATATTTAATCATGTCACATTTACATGATTTTAAATATAATTCATTAAAAATCTTCTAGTGCACATTTTATATGTAACAACAGTAACGGAATTTTTTTTTATACATTTTTTCTCAGTTAACAGATGATATATTATTCTACTTAATTTGTAAATACTTTATGTACAAAAATTTGAAATTGTATACACACGCAATAGCGATGGAAAATATAACGACAATTTTATCGTGCTAAATACGTATATAGCATTGGTCGAATTTCATATTTATGTATGTATAGTACAATCATATAGATTGCCTTGGTTACTTGTACACGTGTACATTTTATCATCAATCTATGAAAAAATATATTCTTAACGTTGACACATGATTCAAATCTGAAGATAGGATACTAAACAGTTTTCGCTTTGTAAAGTTTAACCGCGTTGATCACTTGACAGTCGAGTTTAACTTTAATACTGTATCAGTTCTTTCATTGCATACAAGCGTGTCTCAATACTGGTGCAGTACTGATATTCATTCGCACTTATTACAGTTTTTATTTTCTATGTTACTTTTGGTCAATACAACCGATCCATCTATATAAGAATCGTAAAACTATAACGAATAAAAATATTCTGCTTCATTATTTTGTACGCGATACAATGGAGAATAATAAAACACCTTAAAATACTTCATTTTTCATCTGAATCAAGGTATATAATATATACAGTGTACATTGTATCTAAAAGAAAAAATGCGTTACCCGCTTAAAATGATAATTTAAATTTTATCATCGTCCAACGCGTAATATCGTACTTTATATACACACACATCATGTTGACGTGTCCCGATCCACTTGGCCCGTATAAACCGCGCATAATCAATTCACTGGTCAGTTCATTGCATTCGTGGCGCACAAAAGCAGTCACTATAATTAATAATAAGTACACTTATATAGGCATGCGACAGAAAAGCATCAATGAAAAACCACACACATTTGATCCTCGTGTGGTATGTCGTACACGCGTCTTCTCGCAGCAGAGTTATACATCTGCGAGGAATAAATTTCAATCGCTCCGATCGTTTATCTTTAGCTCTCCATGGCAGTTTGACGTAATTAAGGCGCCGTCGACGCGCAATTCCTGTACACTTATCATCAGGGGCAATTCATCGACGTGGCGTATACAATTTATACAATGATCGCGATCGAAAGTGCGCCCAAAGAAGCTGATGATATAAACAATTCGTTATATATGCACTCATCGTGCATATATCTTCTACCTACTATACGATATTACATAACTATACGCATATTTCGAATTTTTCAAAATCCACGTATGATACACGCTCGGGCCCCACTGTTATCCTCTCTCGAGCACTTTCAATCTCGTTCGCCCCGAGTTGTGATGCCTATATATTATATACGTATTACACACGCGAAACGAAGTGTGATTTAGGCGGGTGAGGCCGAGGTGCCGTTGCTCGTCGGCTTCTCCAGCTCCTTCTTCCTATTCTTGCAGCCGACCTGCTCAGCCTCCTTTAACGTGTCCGGCAGCTTCGTGCCCAGCGTCTCGGGAAAGGTAAGCGAAAGTATACCTGCCGTGAGGCTCATACTGCCGAACAGCAGCAGTGGCAGACCGTCGTAGATGTACTTCGCCTGTCGAGGGATAAAGTTTTTCTTTTAATTTGGTTTATTTTTCTTATAACATGAAGTTTTTAATGCTGATCGTATTTCAGAATGTGTGTTAAACCGGTGATTCAGCGATTAAATTATGTTATATATATATATATATATATATATATATATATATATATATATATATATATATATATATATATATATATATAATAAGTATACACACACACACACACACACACACACACACACACACACACACACACACACACACACACACACACACACACACACACACACACACACACACGTCAGCGATTAAAAGAGAATTTATGAGAAATGATAAATAAATTGAAATTATAATAATAATAAGTGTGTGTGTGTGTGTATATATATACACACACACACACACACACACACACACACACACACACACACTTATTATTATTATAATTTCAATTTATTTATCATTTCTCATAAATTCTCTTTTAATCGCTGACGTATACATTATTTCCAATCGAGTAAACAAGATCGACACCAGTACTAGTTTACAGTTTATCCTCTATTTTCCTTTAAAAAACATTGAGGCGGGGAAAAATACGCTTTTCAAACCCGTTGCCGTTTTCTGGGCACGCTATTAATAATTATCATATAGAAAGTTTCCCACAACTCTTGGAAAAGAAAAAGCGAAACGACGAGTTACAAAGTGTGTGTGTTTTAATTGCTTACCAGGAGCGGCGTCTGGGGCGCCAAGATGGAACCGATTCGCCCGGTCATGCTGCAGATACCGAGCAGCGAGTGCCTCAGCGTCGTGGGGAAGAGCTCCGTCGTGTACACGTACGACGTCGAGAACGCCATCGTTATGCAGCCCTTGCCGCACACGTACAGTATCAGCGCGAGGTTCGGCCATATTCCTGTAATAAACAACCGAGGCGTGCATTTATTTTTCAATTGGATGCGATGTGTACTTCTTAGCTTACGCGATGAGAATGTATGTGTATGTACACACATCACGTACCATAATTGAGCTTCGGTATGAACTGAATGGTGAGGCAGAAGACGCCGCTAAGGATGAAGGAGCCGCAGAGCGTCGCCTTGCGGCCGGCCTTGTTCAGTAGGGGAAATACGAGGATGTTGCTGGGGATTTCGATGGCCGTCACGAGGATGAAGTTTATGTACTTGTTGCCGGCGAACTCGGTCGAGTTCAGCGACAGGCCGTAGTACACGAAGGTGTTGGTCAGCCAGCAGAACGAGCAGATCAGCAGGCGCGTCAGGATCTTCGGGCTCCTGCTCACCTGCACCAGCCGTGACTCTTCCTTCTGTAGCGCTGCTGTTGCTACTTCTTCTTTGGACTTTTCGTTGCTCTCCTTCTGCAAATTGTTTGTTCATTGACGTATACATACAAAACGATTTTGAATTTTTTTTTTACTTCATTAGTCGTCTATGATTTTTTTATTTTTCGGAGTTCGGAGAAAAAAAAATTTACAAATGCTGCACGATCGCGCGATTTGATGCGCCAATCGCCGCTAGAATACTAATGTGTGAAATCGTTGGAGCTTTTGAGCGCGCGCGCATATTGTCATTGAAAATCTTCGTGGTGCTGGGGCACACTTTGTGACTGGGCAATGAATTGTTGTCGCTAGACACGTTAGTATCTGCATGAGGCGCACGCATATTTTTGGTTTCGACCCTGACCGCAGTTACGTTACTACCGAGGGCAAGATTCAATAAAGTTATGTTTTTTATGAGTCTTGTGTTTTAGAATATTGAAAAATACGAGTTATAAGAAGATATGTTATCGTGTATATATATGATTTAATTTATTGACATAATTGTAAATTAATTTAATTATAGCGCATAATTGAAAATAAATTTAATTTGGAATGAGATATAATTTAAGAAAATAATTGAGAAACAACTTTGACGCTGAGCTTTATTTAGCATCAAGATTAATCTAATCAATATAAATTATTGGCGAAAAATGATAAAAAAAAAATATACAATTGCGAAACTTACCCCGTTAACTTTGTCTTTCTCTTGTCCTTTTTCTTTCTCATCATTCATACTCTTCAGTTCCAAGAAAGCTTCCTCGGTGAGATTTATCTTGTTTACCCGAGCCATCTTTCGATAAACTTTCTCTGCCATATCTCTTTTGTCGTTCGCCAACAGCCACCTAATAAAAAATTTTTCATTTTTTTCTTTTTTTCGACACTGAACTACGCGTCCGTTTTATAGAAAAATAATAAAAAATTATCAATTACTATTTAATAAAAATTTACAATACAGCGCTTATCATGTATAAATTACCGCACTGATTCCTCGCATAAGCAAAGAAAAACTACTATATACAAAAAATTCGTACTTATAAAGCATTTCCTCGGTCGATTAAACGTTTTCCGTATATACTTATCGTTAAAGAGAATACCCGTAATTGGACTTTCAAATTTCGAGCTTATTTTCCTTCTTCCGCAAAACAAAAAATATGATAAGAATTTCACAAGCACCTCGTAAAGTAATAAAGATCACAATAGTATATAGGTTTAAGGTTGTATTGGCCATAAGGTCCCTGCCAAAAGTTAGTTTTTGACGTTAAAACTGGCAGTTTTAACGTGAAAAATTAACTTTTGGCAGGGACCTTACGGCCAATAAAACCTTAAAGCGCACATACCTTACGGATTCGGGTAGGACGAACATGAGCAGAATGACGAGCAAGCCGGGCCCATAAATGACCCTCATGAGGATCCTCCAGTTCTTCGTCCACATCGCGGCCAGACCGAGCCACATCTCGCCCACCGCGTAAATGCACGATATCACCGTGCTGCCCAGGATTCGCTTATCCACGCCGGTCATCTCCATTGCTAATTTACAACAATATCATACGATCTAGTGAATTTTATCTGTGAAGAATGATAACAACAATAATAATAATAATAATACCGTAAATGAAGCCCGCGCTGTAGATGCCGGCGGCGAAGCAGGCGTCTATGAACTCGAAGGTGATGAACATCCAGTAGTTGACGGAGAAGGAGTGAATGAGGCCGCTGAGGCCCGCGAGGAAGGTGATCGACGTCAGTACAGTGCGGCGGCCGTATCTGTGGCGGAAAAACGAGTGAAAATTTCGCTATTCGAAACCCATCGTGCCACATATTTTTTTTATTTTTTATGTTTTATTTTGTCATTACTTGTCGGACAGAGTGGAGGCGAACGTCAGGCCAACGAGCTGGCCCAGGTTGTTCAGCGTCCCGACGAGCGTCAGCTTCCAGCGTTTGGCGTCGCACGTTATTCCCCACTGTGGAAAGACCAATTGCGTCGCGTGTGTTAGCTAGTACATTATATTTTACGAGCGTAAAGTTTACGAGAAAAGTTATAAATTAATAATGATGTTTATATAGTCCGAGGCGGGCGCATCTGAGTGAGAGTGAATACATTTTGACAGGTTTGCTTTATGCTGCCAATTGAATTTGATTATACGAGAGGGCGACTGTTCTCCATTTGGCTCCACTTGATGCGGACGGATTCAATATAAAACACTAAATTCGTGAGAATTCTTTTTTCTTTTCTAGTGATAATATTATTTATACAATTAGAAAGAGTATTAAACAGATAGAGGGCTGTTGGCCCAATCACATATTATACTTATATCACATATCGCATGACCCGTTGAACGCCAACAAAAGCTCATAGTCAAGATATTACCTCTTTCAGGCACAACAAAACTTATTAGTCTAAGATATCTGATACGCAGATAGTTTACGTAATAGAATATATATGTCTAGATATAAAACATACACTATAAACATCGCGATTATAAATGAAGCTATACAACGGCGATTACGTTGTATTTGATAAATCAAACAAAGAACAATATAAACATAT
Organism: Torymus aiolomorphi; assembly: GCA_036365515.1. Classification (NCBI taxonomy): domain Eukaryota; kingdom Metazoa; phylum Arthropoda; class Insecta; order Hymenoptera; family Torymidae; genus Torymus; species Torymus aiolomorphi. The sequence goes on from CM070876.1 coordinate 23,328,862, forward strand.
ACGACAGAAGGTCTTGCAGAATATGCGCACGCACCTCGTTATGTATCGTCACCTCCTCGGGATCGTACACCCAGGCGTCGCACGCGATCGTCTCGTTCTTGACGAAGAAGTCCGGATCCGAGCAGTCGCTCGTCACTGGCGGACTGCGCGGCGCGTAGCGCATGCAGTTCTTCTTCGACAGCGAGTTGTTCAGCCATGGCAGACCCTCGATCAGCGTGCTGTTCGGTTTCTCGCACTCGGGTACCAGGCATCTGTTAATGCAGAGAAAAAAACAAAATTCGTAGTTCTCTGTTAAGGCGTCATTCGTTATTTTTCGTTATTTTCTTAACCGAACGGCTTTTTTTCTATGTTGTGGTAGCTGATTGATTAATCTGCTTTGTGTGTATATGTGTATAATGTACAATCTAAGATATACGAGCGCGCGGTGATACTCGAAAATGTGTACTCGAGATTATGTAACAATTTGAGGATTAATTTCAAGATTTATCTATATTGTGAATGGACTTCCGGTGCTGCGCTGAGGTCGTTAAAAATTTAATCTTCGCGTACCTTATAAGTATTATACATCAAAGCATCCATTGAAAGTGCTATAATGTAAAAATGTTTGCGTGCTTTGTTTTCCAGAAAAGAAAAAGAAAACAATTTTCCCGTAATCTATAGCTGCAAGCGTAAGATATAATAAATGTATAATAGTTATTCCGTTATTCTATAGAGACTAGATATATATAAGGGTACCCGTATATTATATGTATTCAAAATAATGTTCAACTAATTAACTTTAATCTGTACACTTCTATTTTGTACAAATTATAGGTAATTATAATCTGATGAGATGATTTTCCGTCAAAATGGTTTCATAATAACTATAAACATCGCGCGGATAGGATAACATCAATTACATAGGTATAATAAATACGAAAGAGATCTGAAGGAAAATAATAGATTCTGTGAAATATTAACAGCAGATAAGATTTTTAGAATTCTTTTAGCTATAATATATATTACATAAACTACGACGCAGTCTCGGTAAATTAATAGTATATTCGCTTTGAAATTCTAGCAGAAACTTTTTTTCTCAAAGTTTATAATTGACCGCGCATTACTGATTTCCACAAAACGCTTGTTAGAGTTAAGTACTCGCATCAATGGGCGGCGTGAACAAAGGTCCCGTATGGAAATAATAAATGTAATAAAATGTATAAAACTGTATAAAAGCATTGGTTTTCGGACATTGTTTTTACGGATTTATACACTTTTTTACATTTTCTTACATTTTCATACGTTTCCTTACAAATATGAATAATTTTTCCAAATTAGTTTGTAAAAACCAATTTAAAAAAAAATGTAATGAAAAGTAAGAGAACATAAAAGAAAATATAAGAAAACGTAAAAAAATGTATAAAAATGTAAAATATTACATATCTTTACGTTTATATATACTTTTAAGCAGTTTTGTATATTTTTGTATGTTTTCTTGCATCCCTAGTGGAAATATCATTTGTTCAAAACTGTTTAAAATTGTTCAAAAGTACGTATTTTTGGACGTTTAAAACAGTTTTGAACAGTTTTGAACAGATTTAAACAGTTTTTAACAGTTTTGAACTTTTGTAGGAAAATAGTATTAATCAACAAGAATTTGTTTAGAACTGTTTAAAACAGTTTTGAACAGTTATGGATGATTTTAAACAGTTTTGAACGGTTTTAAACAGTTTTAAACGGTTTTGAAGATTTATGAACAGTTTTAAACAGTTTTGAACAGTTTGAAATGGTTTCAAATAATGTTTTGAATAAATAAATAAAATATTATTTTCACACAAAAGTTCAAAACTGTTCAAAACTGTTTAAAACTGTTCAAAACCGTTTTAAACGTCCACAAATACGCACTTTTGAAAAGTTTTAAATAGTTTTAAATAGATTTGAACAGTTATGAATAGTTTTAAACAGTTTTAAACAAATAATATTTCCACTAGGGATTTTATTAAAATTTGTACACATGAAAAAATTTTCTGGTAAAAAATTTTAATTTGTCAAATGTATGAAAATGTGTAAAAATGTATGAACCTGTATATAACTGTATAAATCATTCGCATAAAATCTCCGAAAACCAATAGTTTTATTCAGTTTTACACAGATTCTTACAGTTTTGTACAATTTCTTACGGTTTTCTACATTTACTCAGATTTCTTTTTTTCATTCGGGGTCGACGCAAAATTCATAAGAAGAACACGCTGACGAGAAACTCAAAAGCGCTACACTCGCCTTACGAAAACAAAGAAAGAAAAACAATATAAATCATATCATCCTATATACCTGTACTTCACTTCGCCAGCTGTGAAGACGTAGTCGAGCGTGAAGCCCGCCGAGAGTATGAGGGGCAGCGTGATCAGCGCGTATATTGTCAGCTGGTACTTGCCGAAGGTCTCGATGTCCTGCATGATGACGGCTCTCAAAACGTTTATCAAACCTCCTCAACGATGCTGTCTCGGCCCGTCTGTATTTAAGCAAACGTAATATCAGTGACGAATTGATTGCTATATGCACGCGCCCACATCATCTGGGAATTTCCGAATTGGAGCCCCGAATTTGTACTTTGCGTTACAGATCAACAGACGAGCGATGTAGATATATATATGAATATACACACACGCTTTATCGCGCGGCGCGGGTCTATGCTCCGGCCGCGCCGCGCTCCTGTTTTGTTTTCATCCTCCCCGTGATGATAATGATGTGAGTAAAAGTATAATATAATATATACATACGCGCGCGAGCGCGGCCGGGCGACGACTGTCGCGGGGGCGTAGCGCGGCGCGCGGCATCGATCAGCTGGGCTATACTTCGAGGTGCAATGTACGCACGCGACTTGCCCAGAGTGACCTGATAGCGTATAAACGAGGGGAGAACGGTTCGCATGCGCTCTGCGGATGCGCGCGGCGATTCGCAGGGATGAGTGTGAAGTTTATATATAGCTTTTAATTATGTAAGGGGTTGAATATATGCATAGGCACTGTAGAATTAATAAAATTTATATTATGTCAATAGGTATATTAATTGTGTAGAAGAACTTGCAGTCGTGCGCAATGAGCGATCGTCGCGTGTCAATTAACGTGTTTTGAAAATCTCATCCAAGATAAACGTCGGTTGATTGGCTTCATTGTTGGCACCTTTTCTGTTCTTAACTTACACTTGAGCATTTTTTTTACTCGATTATAAGACAACGTTCTGCCGAATGTATATATTATATACAATAAGGTTTTATTGCAAGTGATAAGTACAGTAAAATGTAATGTTTTGTTTTTGTTGCCAAAGATCGGCCGCGAACCGTATATAATACTTTTATATATAGAAACAAAACTTTTGCTATTATAATGATTTACTATCATTGCAACAATCTTTATTGAAAAACAAACGCATTAAACGGAATTATATAAACATAATGCCCGCAATTTAACTGCAGATTATGAAGTTAACGCGAACCAACATAATATATCCCTGATAATCTTTGCAACCTCTAAAGAAAGGCCGTCCTTTGAAAAAAAAAAAAAAAAACACACATACACGTTCATACACAATTGTCGTTGAAAAGTGAACCGGACGTGTCGCGTGTGATGCGAAACGAGTGAAAAGAGCTCTGCACGTTATACATACATCAAGCGTCGCCGGAATAAATCGTGTCATTGACATTATAAATGTTATACACAATATACACTAAGTACTATACGTATACATATGTGCAAATCCGCGAACTACAGACAACTGGGGTACAAAAACGGAAAAAATTTTTTTTGAGGGCACACCTACCACATAAGGTTTTTTCGGTTCTTGGGGGTCCCCCAACATGAAAATACTCGTGTATACACTCATTATCCGTTGCCAAACTTTTTTTCCGACGAAATCAATTTTTCTTATGGAAATTTAACATGGGAAAAATGGACGAAAAGTAGTCATTGATGATTAACCAATAGCAAACTATTGAAGAGGCCAAACCAAATTTCACAAAAAAGCGATTAAAGTTGAAGAATAGAGCTTTGAGATGAGAATCGCTAAAATCGGTCGATTCTGTGCAAAGCTATGTGAAGTTGAAAACGGCGAAAAATGACAAAAATTTGAAGAATTACGTGGGTTTGAAAAAAATCGCTCATTTTCGTCATTTTTCACCGTTTTCAACTTCACGTAGCTTTGCACAGAATCGACCGATTTTAGCGATTCTCATCTCAAATTAAAGCTCTATTCTTCAACTTTAATCGCTTTTTTGTGGAATTTGGTTTGGCCTCTTCAATAGTTTGCTATTGGTTAATCATCAATGACTACTTTTCGTCCATTTTTCCCATGTTAAATTTCCATAAGAAAAATTGATTTTGTCGGCAAAAAAGTTTGGCAACGGATAATGAGTGTACACGAGTATTTTCATGTTGAGGGACCCCCAAAGAACCGAAAAAACCTTATGTGGTAGGTGTGGCCTAAAAAAAAATTTTTTCCGTTTTTGTACCTCAGTTGTCTGTAGTCCGCGGATTTTCACATACTAGCGTTAGTCAGCGCGCTATGCGCCCCACTGCTTCGTCTTTTGTTTCTTTCTTTTCGAGATTCGAGACGGATTCGATTATTCGAGATTTCGAGATCATTCGAGGGCAAAATAGATTATCTCGAATGCTCAATTTATATAAGGAATACACGCACGCGCGGACACTCCGACTGTATATAGGTATTCGCGATTCATCACGCACGCGAACAAAAGCTGTCGCCACCGCCGCGTCTTATGCTACTTATACTTAATTATTTTTCAAAATTAATTATATGCGCCGCTCCGCGCGCCTCATGATCGTTTCTTAATTTTCGCAAATCATATATATGAGTATACACAAGCCTCCGCCGCCGCCACACCGCGGCTTGTCGTGCGCGCTAATTTGAAATATAATCACTCGCGCGTGCATGCGAGAACAGACTATAGTGGTGTCATGATCGCGCTAAACGCCGCACGCTAAATTGAATAAAAGTCGAGAAGTGGAAAATTCGTTTATATGGGACAGAAGAATTAGAACTCTTATATGAGGAAATCCACAATTTGTCCACACTTAGAGGGTTCAAAAAATTAAAAAAAAAATTTGAAGGTACACCTTCGCGACAAGATTCTTCTCATTCTATAGGTCATAAAATATATGAAAAAACTCGTGAACATTAGAAAACTGTCTTGTGATACTGTTTTAGAAAAAAAATCTATTTTTCTTGTAGAAATTTAACATGGGAAAAACGGACGAAAAGTAGTCACTGATGGTGAGCCAATAGTAAGCTTTTAAATGTGCTAACAAGTATTCCACAAAAAAAGCGATTAAAGTAGAAGAAAAAAGCTTTAATTTAAGCTAAAGATAGTTAAAATCGGTCCATTCTGCGCAAAGTTACGTGCATTTAAAAATCGCGAAAAATTACCAAAAATGAGTGATTTTTCCCGAATCCACTTAATTTAATCATTTTTGGTAATTTTTCGCGATTTTTAAATGCACGTAACTTTGCGCTGAACCGACCGATTTTAACTATCTTTAGCTTAAATTAAAGCTCTTTTCTTCTACTTTAATCGCTTTTTTGTGGAATATTTGTTGACACATTTAAAAGCTTACTATTGGCTCATTATTAATGACTACTTTTCGTCCATTTTTCCCATGTTAAATTACCATAAGAAAAATGGATTTTATTTTAAAACAGTGTCACAAGACCGTTTTCTAATGTTCAGGAGTTTTTTCGTATATTTTATGACCTATAGAATGAGAAGAAACTTGTCGCAATGGAGTGCCTTCAAATTTTTTTTTTAATTTTTTGAACCCTCTAAGTATGGACAAATTATAGATTTGCTCATATGCTCTCATTAAAGGCAGACTCTCTCTTACTCTCCCTCCCTCCCTCTCTCTCTCGCTCTCTCTCACTCTCCCTCCCTCCCTCTCTCTCTCACACACTATTCGCGAGTTCAAGGAAGAAAACATTTAAACGCTTAAGTAATGATCGCGGCTTGAAAGTGTCGCGCCGAATAAAGAGCTGCGTCAATTAACGTTTCACTGTATAAAGGAGCGCTAAACTGCACTGACACATACATAAGATGAGAGTCGCACAAAAGACGCAGCGCGCGCGGTCGAGAAAAGAAATTTGTTTCGCACTCTCTTTCTCGCACGCAAGCTGTGCAGATCTTTATATACTCGCTTTCATTCTTTGTCGGCGTGCGTTCGCGCGCGTGAATCACTATTATATATACGAGCGCGCCGATTGAAGCGCACAACACACAATCGAAAAACACCCGTATCTATATAACATGTCTCGTTAATTCGGTATCATTAGCGTGGAGAATTAATAAAACATCGCCGTATAGCAGTCCCTCCGTCATGCACGTATCACACACACACACACACACAATTACACATATATACACTCGAGAGCGGATGACAGTAGCGGATTTTTAATCGATCGCGGCGCGTGAATGAAAACCGGCGCGCGCACGCGCGATAATAAATAGGCCGGCAGACGACTATGTATATCTACGGTCTCGTTTCCGCTTGTGCGAGATAACATGCACAGAAATCCAATTGCAATTCCCTTTTGCACTCGACCGAGCTACTAGAAATTCGCGCGGGAAAAACAGCAGAGTCACTTCTCGAATGCTCGCGTATCACTATGTATATACTTAGATACTCACTTCGCTTTCCTGATATTCTTTCTCTCACCGCGCGCTGGCCGCTGTCCAGAGAAAGAGAGAGAGAGAGCGATAACAGCAGCGAGATATACAAGGTATATGTACTATCTGTCGACGCGCGGCGCGCACTGCACTGATGCTGCTGCTGCTCCACACCTTCGCCTCGGCTCTCATCGGACGAATGTGAATATGAATGAAAGGGAGAAAGAGAGAGAGAATGTCGAGGGTAGGTTACACACGCAGAGAGCGAGCCGACTCCTTCACGCTCCGAAAGCAGAATGGTGTATATCGCGGGCCACCGAGTCGAGTATAGTAGTGGAGAGCCGTGACGCGTGCGCGCGGTGACGCGCCGTACACCACCACTGACCGCCGAGACCGATCGCCTATTCGGCATATGCATGTATATGTAATGGGTTCAAGTATATGTGTACGACGACGCTCTCACGTGTGTTTAGGTATCGTGTCGACGACTCCTGTAGAGAGGAGAGAGGGAGAGAAAGAGTCTTCTTTCTACCGCTGTGTTTATATGTGTATATGGTAAGTATACATCCCTGCGCCGAGAGAAAGAAGGAGAGGGACCCGAAATTTTGTACGCGTGGTGCAGGTTTTCGTCGACGTTTGGTGTGCTGATTGGGGGAGGCGGGGTGGTTTGTGTAGCTTAAAACAAAGTTGTCGGTAGGAAAATAATGATTAGGATGGTCTTTGGTGTTTTATCGAAATGACATTGCTTTTTTCGAACGAGACTGATATATTAATAATCCATTGGATTTTAGGGGGTCGAATTGAAAAATAATATACGATAGACGATAAAAGCTTATTTTCGACGATTTATATATATTATACGTTATCGAAAAATTTTAAAATTAAGCCGTGATGAGGCGCCCAATAGTAAAACGCAATAAGCAGAATTATATGGCAGAGTCAGTTGTAAACGACGTTTTTGACAGTAAATTTGAAGAGTTTTTATATGAAATGCAAATGAATTTTTTCTTCTTTTATATTAAAATGTATACTTGCAAAAATAAAAAGCTTGAAAATGAAATTAAAGCACACGCGATTGAAAAATTCAATTTTTTATCTGCGAGAATATTCAAATGCCTTGTGATACAAGACTTTATTATGCTAAAATCGAACGAGAATGCAAAAATATGTCATGTTTTGAATTCGTGAACGCATTGTTGTTATAGATGTCTGCGGTGGATTTGGTTGGAAGAGCTTTTAACCGAACTTTTTCACGCACTCAAAAATAGCTATTTTCAAACTTCCTTTTCCCACCGATGAACGTCAGACAAGATAAGTTTTTAACAACAATATGCTGAAATTGTTCGACTTGCGGAAGGCGTTGAGTTTAATGTTGGCGTAGTAAAAATTTTGTACTTACACGGTAGTGCGCAAACAAATAAAATTCACGATAATAGAGCGCCGAAGCCTTGATAATAATTACGGCAAAGAAGTTACCATGAGTGCACGGTAAACATGTACTAACGTGACTCACAAGCCAATGAGATTCATGGGACATCGCAACAGCTCTCACAGTAAAGCCATAGGAAGAGATGTTTACTACGTCACTTTTCGCAAGGTCGAAAACTTATTGTCGGTAGGTATAATTTTTGGGGAAAAACCCTGCATATATCATGTCCTTGATTGAAGCTTTAGCTGTATATTACATCTGATGACTCGGATACATTTCATCGCGATGGTATATAAGAGTGTAAACTAAAGGCTATACGTGCTCCGTTTGAAAATGTATGGTCAGAACCATGTATTATTTATTTGGTGCAAGTAGATACACTATATATCTAATTATAAGATAAAAAGAATTCTTATAGTTAATAATAAATATTCTCATAGAATAATAGAATGTTTATTTTGATTGAAGATTCATGAAGTTTTTTTTTATTTTTAAAGTGTTTACTTCTAGTACGACATAAATATTGAGTTACTATTGACTTTCATAAAGGATTCGTTAACAGTGTCATCGTTATCCTCTGTGTCACATTATTTTTCTGCGCGTCTAAAATGGTTTTCTTTTCGAGAAATAGTATATAGAAATGGGAGTGTCTTCATTTATTTTTGAGAAACAATATGAGTAGATTTGAATGAAAAATTTGCATCTAAAAAAAATGAAGTTTGTACTAAGAATTAATATAAAAAATATGTGAAACAATATTATTATTTTCGCTACAAAATTATTTATCTTAGTAGTAAATGATACTGTTTAATGCAGTCAATTACTTTCGTATTATCATTTGTTTTTGTATGGATTTATATTTATTACGGAAGACTTGAGATGCTGTACTGTAAGCGATAAAACATCTTGGGGTTTTCAATACACCTCATGATGATTGAGTGATATGATCATATGATAAAGCAACAAAATGTAATTATTTCTTGTAAAAATGAAATAAACATAAAAATTTCATTCACAACAAGATATATGATGTATATATGTAGAATATAATAAGATAATTATATTCGAAAAGTAAAATGCATCTATCTAATCAGTTTTTGATTATAGGAAAGATAAATCACTGATGAGATAGAAACTATTCGTTGCTGAAACGTTCGAAATTCCGAGTTATTCATTCTTCGCGAAATGTAAGCATGAGTAATTTAAGATATTTTTTTGTTCAATTATATGTATATGATTTTCTTTTTAAACAGCAGAATTCCAAAAACGTGTGTGTGTGTGTATAATAAAAAATATATGAAAACATGATGATTTCGATTATGAAAATATCGGCATTTCAAAAGATGACACGTCAATTTGCATTTTCAAAATCACGAGGTCATTAGATTCAATAAAAATTTCAGTCATATAAGTACTTTTAGGATTTTCACGTGTATGTTATGTTTTCATCAAAAATAAAATACTTTGTTGAAATATCACAATTGACCTCGTTCAAAAAATTATCTATGAACAAATTAAAATTATCTTTTGTATATAATTCTCGGAATGCAAAAACGTGTCTTGAAATTTACGTTTTTGCTTCCTCCTAGAGGAAGCTTTGTGATAGTAATTTTTTGAGTTGTTGTAAAAACATGTTAGAATAAATTGTTTTTCGAGGTGTTAGGAATCAAAATACATGGTTTTTGAAAAATATTGTGCGTGCGTGCGTGCGTGCGTGTGTGTGTGTGTGTGTGTGTGTGTGTGTGTGTGTGTGTGTGTGTGTGTACGCCTGGATCTCAGCTTCTACTGAATGGATTTTAATCGTTCGCAAATCTTTTTTTTGTTTTTTCTTAAGTGATTGCGGGTTAAAAAGCAGTTTTGTGTTTCGTAAATTCGTTTTTGTTTTATAATGAATTTTCGATTTTCGATTTTCGCAAAATTGATTTTTGCGTTTTCTGAATGATAAGGATGGAGATATTTGAATCGGATAGATAGCATTTAAAAGAGCATTAAAATACCTATATTAAAAAAAATTACATTATCTATTACGGTTCTTTTATTATTAACAAAAACGTGTTTCTTTTTAAAAACTTTTTATATAACTTCCAAACTAAATTATCAATTTTTTTGAAAAAAATCATAATAATGCAGAATAATATAAATAGCAAAATATAGAATTTTGCTGATCGTTGCTTGTGCTTCAAAAATTAGTTTCACAATAAAAATATAAAAAACAAAATTTTTTTAACGAGAGCCGAAATACCTAATACCTTACTCTTCGACACGTGTCCTAAATCTTGCTACTGAAATTTCGCTAATAAACATTGCCATACTCGCCTATCTATAAAAGTCAATCGCCGATAAAATGACACTTAATCGGAACTATCCGGTTGACCGTAAATTAGATAACTTATATGTATGGTCGGCAAATAATCCAGTGCTGCAGTGACGAATGGCTCCAAGGTAAAAAAATACTCTTCTATGCTGAATAATGAAATTAACTCTTTTCTGTGGGCAATATCGCCGTTGTACAGATACATAAAATAAATTTAATATCCTTAAAGTTACGTAAAAAGCTTCTCAATTAACCATCTACCTATTAACTGTACACCAGCGACGCGCAGGCTGTCAAAGCTTTTCAGCGCAAAATCTCATCCTATGCAAACTTTCACCGCCTCTCTCGTTTCACAAGCCAAAACTTGCGAAACCTCGCATAAATAAAAAGCCATCACTTAACTCTTAAAACGAAAAAAGGCATAACTCGAAGTAAGTCCTATACTTGATTCAGCGAACCTCACAGGCCACGTTCGTATCCTCTAATTGGCGTCGCTTATGCAGAGAGAGGATATAACTTATCCCTGCGAAAAGGAAGCAGCAGCATCACGATACATCACTGTGTACACACACACACACATATACTCACGTATATATGGCATAATGGTTAATAGACACGCGTGTACTTGTACTCTTTTCACTCTTCGGGAGTCGGGGTACACCGCGAGTCGAGAGAAACCGGTGGTAACTGGTTCGCGTTCGCCGCGCGGGCGCGCGGCTCTCGCTGTTTACGCGGCGCTCTCGTGCGCTGAACTTTTTAATAAATGAATAAAAGCGCCGCTTATAACTTCGTAAGTCCCCATTACTCACGCGCACGGATACATATATATACCAGTCACGATAATAGGCTTACCTAAATGACCATCGCAATTGAGCAGCAGCAGCAGCAACGCCGAGAGTATAGTCTGATTTATGCTCCCTCGTAAATACCAGACATCGTTCAGCGCGGTTTAAGTATGTATCTCTTATGTAGCTGCGATGTGTTTCTCACAATGCACTGAAGGTATAGTTTTTGGAAGATCGGCCGCCCGGTTCATGCCGATTCCGCGCACCTATATAATATACGAATATATTGTATACTTTTATATTTTAGCCGATCAACCGCAGCAAGCATCGGCGTGTCGATGGGACCGAACCCACGGGCAAACTGACCGGTTTTCCATGATTTTCTACATTTTTGTGGGGGATCGGAATATCTTTCTCTCTCGCTGTTGCCGTCGCCGGCGCGCGAGCGCGAGCGCGTGTGACACAGTTCGGCGCCAGAATCGGGGGAGTAGGGAGGCACGAGCAAGGAGAGAAAGAGAGGGAGAGGGTAACGTGCGATAAAGAAAGCTGGAGAGAACTATATACCTACGTTGTATACGTTATATACGTACTAACTTCTCACTTTTCGATAAGGACGATCGGCAGTGGCGATCTCCTCGCGAGTATAGTACCTGTAGTAAATACATATACCTATAGAGAGTTTCTTTGGCGCGCGCGGACGGAATGGTAGAGTGACGGGTATTTGAAAATAAATATGTAAATGACGAAGAATTTCCATAAAACGGTCACATTTGGTCTCTTCGAATCTGTTGAAATTTTTTTTTTTATCTTCCGCACCTGATTCTCTTCATTCTTTGCCTTACAGTGTACCAGAACCGCAACGTCGAACCATTATACGGAAGGTTTTGTAACCCGCAATTTATGGGCATTGTTTTAAATTTATTAGCTTTATTTAAAAAAAAAATTCATTTAAGTGTCTCTACTTTAAACGTGAGTCATTCTGACAGGAAATATCGTACACAAAATGTAAAATAAAAGAATGAAACTAGAGATAAAGAACTTTCATTCGGTTTCTCGGAATCGGAATTTTATAAAATACACTTGATATACTTGAAAGTAGAAAGAAGAAGAAAAATCAGTTGTTATAGACCTAAAAAAAAAAAACAAAAAAATTTAGTTACAGAGGCGCCGAAATAGCAGTTTTATAGACAATCTCACATGCTACATTCGATGAAATCGTGCGCGACGACGTGTCTGCGACAGTAGCGCGCGGACTTTTAATCTCGCGAGAGAAGAGGCGAGCCGCAAACGCGCGAGATAAAGGGGGGCATAAAAATAAAATCGCGAATCAAACACGGCACGCGTGCGCCGCGCACACTCGACACGATTATAAGCATGCTCGTTTATATGGCTATTTGCGCGCTGTCGGGAATTGCGCGGCTTATTTGCGCAGGTAATAGGTATATACTATTCTAATTGCAAGTGAGGCGCATTATTGCCCGTGCAAGACAGAGCGGAGATTTATTTTAATTGTCTGTTTTGTTAGAAGGCGAGCGCTGTTCTATAGCTTTGCAGCGAAATTCATTATCGGAGTCAAGCTGTTTTACTTGCAAGTTGAAAATGTTGTTTTGAGCTCTAGATGATAAGATTTTAAGGAAAATCATTAACAACCAAATTTTTCGAAAAACATTAAAAAATATAATATATTGTGTGATGAGTGTTTTTTCTAGTAATTAACGAAAACTTTTATATAAAATATAGCTTGATTCGAGTAGATATAGTTTTTGAAAATAGATCTTCAAGATCTTCGTGGAATTCGAGCGCTTAATTACGTTTACTTAACATGAAAATGCATAATAACGACGCTAATTGTTTAATCTGATGCACAAAATCAGCATGTATTTGTAGTGTTTATCGATCGGATGGAAAAAATATTTTTCTGAATAATTAAATTTTAACCGAGTGTGAGGAATTACGCAAAATGGTTTTGTAATCCAATAAAAAAGAAGCAAATATATCTTTGCAATTATACGTATTGTAGTGAAGTGACGCATTTGTATTTACATCTGTTGTGATATTCTACACGTGGGCGGCAGCGACTTCAGCTAGCGCCCCCGTGTCATATTATAACTATACTGCGGCCATTGATATTCAAACGTGCTGTGTCATAATCACTGTAATATTTTTTTATACCTACCTTAAGAAGAACAATCGATGACAAAATTCCTATTGTATAAAGTTCATTCGCCTTGCTGCCAGTTTCTAATAGAAATTCTATTAGACTCTTTTGTAAATGGAACAAATAACTTTATTACTTTTTCTTGTAGGTAATTTTAGTTTAATCAGACATTTTTGGTAATTATTTTTTATTATCGTCAAGTTTTCGTTTAAAATAAAATTTTAATTATATTTTTTGCATATAAACCTTATATTATTAAAGTCATATCGTATATTGACTTTTATTTCATCAGTTGTGGCGAAACAACATGCACTATAAAAATAATAACTGTATATCGAACCATCAGCTTATCTTGTAATCAAAATATGTATAATTGATAATAAATGTAATTTATCATATATATTATTGAAAAATATATTCAAAATCAGATAATGTACGTATATACGTCTATATACTAGACCTATTCAAATAATATTCACTACTTATTAACAGATGTTAAAAGTTGTCGAAACAAAATAATTTCGGTTTATCTCAGCTAACTGATTATTTATCAAACACTCATTCATTTTTAATGCATTTGTAATGAAGCTCCTACTTAGAACAACTATATCTGCCGTATTTTTCAATACATCTCATCAAGATAGTTCTTCATATATATCTTATCAATATAATATATAATAAATTAATACAGTTATTTCTAATTAATTTAGAAAATAAATGAACATCACTTATACATATATCTTTTTTTCATTATAATATAATTCATTATAATTAATAGATTTTGAAATGTTAAATAAGCTTACCTCCGCGTTAATTGGGGTACTAGATTTTTCAAATACAATTCAATACTGATAATTTATTTGCATGTTATTGTTGATAGCTTATTCCCATTCCTCGAATCGTCCTTGTCTATAATTTACACTTTAAACCGCCGTCAAATGGAAAACTTTTTAAATCTGACTAATCTGTAACAATAATCAGACTATCTACCGCTGAATAAACAATTAAAAATATATTTGTGAATGGAAGCAGATGATATTGCTATACATATAATGCGTTCATTAATCGATAAAGATATAGGCTGTGTGTGCTGATTTCTAGGTTATACTAATTTGTAAGTAATTAATTAATCGCTGATTGCAGGAGATAGTTAAGAGAAATCAGGGTGTTCTTTATCGATACACGATATTTTGCAATACAATTATATCGCATTGATCGAGATTATATAAAGAGTAAATTCTTCGCTATTTTCATAGTGATAATGATTACGAGCTGCATTCGGTTAAAAAAAACGTCGATAAACACCTCTTGTAAGTAATGAAGAATAAAATTGCAATCATTAAGTACCGTGGAATTGAAAGATATTGATTTATCTTCTGAAAAACAAAACGCGGCGAATAAGCTGGTTTCCTTCATGAAGAGAATTACAACATTCATTATTAAAACTTATCACAGTTTTTTTTTTATTTGCCTCGAATGTAATAGTAATAAATTTTGAGAAATTAACTTATTTTAAAAGCTTTATTGTTATTCTGATATTCAAGTATATTTAAAAAATAAATAGTGAAAAAATTAGTAAAAAAATCTCAAGATATAATATAATAAATCTACTCATTCGGATATTCCGTCCATCAATCTAACTTATATGTAGCAGCATGACAGAATCAAATATCAAAAGCTTATTACATTACTCTATAAACGTCGTGTTCATTCATATAGGAGCACAGCAGAAAAAAGACAATTTATAGATCCGTGGGATGAAGGCGCGCGGCGTACACTTTGCACGTGCCGGGCGATTATTAAAAGATTGCGACGCGACGTCGTATATATGCAGACGATGCAGTTTTGTTGTGAAGAGCGCATCGCGTCTCGTATTATCGAATTGGGGCAAGTCGGGCAATTCATGCGGTAATTGGCTAGCGACGCGCGGTCCGCGAGCGGCGTCCATTCAAATGCTCGCAATTGCATCAATAGAGCCGATACGCGATGATGGCTTCTTTTTCCATAAAACTTAATTATACTTCTGACCGCGCGAGACCGGTCGAGACGACTTGGTAACGTGTATTTATATATATATACATATATTGCGCGGTATACGAAGAAAGTTCTGTTTTGAGCAAAAATTTGGGGACGAATTGTTTTTGAAGAGATATACACCACGTTTTGATTTTGATATGATCTTAAATTCTTGATTTGTTTTGTAACGTTTTGGCATTACCTCATCATTGTAATTTTTCACGTGCGTTTGAAAATTTGTTGTTTCGCGCGAATTGTTGATTTGATTTAATTTAAGGTAGTTATATCCCAAGATACAGACCGTATATAAAATAATTTTTATTTTATTTATGCAAGATCTGATAATGTGAGGGATTATAGATGTTAAAGAAGTAGAGTTAATTAACTGAAAAACATTTTTAAACCCAAAATTATCTGATTGCAAATGCAGATATTGTTTATTAAAGAAATGGTCATACAATGTTTCAAATTTTTTTCAATTTTGATTTGATTTTTTTGTTCAAAAGCTTATTTTTCCTTTGATTAGTTATCTAAATTGTTATTTAAAAAATGTGCTGAAACCTATACACAATTAGATTTTTCGCGTTGTTAATTATTTTAAAATTTGTGAATGGTGGATCTTTAGATAACTAATCAAAGAACAAAATAAGTTTATGAATAAAAAAATCAAATCAAAATTGAAAAAAATTTGAAACATTGTATGACTATTTCTTTAATAAACAATATCTGCATTTGCAATCAGATAATTTTGGGTTTAAAAATGTTTTTCAGTTAATTAACTCTACTTCTTTAACATCTCCCGTGTAGAAAAATATAGGTAACTCAAACCCGATTCTGGTGCGATTTCCGTAACTGTAGTACGATTCAGACAGGAAAATCGTACTTGATTCGGACACTTTTTTGAATACCGTTTTCTCCACGATTCGGATGAGAATTCCAAGGTAGAATCTGACTAGGAATCCATATGAATTTCGAGCATTTTGGGAATGGTTTTGTTTGTTTGAAAATAGTTAAAACAACAAATTCTCGTGTTATATATTAATAAAGAAATTAATTATATTGTCAATATGGTAATTTAAAAAATTATAGAATTTTTTTATTTTAAATTTGTTGCGTCAAAAAATAAAGAATGTAAAAATTAAACAAACGTAAAGCTGTAAATTTTGTTAAAAAAAGATTATTGATGCAAATAAGATTTATTATTAATATTTGTACTGACAGTTATTTTCACGAATAATTATTTTCAAGTACTTATACTTATATTACATATATCATGTATTTAATTTAAATGTTTATTTTTATCTTTTAAAAATCTTTTATATTTACATTTTAATGAATACATTTGAAATGATTAAGTTTAAAACATTAATTAAAAAATTAAAGAAATTAAAAAAATTTTCCCCTGATGGAGATTCGAACCTGGGTCTCCCGTGCAGTAGTCCAACGTCTAATCCATTTACCTACAAATAGTACTTCCCAGTGAAGTGATAATTTGAGTATTCATATGTATTAATTTAGTTTAACTTGATTTTAATGTATAATAGAATGAAAATCATTCAGAAAAGTACAAATATTTAATGTATTTTGCTATTTGCAATTATTATTTATTATATACATTATTTTAATACAAACGCGATAGTCCCACGATTTTGTTGTCAGAATCAGATCTGATGTTTGTAGCTCTCAACGAATAAAACAGAAATCTGCAGTTTTAATGAATTAAAATTAAGCACTCTAGGAGTATAACGAAATAATGGAATAGTTTTATTGCTTATTACTGTCATTTTATACTTTAGAAAGACTTCCTTAACATGCACAAACATTAGTTTTTAGAATTATAGTAGCAAGGATACTTATGCGATTTTCCTAGCAGAATCGGGTCTGATTATCGAAGTTTTCAGTTGGTAAAGCGGATTTCTGCTTTATTGATACACAGCTACGAATATCACATCCGATTCTGGCAGGGAAATCGTACAATTGGCTCTGCCTTTAATAAAGAAGGGATAAAGTAGGGAAATCATATCCGAATCTCGACTGTTATCCACTGATAGGTACAACTGCAGAAAATCGCGTCCGAATCGGAGTTATTCACGGGGATGACCTCCAAAATTTCTACACGGGCTATAATCCCTCACATTATCAGATCTTGCATAAATAAAATAAAAATTATTTTATACACGGACTGTATGTTGGGATATAACTACCTTAACGATTTTATTTTATAACAATTTTGAAAAATCTAAATTTTAAATGGTAAATAAGACTGTATAAAACAGCCCTTGACAAGGCTCTTAATTATCATACTGTTATCTACACCATAAAATATCCAAGAGTGGAAACTGTATGAAGGTATACATATTCTTATAAGAATGTAAATAAACTATAACAACCAATCAACTCATAATCTGCTTTATTCAATATATATAACTTTAAAAAAAAAAATTTCACATGTACATGATTCATGAATAATGAACTTAACTATTTCTCTTTGACAATGCAGGTTGAAAAAACAAAACTATAAATGCAATCTTTACACTGAACAAAAGTTTCGTGCACCTTACACTTAAAAATCTCAATATTATTCCTGACAAATACACATAGCAATCTATTACACGCACGCGGCTTGCGCGTCGTCACGTAACACACATCGTCATCATCATCATCATTATCATCATCTATATAACGAGCCTCGTTGGCATGTTGATCTGCTCGTAATTCTGGTCGTCGACGATCCGGTAACGATCTTCCCGGTAGTGGACCAAGTCGTCGAGGAAGCGATTGCTGCTCTCGTTGTGGAGCTTCGTAAGGACAGGCGGCAGCGGCTCGACGCCCGCCGAGTGGGCTAGCATGTCGTAATAGCTGCCCTGGGCCGGGCCCATCATGTGAAACTGGCGCTTCGTATAGCCGTCCTTGTTGAAACGCACGTCCTTCTCGGTCGCCTCGGCGCGAAGCATCTCCGCGCGCGTGGGTAGCGCACGCTCCTTCAGCCAGAAGCGCAGGACAAAGCGGACCTGTGAAGAATTTTTTTTTCTTTTAATATTGTATATATGGTAGTTATATTGCGTAAAAGGATTTGCGATGAGGATTTGCGCTTGTACCTGCAAGTCGAACATGCTGAATGCGCAGACGTAGAAGGGCAGGCCTATGATGGCTAGCGTTGGGTTCTCAATGGCTATAACGTGGTTCCATAAGGGTGTGACCATGTTGTTGTCGACTTTGACACCGCAACTTTCGGCGAGGAATGGAAAACTGTACTTGTAGCCTGAGTTAAAAAATTAAATAAAATATAACTAAGAAATTCTTAAGAGGCGGTATGCGCTTATTACGGTTCATACATGAAAATTTTTCATCGTCAAATGTTTCGCACCTGTACAATAAAACATTACGTCGATCTCTTCTTCCGTTCCGTCTTGGAAGACAGCTGAGTTCTCTTTCAACTCAACCACGTCTTTTTTCTAAAGCATAACAAATAAAAAAGGTTATCAAGACGGCGGTAAAACGTAAACAATAAGTAAAACATAAAAAGTGGAGCGATTCTAATTTATAATAAAATATACCTACTTGTACGACGTTGTCTGGAAACTTGGTCAAGATCGTCTCCTTCAAATGATGACTGAGAATAACACGTTTGGCCTTCTTTGAAATTTCCAAGGCTAAGTCCATACCTAGGATCAAGTAGAAGCTTTTGAGATTGTATTTTGTCGTATGGTGAAGATTCACAAATTTAAGCTCACAATATAGTTTATTCGAAATTTAAAGATCTAATTCAAACATAACGCTCAGATAACAAATAAATTATATGTTTAGATTCATATTTCTGACCAAACGTTCTTCTTTGAAACGGTAATTTATATTAAAAAGTTAATTTACAAAAAATATATTAGTTATATAATTTCATAAAAATTAAAATCAATCATAAATCAAATGAATAGCTCTAATAAATTATAAAATGAATAATAATTAATTCTGTAGATTTTCTTGTATAGGCATTTGGCAAGTGGATTTGTTACGCTCAACGCGAACTACTTATTTATAAGGAAGCTTATTATTATAATGCTTGTTAAAGAAACAGTAAAACAGCATTCAATTTTGAAAATAAACAATACTTATTGCAGTTATTGATGTTTACCATCAGTGTAAGCAAGTGAAACTCTGGTTAAAAACATAAAATAAGAGAAAAATGCCTCAACTTAATGTTAGTAAATAAACCTTCTGTTACATGATCATTTTGAATAAAGTACAAAACGGTCCCTGGTAAAAATCTTAAACATACTGTAGCTTTTCAGAATAATTTGTAGCTAAAAATTTCCTAGAAACCCCGGTAATAACGTCACGGTTTTAACTGATCTATTTCTTAGCTAACTTTATGGCTATATAAAGAACAAAATAAAAAAAAAACGCATCACATGTGTATAACGCGTGTAGTAAGGCATCGTCTAGATCGTATGAGTTGTCGTTAAAACTAATTGTATCTTAGTGTTAGATTTTGAATTATTAATAATTCCAGCTAAGGGAAATGAGGCGGAAAAGGCTGCAAATTCTTAATTTTTTCCTTCTCTGCGGTATTGCAGAAATCGTTTCTTGCGACTGAGTATCCACATTCTTTATAAAAAAATGGAATTCGTAAACACACCTTGAAAAATCAATATCTTTAAAGCTTAACCAATCCTTAGCTAGAAAAATTATTTAATCTATAGCTAACGAATGTCGCTTGTCAAAGGTTAACCAAAAATTCATAACAGCTTATGCTGGTTAATTTTTTACCAGGGTTAAACTTAGTTAATTTTTATAATAAACACATCTACAAAGAAATCGCCTTTGTAAAATAATCTTATCGCAGTTTTATATGCGTAACACACAATAAGACCTAAAAATTGACTCAAAGTCTCTTATCACTGCCAAAATTAACTGTCACACCCGTATCTTAAATCACGCAGATAATCCTTCAAACTATACCGCATTAACAAACAAAAAGGCCAACGTACCCGAAGGACCAGCGCCGAAGACGACGACTCGCTTATCTGTCAACGGCTCAGGGGTACGATAATCATGGCTGTGCAGCTGTCCGCCCTTGAACTTCTCGCGGCCCTTGAGGGTCGGTAGCGACGGCTCGAAGTAATGCCCGTTGCACACCATCACACCGTCGAAGTACTCGTCTCGGCTGGCACCGCTGCGCAGGTCGCGAACGCGTATGTGCCACTTGCCCGTGGCCGCTGATTCTTCGGGTTTCATGGGTTCGACCAGCTCGACGTTGTGCAGGAACTGCGGAAGTTGTATGAGGTCGATCAAATTGTGTATGGATAATTAATATTTGTTTCTAGAGGCGATTGTGGATTTGCGCAGATACTATTATACGTGAAACGCGATAGTCCTGGCGAATGATTAAAGAGGGGCGGGGGGTCCAGAGTTTCGACGATTCACTATAAAATTGAAGTCAACTATAGACGTTTTTCAGTTCGACATATGGTAATTGCGATTGTTCTGAACTTCGAAATTCTAAATTACGAAAATCCTATTTTCGAATGTAACAGTTTACCTACTGTCCAAAACATCGAATTTCATCAATACGATTTCAAAGCAAATATATAAGCTTTTTCTAATGATTTATTTCGAAAGGTCTATATTGTACCTCTATTAAAATTCTATTAATGAAATTCGATGTTTTGGACAGTAGGTGAATTGTTACATTCGTAAATATGATTTTCGTAATTTAGAATTTCGAAATTAAGAACAATCTGCACTATCATATGTCGAACTGAAAAACGTCTATAGTTGACTTCAATTTTATAGTGAATCGTCGAAACTCTGGACCCCCCTCCATTAAAGAAAATGAATTACCAGCATTAGTGGGATGATTTTTAGTATTTTTTTAATAAAGTTCATTTTATTGGTAAAACATTATTTTTTAAGAAGTCACAGAAATGGTGTAATGGTAATGAACATTATATGCTGAATTCGAGAAAGATGTATCGATTTTGTCTATAAATGTGTTAAATTCATTCCACAACGGGGCTCAACAACTAATAAAAAATTAGTATCCCTTTTGTTTTTATATAATAAATTGCCCTAGTTAAAAAACTCACGTCAAAATTTTACCTGACTTATAAATCAGGAAAACGCTACAATTAAGTTTAAAAATTGTTTCCTGTATGGAAATAATAAATGTAGGAAATCATAGAAAACCATAGAAAACCGTAGAAAATTGTAGGAAAATGTAGGAAAGTGTAGGAAACTGTTGGTTTTCGGACAAAATTCGTATGATTTTGTACATTTTTGTATATTTTTGTATGGTTTTATACGTTTTCATACGATTTATAAATTTTCTCAAATTTGTCTGTAGAAACTTAAATGTACGAAAACGTAAGAAAATGTAAGAAAACGTACGAAAACGTACATTTCCGTAAGTTTTAATGAATCTTACAGTTTCGTACAGTTTTGTACATTTATTTACGGATTCGTACGAGTTTATATACTTTCATACATTTTATTACGATTCGTAAATTTTTTGCGTATGTAGAAATTTTTTCTGTCGAAATAGTAAATGTAGGAAACTGTACAAAACTGTACGAAACCGTACGAAAACGTATAAAACCGTAGAAATTAACCATGCAAACTGTTCGAATGCAAACTGTTACTAGACTTGTTTTTTCCATATGAGTTGTTCTACCGTTTGGAAAGTTTCAAAGGTCAAAATTATTTCTTTTATAATTTCTTGTAAAATATATATACGTTAATAAAATTGTTTTCAATCGTTTCTTCAGATGTTATAATGTAAGAACGATATTACATAATGCTATGGTTCATAAAGTAACAAAAAAATGTTTCAACGAAATTTCAATATTGCAAAAGTAGATATCGCCAATTAAAAAAAAGTTCAAGTTCAACAAACAATATATTTTTTATTTTTGATCCGATTCAAAATTGGAAGGACTCATTTTGTTCCTTGTGCAATTTCATAGGGAGTCAACGATATAAAAATTGAAAAATTTTCAAAACCTGAAAAGATACATCCACTTGTTTATAGGTTATAACAAATGTATCTTTGCAGGTTTTGAAAATTTTTCAATTTTTATATCGTTGACCCCCTATGAAATTGCACAAGGAACGAAATGAGCCCTTCCAATTTTGAATCGGATCAAAAATAAAAAAGATTATATTGTTTGTTAAACTTTTTTTAATCGGCGATATCTACTTTTGCAATATTGAAATTTCGTTGAAAAAATTTTTTTTGTTACTTTGTGAACCATATCATTATGTGATATCGTTTTTTTACATAATAACATGTGAAGAAACGATTGTAAAAAGTTTTATTAATGTGAATATAGGGTGACTCAGCTAATAGAGTGAAATACCGACATAATTTTTGAACGTGTACATCTTACGTAAATACTAATAGAATTACTCAAAAAAATTTAGAGTATAGCATTTACATATACGGAGCGCCTGATAATCCTGTTATTCCAAAAGAAATACTTAGAAATTATTTAATTAAATGAAAACCGCAATGCCGGTAAATAGGAATCTGCATTTGTATAATTCCGATCTAGTTTTGAAACAAGTATATCTGATGGAAATGCTAATAAAATCACTAAAAAAAAATTTTAAGCATAGTATTTACATATACGGAGCGCCTGACAAAATTGTTTTTCCAAATAAACGTTCAAATATTAATTTATTAAATAATGAAATTGGGTTCATTTTGGATTTCACATCGCCTTGAATAAAATGCTTTTATGATACTGATGAGTCAAAACATAACGTTTTTCAATAAGTTTGACGTTGGGGGAAAGACATTCATGAAGCCAAAAACATTAAAAATATATTTTAATAACTATTTTTGTGGAAAAATGTCCATCTACTGGTGGGTGTTTAGCTATTGGACGAGTCACCCTAATACAATGTATATACATTTTAAAAAGCTTTTTAACGAAAATTGATTTCATAACAAATTTCTTCTAAATTTTTGTGCAAGATCCCACGTGAGTTCTCTGAGAAATACAAACGAATGAATTTTCGTGAAAAAAAAATGTTATCAAACAATTAACGTAAAATGCATTTTCTCTGCATTTTAGAAGGAATAATAAAAGGAATATTATCAACCCCTTTAAAACAGATAATTTTTTTAAGTATATTTTAGTGCTATTCTGGTTTTTAAGTCAAGTAAGTTTTCAGTAGGATGCGTAAAAAGCAGAGAAACAGTTACACTTGAATTATAAACAAAAGACCGCAGTCTTGCTTTTATCTGTGGTACGTAACTATATATACATGTGGTTTGCGCTCGTGTCGGGTATATGATCTTTCAAAACAATATGATGGTGCATATAGACAAAGTATAATGACTTCCCACATAAAACGAAATATTTCTGAAAGGTTTCGGAAATGTTTCGTAGAAAGGATGAAAACATTTTAAAAATATTTCCCAGAAAGGTTTTTGAAATAAGTTATGTCCGCGATAGAAGCCATCAAAAAGGTTTCATGATATATTTCAGAAAGGTTTTATAAAATTATTTTAAGAAATGTTTTTGAAACATTTCTGCAACATTTTGTAACTATTTGAACTATCTCTTAAAATGTTTCAAAAACATTTTAGAAACCTTTCTAAAAATATTTTTCTAAATATTTCTGAAATATTTCCAGAAAGGTTTCTGAAATAATTTATGTCCGCGATAGAAGCCATCAAAAAGGTTTCATGATATATTTCAGAAAGGTTTTATAAAATTATTTTAAGAAATGTTTTTGAAACATTTCTGCAACATTTTGAAACTATTTGAAATATCTCTTAAAATGTTTCAAAAACATTTTAGAAACCTTTCTAAAAATATTTTTTTAAATATTTCTGAAATATTTCCAGAAAGGTTTCTGAAATTATTTATGTCCGCGATAGAAGCCATCAAAAAGGTTTTATGATAGATTTCAGAAAGGTTTTTTTAAATTATTTTAAGAAATGTTTTTGAAACATTTCTGCAACTTTTTGAAAGTTATTTGAACTATCTCTTAGAATGTTTCTAGAAACCTTTCTAAAAATATTTTGTGAAAGATTTTGGAAAGGTTTCCTGAAAAGTTCTGTGAAATATTTTTGAAAGGATACAACAATGTTTTACGGAAGTTTCTAAGAGGCCTCAAAACCATCAAGTAAGATTTTTGAAACATTTTAAAAAGATTTCAAAAAATATTTTTCAAAAGTTATCGGAATTAGAAATTTTTTAATAATATTTTATAACAATTTTTTTTTAACAATCTTGAAAACCAGTTTTTTCCTTGTAGTTGATGATCCTTCCTGAACTCCTGCAACTTAATATATCTGAATAGTTATTATATCAGTTATGTTTTTTAATATTAAATTATTGTATATTTGCATTAATTTATAATATTATCGTTCGCAATTTCGCATTTACAAATTATCTTACAGAAAAAACGCAGAAAAAAATTTTGACCTAAGGTGGGATCGAACTCGAGTCCCTCGGATTACAAGGCTGATGCCCTAACCACTACGCTACGCAACGCTTCTACCGTACAAAATTTTAATTTTAGCTAAGTATGGAGTAGACTTGAATAAAAATGGCAAACATTTGATTAAAAGACAACATATTGAGTACTTTCGACTATGATATTTAATAAACTCAACTAATTCTTTTGTTAAGGCCATGTGAAGTACCGACACAATCTCTACCTTACCGGCACCTAAACTTTAATTCTTTTATCGTATTTAAACAAGAATTAAAAAAAAAGAGTTCTTCATGCTCTCCAACATAACATTAAGTGAAATGCCCTATTAAATTTTTAAATCATTGTATTAATTAGATTTTTCTAAAATGGATTTGGAAATGTTTAATCCTTCGTTCTAGTTAATTACTAATTTGAAAAACGTTTTTGGGAAAATCTAATGGATGGAATCATTTAGAAATTTAATAGGGTATGCTTAATCCCATTTCGGTGGGTGTGAAAAACGCTTTTTCCTAAAATTTTTGTTTAGATGTGATAAAAAACATAATATTTATGTACCGATAAGTTAGGGATCTGCGGTTGAGTTAAACATGGCTTTAAGACCGGAGGGCGTGAAAGAATGCTTTTTTCTAAAATTTTTGTTTAAATACGATACAAAAATTCAAGTTTAGGTGTCGGTAAGGTATGAATCGTGTCGGTACTTCGTATGACCTTAAATTCGTACTCTTGTCAATTAAACATTCACTTGATTTGCCAAAATATTTGCAAGATCAAATAAATAAGTATTGGATTTGATTAAATAATTAGTAGAACTAATAAGATAACCAATAAAACACAACTAAATATTTAGTTAAATCAAATTAATATTTATTGTAATCTAAGAAATATCCCTATATAAAAAAGTCATGACCGGATGTTGTGAAGCCAAAATAAACGTTATGTGATTGGCTCATGTAGTGCGCATGCGTCTAAATCAGGAAATCGAACCGTTTTCTAGCGGTTAGGGCGCGCAACGCGCGCTGTTGAAATCTCTAGTTTAGTAAAATCGAGGAAACCTTTGATTGACGAGAGAAGGGCGTGTGAGAAAAGAAAACCTGATACAAAATCTTTTCAAAACCTTCACATAATATTTCATAAAATGTTATATATTTCTTTGTGGAAAGGTTGTAATAAACTATTCTTGAAAGCTTTGTAAAACCTGGCCCTGATATGACTTGAAATTTTTTATGGCGTCAATACCATATGATAAATGTTGCTAAGACATTTCGTTAACTATTAACGCAATGATACATTCAATTTTTTTTTAGTCTCCTCATAACATGACGTAAAATGTTCTTGCAAGCTTTTGGGGAATATTTTATTATAATTTCTTTACCTAAAGAAACTTTCCAAGAAATCTTTACAAAACGATCCCATAATATTTCATGAAATGTTATGTCTCTTTGGAGAAATGGCGACAATACCGAATTAAATTGATGCGAAAATATTTCAAAAACATTTTACGCAATGATACTAGAAATTTTTTTTTAAAGGTTACCTTAATAATCTTTCATAAAATATTTTTACAAGGTTTTAGGAATATTTTTTGTTGTTTTTGTTTATGTGAAAAAAAATATTGCAGAAAATCTTTTCAAAACGTTCCCCTAATATTGTAAGAAAAATTTCGGGAATGCTTTGTAAAACCTCGAACTAATATCTCTTGTAATATATTTTTCATGGTGTCAATAACGAATCAAAAAGGATGCGATAACTTTGCTAAAACGTTTCAGGAAATGATACGGGAAAGGTTTTTGAAAGCTTCCTTATAACTTTTCGTGAAATATTTTTGAAACGTTTCAGAAATATTTTTTCACATTTTAATTATCACAAAATAATCCTTCCTAGAAATCTTTTTGAAACCTTTTCGTAATATTTCATGAAGTGTTTCTCTAGAGAAAGTACGCGAGAAGAATTACGGGAAAGCTTTGTAAAACCTTGCAGTAATATTTCTTGAAATGCGTTTTCACGATGTCAATATCGTATCCAAAAAGTAGCGAAAACTTTGCTCAAACGGTTCAGAAAATGATACAGGAAATGTTATTTGAAAGCTTCCTTATAACTTTTAGTGAAATATTTGTGCAATGTATCAAAAATATTTTTTTACATTTTCAGTTTTATAAAAAAATCCGTCCAAGAAATCTTTTTGAAACCTTTTCGTAATATTTTATGAAATGTTTTTTAGGGAAAGTTTGCGATTATAACTTTGGGAAAGCTTTGCAAAACCTTGCGGTAACATTCCTTGTAACTGGGTTTTCACGTTATCAATATCGTATCGAAAACGTTGCGAAAAGTTTTCTAAAACGTTTCAGAAAATGATACAGAAAATGTTCTTGAAAGCTTCCTCATAACTTTTCGCGAAATATTATTGCAAGGTTTCGGAAATATTTTTTTACATTTTCAGTTTCATAAAAAATCCTTTCAAGAAATCTTTTTAAAACCTTTTCGTAACATCTCATGAAAGGTTTCTTTATGGAAAATTTGCGAGAAAAATTTCGGGAAAGCTTTGTAAAACCTTACAGTAACATTTCTTGAAATGTGTTTTCACGATGTCAATATCGTATCCAATACGTTGCGAAAACTTGGTCAAACGTTTCAGAAAATGTTACCGGAAATGTTTTTGAAAGATTTCGTTATAACATTTCACGAAATATTTTTGCAAGGTTTCGGAAATATTTTTTTATATTCAGTTTCATAAAATAATCCTGCCAAGAAATCTTTTTGAATCCTTTTCGTAACATTTCATGAAATGTTTCTTTATAGAAAGTTTGCTAGAAAAATTTTGGGAGAGCTTTGTTAAACCTTGCAGTAACATTTCTTGAAATGTGTTTTCACGCTGGCAATATAGTATCCAAAACGTTCCGAAAACTTTGCTACAACGTTTCAGAAAATGATACAGGAAATGTTTTTGAAAGCTTCCTTATAACTTTTCGTGAAATATTTTTGGAAGGTTTCGTAAATATTTTTTCACATTTTCAGTTTTATAAAATAATCCTTCCAAGAAATCTTTTTGAAACCTTTTCGTTACATTTATGAAATGTTTCTTTATAGAAAGTTTGCGCGAAAAATTTTGGGAAAGCTTTGTAGAACCTTGCAGTAACATTTCTTGAAATATGTTTTTACGATATTAATACCGTTTCCAAAACGTTGTTCAAACTTTGCTAAAACGTTTCAGGCAATGATACCGGAAATGTTTTTGAAAGGTTTCCTTATAACCTTTCGTAAAATATTTTTGCAAGGTTTTAAGAATGTTTCTTGAATGGTTCTGTAGGAATAAAAACATCTTTTTGAGAAATTTTTTCAACACCTTGCCATAGTATTTCATGAAATATTACACGTTTCTTTTCAGAGACGTTGTAAGAAAGATTTCATAAAAGCTTTAAAAAAGCTTGCAGTATTATTTTATGAAATGTACTTTCATTGTCTACTTTCAACATTAATTGAAATGCTTCTAAAATGTTTCTGTAAGGTTTCCTGAAATCTCACTGAAAATATTTTTGAGAGGTTTCTGTAATATTACAGCAAGGTTGTGGCAAGCTTTTCATGAAATATTTCTTAAAAGGTTTCACCAAAACTTTTCATGCCATGTGGGAAAGGATTGTCCACAAATAACACCATATGCCATGCTTTCTATGCCTTCAATGTATAGAGGTAATAAGTATAGAGGAGGGGAGACATAGGCACATGTGTAAGCGGTATCGTCCGCTCGATAGAAAGAGAGAAAAATCAGAGGGCCCTCTTTGTCTCTATTAATGCATGCGCGTCTGACAGAGAAAGAGAGGACCTCTTCGTTCTCATTCTCTTTCTACAACGGCGGACATATTTTCAGCGGACTCCTCTACTCTATAGTTAGGGCGCCTCTACATGGAGTCTGGCGATCTCGAGAATGACAGTCTAACTCCATGAGATTGAGAAGGATAGAGCACATTTGAAAATTGTCTGTCTTTGTTGCTCTCACAAAGTTAGGTATGCCAGTCTGCCATTCTCGAGAACGCCATACTCCATGTAGAGGCGCCCTTACTTATTACCTCTCTACTTCGATGGCGTTGATTCCGTTGGACCGTTCCACTCATTCGTTTGTCTTGTACTCGTATACATACATCCACACACGCACTTACAAATCTTCCAAAAATATATCACGTTATATTTATACGTGTATCCTAATGGTAAATTTATAAGAAATTATTGGGATAGGTTTTCAAAAGCTTTCTTAATCTAAAAAAGAAATATTTTTAAAAGGCTATACAAATATTCAAAAATTTTAGGAAATGTTCGAGAAATAATATCGGAAATATTCACAAAACCTTTCTCGTAACATTTCTTGAAATGTTACTGCAAGATTTCGAAAACATTACTTGACTTGTTTTGAATCGGAATAATGCACTTCTCAATTAACCTTTCAAAAACGTTTCCAAAAAATTTCATGAAATATATCATGTTTTTTAGCTGCACATATTACTAGAAAGGTTTCGGAGAATATTTTCGGAAGGTTTTTGTAATATTGTAAGAAATACATTTAATACCAAGAGAGAAATGTTGTTGAAACCTTTTAAAACCTTTTCGAAAAATAGTATTGGAAATATTTACAAAACCTTTCTTGCAACATTTCTTGAAATGTTACTGCGAGGTTTTAAAAACATTACTTGACACGTCAATGAGTCGGAATAATAAACTTTTCAAGTAACCTTTCAAAAACGTTTCCAAAATATTTCATGAAATATATCATGTTTTTTCGCTGTATCATTAGTAGAAAGATTTCGGAGAATGTTTTAGGAAGGTTTCTGCAATATTGTTAGAAACAGATTTAATACCAAGACAGAAATGTTGTTGAAACCTTTTAAAAACTTTTCGAAAAATAATGTTGGAAATATTTACAAAACCTTTCTCGTAACATTTCGCGAAATGTTACTGCAAGGTTTTAAAAACATTACTTGACACGTCAATGAGTCGGAATAATAAACTTTTCAAGTAACCTTTCAAAAACGTTTCCAAAATGTTTCATGAAATATATCATGTTTTTTAGCTTTATCATTACTAGAAAGATTTCGGAGATTGTTTTAGGAAGGTTTCTGCAATATTGTTAAAAAACAGATTAAATACCAAGAGAGAAATGTTGTTGAAACCTTTTAAAAACTTTTCGAAAAATAATGTTGGAAATATTTACAAAACCTTTCTCGTAACATTTCGCGAAATGTTACTGCAAGGTTTTAAAAACATTACATAACTCGTCCATGAGTCGGAATAATAAACTTTTCGAGTAACCTTCCAAAAACGTTTCCAAAATATTTCATGAAATATATCATGTTTTTTCGCTGTATCATTAGTAGAAAGGTTTTGGAGAATGTTTTAGGAAGGTTTCTGCAATATTGTTACAAACAGATTTAATACCAAGAGAGTAATGTTGTTGAAACCTTTTAAAAACTTTTCGAAAAATAATGTTGGAAATATTTACAAAACCTTTCTCGTAACATTTCGCGAAATGTTACTGCAAGGTTTTAAAAACATTACTTGACACGACAATGAGTCGGAATAATAAACTTTTCAAGTAACGTTTCAAAAACATTTCCAAAATGTTTCATGAAATATATCATGTTTTTTCGCTGTATCATTAGTAGAAAGGTTTTGGAGAATGTTTTAGGAAGGTTTCTGTAATATTGTTAGAAACAGATATAATACCAAGAGAGAAATGTTGTTGAAACCTTTTAAAAACTTTTCGAAAAATAATGTTGGAAATATTTACAAAACCTTTCTCGTAACATTTCGCGAAATGTTACTGCAAGGTTTTAAAAACATTACTTGACGCGTCAATGAGTCGGAATAATAAACTTTTCAAGTAACCTTTCAAAAACGTTTCCAAAATGTTTCATGAAATATATCATGTTTTTTAGCTGTATCATTACTAGAAAGATTTCGGAGAATGTTTTAGGAAGGTTTCTGCAATATTGTTAGAAACAGATTTAATACCAAGAGAGAAATGTTGTTGAAACCTTTTAAAAACTTTTCGAAAAATAATGTTGGAAATATTTACAAAACCTTTCTCGTAACATTTCGCGAAATGTTACTGCAAGGTTTTAAAAACATTACTTGACACGTCAATGAGTCGGAATAATAAACTTTTCAAGTAACCTTTCAAAAACGTTTCCAAAATGTTTCATGAAATATATCATGTTTTTTAGTTGTATCATTACTAGAAAGGTTTCAGGAATGGTTTTAAAAATCTTTTTAAAAGATTTTTTGAAATGTTTTATTTGTGGTAAGTTAAAACTTTTACGAAATGTTTTTAAAAGTTTTTGGTAATGTTTTCTTGAAATATTTGTGAAAAGGTTTTTACACCTTTTAAGTTATATTTTAGCAAGGTTTTTGCAATGTTTCATGAAATATTTCATGAAATATTTCATGAAATATTTCACTGAAATATTTCGTTTTATGTGGGTTTTAAACGACCAACTTTTTACTACTTGCAGTTACAAAATAACAGAAACTAAAGAACATTGCGTAGTAAATATAAACAATACTAAATACATGCGGTTCTCTGTGCATCAGAAATCATCAAAACTTAGAATGCACTTTTTACAACAGGAAACTAATTTTAAATCCATATAATTTTGTATGATCAATCAGATAAAATCAAGCATCAATTACACAATTGCGCATATCAAAGCGGAAATACACGCGGATATGCGGCATACGTTATTTAAAATTTTCCCATAGATTTTCTTACGTAAACACGCCGTTCACAATAGAATTGAGTATTATAAAATCTCATTATGCCGAACATCATTTCTTCGTAAATTGAACATGAAACTTACACGAATTTTATCTCGTAGCTTGAAGTGGTCGCAGTAGTCGTTGAGAAAAGCGAGTATTTCAGTACGATGGAGATAACTTTTTTCGTTTGCCGGAATCGGATAGTCTGGGTAACCCATCACTTCTTTCGGAAGATTTGTTCTAAAGGTAAATACGAAAATAAACACACCGTTCTACGTGTTATAACAGTTTTTTTTTAATTAAGTATATGTAAAACTTTTACGCGAATGACAACATATAAACTAATATATTAATAAATAAAAATTATAATTAAAGCAGTATATATATACACACACACACACACACACACACACACACACACACACACACACACACACACACACTTCAAACGTATACAATTATATCTTATTTGAATATCAGTGAGTTCGGTGATTATTGCTTAAAATTGATGAATCAGTTGGCATTTATCACTCAATAACTCGAAAGATATCTTATTATAGGAACATACAATTATCATAAATACATATACGCATTGCTGAGGTTTCACAACACCTTTACCAAATTATTATCACCAAAACCACTATATAATATTTCACAAATAAACGAAAATTTCGCGAGCCTACAGAAAAAAGCGCATCTATTACATAAACTAAAAAAATTAGTGTACCCACCTCAGGCTGTCGTACATGCTGGAGTGTATGGGTAGACCGTAGGCGTCTTTGCCGGTCTCGGGTACGTACACCCAGGTGCCACCGACCTTGTCGGTCTTCTCGTAGCAAACAACCTCCACGTTGCTGGCCTCGCTGCATCGTTTGATAGCCGCCAGGCCGGCTGATCCAGCGCCGATCACCGCGATCCTCATCCTCTTCATCGACTGCTTACACACGACACACACGCGCTCGCGCTGCGATCTGATCTAGGGTCAACAATGTAATAGAAGAAGCAGCCCCAGCGGAGACTGTACGACTCTCGTGTCTGAGCGACGCGGTGCTGATAAGAGAAAGAGAGTGAGCGGGAGAGCAACGAGGCGATTAGGAAAAGCTGTGATGGGTGTTTTTCATCGGGCGATGAGTGTGTGCGTGTGGAGTATAAGTTGGAAAGCTTATTGAGGGGTCAAAGGCCCCCTGTACAGCTACGCTATTATATTGAGTCAGTAGAAGTATAGTGCGCCGCGTGCGAACGAATTAGTGTATGGACTGTCATTATGTTTTAAAGAGTAACGTCTGTGTAATATAATTAATGTACCTCGGTCACTTATTCTTAAGAATATTCAAATGAAATCTCTGGACTGTTCTTTATTTTGTTACTTTTGCGTGTCCGATTATGCGGGGAAAACGTGTATTTTATAGAAAGATGTAAACTATACGATTTTCATGTTTTCTTTTTGAAAATAATATACGAATAAAGCCTTATCTCGTCTTATCTTATCATGGGAATCGTCGTTTCGGCTAAGGATAATTATGCATGTCTGATGTATATAGGCTATTTAGAAGTTTTCCCTTTTGGGTTCGAACGGTGGTCGAAGCAGCGACGTGTTTAGCATGATGAGCGTATAATGTTAGGCGATTTAGATTCTGCCGAAGATAAATGCTATGTAATTACGAATGTGCTTATAGAAAGCGTCTGAAATGCAATAAAGTCGTCGTTAATATTCTAGTCGTTCCCATTCCGTTAAAAATTATAAGCAATATAACATAACTAAATTATAATACTGCCAATTAATGAAAGCCATCCTTTATGAAGAATTAGTATTTTTTAGTATCTTTTTAAAAACAAATTAATGATGTTGCAATTTATTAAAACGATGTATTTGTCCAGTTATATATTTTTTTATTTGTTTATCGTTATTCATTTTGTAATTTCTTTTTATCTCTAATCGCAGAAAAAAATTGGTTTTGCGATAAAATTAGATTGTCAAAGGACCCCGCACATAATGTATTGGAAAAATCATCCGGTCAAATTGAAAGAAACTTTAGAAAAACATAGATTTCTTCAGGACCTCAAGATCTATCTTTTTTCAAAGTTTCGTTCAATTTGACCGAATGATTTTTTCCCATACATTGTGTGCGGGGTCCTTTGTCATTTTAAGCGTTCGTGCAAAATATATTGTCAGTAGTACCATTTTTTTCCAACATGAATATAAATTTGAAATTTCTTTACTGCTTAATATAAAGCGATTGTTATAACTCAACAATTGTTAATGCTTACATCTGTATTCTATTAATGGAATTACATTTTATTTAAATAATTTCATTATATAAATGATGTGGGAATATTTGAAATTTTACTCTCAGTATTCTTTTCAAAATAAATTTTAACGTATAGCTCAGACAATAAATAAATATAACGAAAAATTCGTCTTTAAAACAAACAAATCGTATACATCGGGTCGAGAATTTAATAGCAATAACACGGCATTAATAAACCATTCAATAAATCATTGATAAAAATAGTTTTCGCGCTGAAAAGTGGAATTTTTAATTGAAGAATATATATCAAAATATTATTGCCATACGTGTTGACTCCAAATGACAGTGACCTCAAGTAACAGCTGTGCTTTTGAGAGCAGTCTTATCACGTGAAATACATATATATGCACTCGACACTGTCACTTTGCAACGTTTCTCTCTATAACTAGAGCGTTCTACCGGTCAAGACGCGACTTTATAGCTCGCGGCGGCCCGTAAATAAATTTTTGCTCTCAAACCCACAAGGCTGCGGTGATACTGATAACAAGGCCTTTGCACTCGTGAAATTGTCTAAACGGCGATTGTTGACCCTCGACCGACCATTTAAAGGAAGCTTTTCACTTATTGATAAACAGGAAGTGTTCTTTGGGAAAATCGTGAGAAAAAATAGGTGTTTGAAATTTCGAACGTTCATAGTGAACGAAAAATTTTAGCCATTTTCAGATTTAACCGAATTTGGCTACTTAATACATTTAAAATTGGATAATAACGGTATTTCTTCACTTCTCAGTCTTGCAGTCACCAGTAAACCACACTCCGGGGAATTCTAACCAGAATTAGAAACTTTAAGTTAATATTTCGTTCATTATGAACGTTCGGAATTTCAAACACGTGAAAAAATGAACTACTCATTTACTTATTTTAATCAATTACGTTTAATTGTAATTATTATTTAACATTAGAAAAATACTTTACTTAATTTGTACCATATGCACACATTTACAAATCGAAAAATAAAAACAAAGTTATTTTAACTTTTTTATTAACACAAAAATTAAATATGGTTATCTCTTATGCTTAATGTCAAGTTCCCACTTTCGTCTGAACAGCTGGTACAGCTGCATCGCTGCACGAGCATCTTCAATAGGGCTGTGTTCTCCGGATTGTATATCAATGCCAAGTAATTCAGAGGCTAACTTTTTTAAACTTGGTGTATTACCATTTGTAACTTTGCGAAAAGGTTTGTACCTTGATGTATCTCTTTGTAGACGCCTAGGGTGTGATAGAAATAAAACAGCTAAATCGTTGTGCAAAGCATGTCCAACTAATGTCCGTCCCCGAAGAATCTCTGATACTTCTTTTTGGACAACTTGGAAGTCAGTTCCCTTTTTCAAATGTTGAGGTTTTATACCACTAACAGCAGTTCGATAATCTGTTACTTCTTCGGTCGGTTTAACATATTTATCATAGAGGCATACACCATGTTTATTTACTATAGATATACGAGCAATCATACTGTCTTGTCCATCACGTATGCCAACCATTTCGCAATCCATAGCAATCACTTTTGTGATTCCAGACTGAGATGCAGATTTTGTTTCACTTACTTTTATAGTAGTTTGTGCTACAGTCTTTGTTGTCTGCTGTTTATTTCCATAAAAAATTATAATAACAAAATTGATAAGGAAATGAAAAAAATATAACAGATAGTTTATTACCTGACTGTTTTTTCGTGTAGGTCGATTATTAACAAATAAATCCTTATGCTTGATTATTTTATAATCATCATCATACGTTCGACTATAAGTGAGATTAACTGCTTCTGTAATGCTTGTTAACTCTAATTTCTTCTTCTTTTTCTGTGTACTGTTGAAATTTGATTGTTTTGAATTATTTTCAGTTACCAAACTTTTAAATGCTTGCCAATTTGATCCAGGTACTCTGAGTCCATTTGCCTCTTTTTTAGTTATTGGATTGTCCTTTTTCACATTCTTTGTACCTTTATCTGTCAGCTTTTTAGGTGTCTGACTTTTAGCTTTATTTACAGTTTCGGACATTTTGCAATACTTATATGAATTTGCAAACTCTAAACTATCGTGTTTTGAAACTTCAACTGTCACACATGTACTACGTTGGGCAAATATGGACGTCGACTCGAAACGGAAATGCCCAGCTACTCATTTTAAATGTAGCCGGATACATTTAATTTGTGGTTTTCATTCTTTTGTTTTTCAAACAGATATTAATGGTAATTTCCTTGAAACAATTTGACATAACCCCAAAAAAGAAACCGTTTGAGCTAATAATCCGAAGTTGACCACGGTTGTCCGAAATTGACCACTGGCGTTGTCATGCGCATGCGCAATAACGTCAGCTTACCAAACTTTCAAATTTCAACATTTCGTATATAATAGCGCCTTCTTCTGATGTCATTCAATTCCCCGTCTCTGATTGGTCACCCGTTTTCGCAGAATTTTTCGAATCTACAAAAAAAATTTCAAAAACATTACATTTCATAAAAAAAGTCTCCTTATTTCTATCTATACTGACATTGCCCTACTGTTTGTTGTCTCTAATTCATTAATTTATCGAAATTGCAATCAAACAGAAAACTTTCGAAGAACGAAAATCAGGGCATTTTTTTTATTTTTCATTTTGTTTTCGCAACTTTCGAAAAAATCGAAAAGAAAACTAATTTTCAAAAAAATCGGCTACATAATCCCACGAAAACCATTTCACAAGCATCGATTTAGCACCGTGGCTAAATTTAACATAAGCGATGTTTCGAAGAAACATACACGTCTCTCGTGAACGCTCAATCGTCCCGCATCATACTGAATAGAATAAGTGAAAACTTTTTTTAAAATATAAAACCTCGATCGTCATAGAAGCACAATAGGTATATACGACCAATAAGGTATTATACATAATATCTACTCCCTCACTCTCAGGCTCTCGGGTCTCGCACACATGCGACTTTGTTTTCTTGCGCGCTTGCGCGATCTACAACATATAAGTACGCGCAACACACAATGCAGCGCGATCGCGCGAGAAAAGTTGAAAGAACGGCGCGGATCGGAAATCTAATTTTAGACTCGGAGAGAAAGAGAGAGTGAGTCGGTGGGCGAGTAGGAGAGCCTTCGATGGAACGAGTGCGCCGACTACTTTTCATGCTGGCGGAGGAGGTGATCGCATATACGTGCCGTGTTCCATAGGAGTACCAGCAGTAGCAGCAGCAGCAGCATCATGTCTGCGCCGCTACGCCGAAACCGCGGGTGAGAGGAAAGAGTCTCTGCGGCGACGCAGCCAACGCACGTCTGTTGTCTTCTTGTTTCGCATCTCTATTTACATCTTCATTTACATTCCTCTCTTTCGCTAATGACTATACACCCGCGCGCTCGGTCGCGCGCTTTCCACTTTGTTGACTCAAGCTTGCGCAAGCTCTGCTGTTGTGTCTACGGCTCTCGAGTAATATTGTACATATACATATATTCATATTTTTAGTTGCTTTTCGGAAGTGTTAGTTGCCGATCGTCCTCGAGTGGTGTATTTAAAACATTTGTTCTATTGCTTATTGGTTTTTACGTTTCATTACGGCCGATTTTGTCAATATACGTCGATTTCATGATGATGCAGTGGCGTGCGGTCATGGCGGGGGTGAACTATCTTTAACTACAGGATGTTCGGTCATCGGATTATTTTAAGGAATTATTGCTTTTCTTGGAGTGTAGCAATGCCGCGCTTAAGTATAAGTTATGTAAACAATCGTTCGTTTTATCCGTGCAAACTCTTATCATTGATTTAAGGCCGTTATTACACAACGTAATTCAATTCACCGCGAGAAGCTAATATAATATACATCTGTAAAGTGCATCAAGCGTTACAGCGAAATACATTGTAGCGCACTTAAAAGAATGAGGTATCATTAAATTTCTCTTCGACACATTCTCAACCCACTCACATTTTTCCGATCCATTAGTACAACGATTCCGCGATAACTTACATATACACAGTACATATATCTCCTTGACCATTATTTTTAACCGCGCATCCTCGCTCCCCATCCTATTTTTGTCTCTAATCACTCGCTCTCTCCCACTTTTTGCTCCATCCAGATTTCAAGCGATAGCCCGTCCGCCAAGTGCGTTCGCAATAACTCACGATTCCGCGATAAATTAATTAAACGCGCGTATGTATAGGTATATATGTAAGTATATACCGACTCTGCGCGCGTTTTCGCGATCCACCGCTAAAATACCTCGAACCCCCATTTATACACATCTATAATACACGTCATACTTATTCGCCTTTAGGAGATTGCTAGCACAGTTTGAGGAGATCGGCCAGTGCGTGACACATGAGGATGGAGGCCGCTTCGCGGAGTTATCGCGCGCCGGCGACAGATCCGGGATGATAAGAAACCTGTCGGAAGCCCTGGGATCTTTGAACTTCACAATTGACGATCATTTTCGCGGTAAAGACGAGGCGTACGCTAGGCAGCTGCTGTTACAGCAGCAGCAGCAGCAACAGGAGGAGGAACAAGACGAGGACGGGTTGGAAAGAAGTGCGGTTATTTTGACGGAGGCTCTAGCGGCAGCGCCGACGCGCAGCGAGCTATTCTTCGAGATTCTCAGGCAACGGGCGCGCGTCTGGTGTCGAGCCGGCGACTTGGAGCGTTGCGTGAAAGATTGCCGGTACTTCGCCGACGCGATCGCGCGGCCGGAGGACAATTATAAGGGCTTGGCGAGCGACGATGGCAGGATCATCGATGTTCTGCTGATGCACTCGGACTGCTGCAAAGCGATGGGCGACTTGAGCGAGTGCAAGAATCGGCTGAACGAGGCCATGCAGAGGATTAGCGAGCTGGCGGGACGACAGACAGAGGGAAGTGAGGACAAGCTCAAAGTTAAGAAGATCGAGCTGCTGAAGAGCTTTCTGCAGAGGAAGCAGCCGTTGGCTGCGAAACTCGCCGGACAGGATAATGCTTTTGATCGAGTAAGGGGTTTAATTGCTTGAATGAATTATATGGTATATGTGAAATTCCCCCGAAAATTTCCTTTAATTCCGTCATAAAAACGACGAAAAAAAATTTTTAAGGCACACCTCTGCAATACGTCTTTTCTTGTTCTATATACCATGTACACGGAAAAACTTTGTAACACAAGAAAACGGTCTTGTGATACAGTTTTAACCGTAAATCAATTTTTATCATGGAAATTCCCTAGCGGAAATATTTTTGTTCAAAAATGTTAAAAACTGTTAGAAAGAGTTATAAACTGTTTAAAAATGTTACAAAATGTAGGATTTTGGACGTTATTAATTGTTTGTAACATTTTTCAACAGTTTTTAACAGTTTGTAAGAGTTATTAAATTATTTAATAACTTTTAAATATTTATTAATTATTATTATTAACGTAGTAATAATTAATTATTAGTATAATTAAACACTCCTTAGGCTTCTTCTGCATTGTTTGAATGTTACTTGCCTTCGGAGTGCTCCCGCGCTCCTTGATTCTCATTATTATAATAATAAGGCTATTACATAATTATTAATTAATAATAATAATAATAATAATAATAATAATTTATTAATTATTAATTTTTCCTAAAATATGTCAAATTTAAAATTATTTGAAACTGTTTGGAAGTGTTTAAAACTATTAAAAACTGTTTGAAACTGTTACAAAGTATTATAATTAGAAAAAATGTGTCCAAAATCATACATTTTGTAACACTTATAAACAGTTTTAAACAGTTCTAAATAGTTATAAATAATTTTTAACAGTTATTAACTGTTATTAACATTTAAAATGATTTTAACGATCTTTAGTTTAAATTAAAGCTCTTTTCTTCTATTTTCGTCGCTTTTTTGTAGAATATTTGTTGGCACTTTTAAGAGCTTACTGTTGGTTAATGATCCTCAGAGTGACTACTTTTCGTCGATTTTTCCCATGTTAAATTTCCATAAGAAAAATTGATGTGCGGTTAAAACTATGGCACAAGACCTTATTCTTGTGTTACAAAGGTTTTCCGCGTATTGTGTGGTATATAGAATAAGAAAAGATGTATTGCAGAGGTGTGCCTCAAAATTTTTTTTTCGTCGTTTTTATAACCGGATTAAGGAAAACTTTCGGGGGAATTGCACATTATATATAAATAAATGCTTTATATAGCGACAGTGACATATTTTAATGGTTTTCTACGATGAAACTATGCATTTAAAAAATTTTTCGCATAACTTGCATAAATATGGCAAATAACATTTTTCAATTTTTTGCATGTGTCAAGACGGAGAAGATACTACCAGAAGTGGATGGCAAAGCTGACAAATTCTTAAGAGCTTGCTCCGACGCGTTGGCTGTAGACAGCGACGAGGTAAGGGGAAGAATGTTGCGCGCGACGAGAGACATCAAACCCGGCAGTGTGCTAATAGTCGACCGGCCCTTTTCGTTCAGCACCGACGTAGCCGCACTGCACAGGAATTGCCTCAACTGCCATGCGTCTTTGAGGTTGAAGGGCAATATTAGAGTGCCTTGCAGCTCCTGTCGAACGGTGAGTGATACCCACACTTTTTGTAACATTCATTTTAGTTAAAAATATTAGTTGAGTTTATTTTTAATGGAAGTGGTAAAGTAGCAGATATTATCAAGTAGAGGGTTTTTTTTTTTAATTTTTCAGTCATTAATTTCAACTTTAAATGGTGTAGATATTGGAAGAAATAGATAGTATTTTAATCTGTTAAATTATTTATATATTAACATTTTTCACTTGCGTTAAGGAATATAGCTAACGAGTTTCCACATGTAATGTTAATGTTTTTTGAAATTATATCGAATTATAACACTGAAATTATTTTGAGAATATATTTTAATTGGCGATTTCAATAACGTTATCACGAGAAAAAGTTTATTTTTAAAATTTTATTATTATGTAAAACAGAACATCAATAACTTTTATCATTCTAGGTACAATTCTGTTCAGAAGAATGCCGCCAGCGAGCGTGGGATAAATTCCACAAATTCGAATGTAGAATTTTTGACTATTTCTACGAAAACAAAGTTCAGAAAACAAATGCGTTATTAGCGTACAGAACGGTAGTAACTGCAGCTTTACAAGTTCAAAATGATGCCTTGGAATTTAATCAAGAATTTCTTAATCTTCATGAAAACGACAGTGATGCGCTTAACATCAATACATTAAGACAATACGAACCGCAGGATTACAAAACTGTATTTAGCTTGGAAACTCACTGCATTCATTCTGATCCTAAGGATAATCTTGTACGAGCAATCTATTCAGTATTCTTTGCTAAGTGTTTACTTTACGTATCGGATCATTTTCATCCGGTGGTTGATAATCGTGAAAGGCATTTACACATTTTGGCAGTTGCTTTATTACGCAATATGCAAGCTATAAATTGCAATGCTTACGAAATCATTGAGAATGTTCGTGACGACAGCACAAAGATTTTGGAGCCTCGAAACGTCGGAGGTGCAATTTATACTTCCGTTAGTTTGACCAATCATAGCTGTTATCCAAACGTCGTTAGGCATACTTATCCTTGTAGTACGCATATTAAAATTTACGTTTTCTAACTCAGTACACAACAAAATATATTGTAAATAACAAAAAAACTCATTTTTAATTCTAGGTACTGTTGTTGTTAGATCAATCCGTTTCATACCACAAGGTTCCGAGATCCTTGACTGTTACGGACAACATTTTCTAGAAAATAAGAGAGACTTGAGACGCAAGTTATTGGCACAGAAGTATTTTTTCAAATGCCAATGTGAAGCGTGTTTGTGTGATTGGTCTTCCTCGTTACCGAGTGATCAGTTCAATTTCAAATGTGAAATATGCTCCAAGCCATGTCGCAGGACTCGTAATGCAACGCAATGCATGGCATGCGGCCAGAAAACTGAAATCAGGAAAATGTACAATTTGCTTCAGAGTTCGATAAAAAAAAGACTCACAGCTCTTACAAAAATGTACGACGGTAATTACGAGGAAGCATTACCGTTGCTTTTAGAACATGGAAATTGTATTAATAAAATATTATCAGAGCCGAGTCTTGAAGCTGTTAAAACACAACAATCGATCATTCAGTGTTTGAATGCATCATCATCCACTTCTACTTAAGTACCTATTTTATGACATATTTGCATAATATGTCGCAACAACTTATTTCATATAGAATTTTTTATATTATTATGTAAATAATGTACACCAACACTTTTTTTTTGATTTTTAGTATTCAACGCTTTCTTTCTGCGATGAGTGCTTTAATCAATGAACGTGACTGACATTTTGCTCGCGTGAAAAGTAAGAGTACAGTATTTACACAGGTCCAATATACATAGGTATGAGACGTGTTTTTTTTTAACAACTTATCTAAAATCATGTTTTCACACTGTTCATCCTATTGAAAACTAGTCCAACGAAAATGTTGCTCGTTTACCACATATGCGTCTCGCGAATCTCACTTATGATGTGACCTGCTTGAGTGAGGGCCTGAAATTTGAACATGTTAAGAATGTTGTACATAAATGCTAATAAATTATTTTGTTTAACAAAAAATACAATCTTTTTGCTTACTTTGAGCATATCTGCTGCTTCCTTACGCCTAACGGCAATGTGTTCACTTTCATTGAGTAAAGATTCTGCATGATCAGACTTGTATAAATGCGTGACCAATTCACTTTGTAAATTATCCTTTACAAAATTAACTAAGAAATGCATGATCGCTTTAGGTACACTATCTTGTATCGACTTGCGAACTATATAAAAGTACGACTTAATAAGCCTTTCTAAAAACGTAAAAAAATGAATTTAATGTATATGAATATTTGAATCAATAATCATTTAAAGAATATAAATGATGTAGTACCAATAACTTCGCAATCGCGCTGCTCTCGGTCACTGAGCTTTCGAGACGCTTGCATTGGTACTTCAGGTAGCAAATTAATTGTTTTCTGGTGAGGCACGATTTTTGTCTCTCCATCAGGACTTTGATTTGGATTTGGTGAAGCCGATTCATCACGGGTTCGAACAGGCGAGCCGTCCATAGAACTAGCTGATTCAGCCCTAGCGTGAGGTATTAAATTACTAAGCAGCCAATGATTTTGCTGTACATTTTCTTTGTTATTTTGCTCTGCATAAGAATTGTAGTCATCTCGATTATGTGATGTTTTCTATTGTATTCAGTCATAAAAAAAGTAATCAGAAATGAATATATTCACAAATTTAAATCAAGTATTAAGTATTCAGATAACATAATAGTACTTTTCGATACCAGTGCGATAAAAATGATTCTTGTACGACAGACAATCAAACTCGTGTAAGAATCATTTTTATCACTTGTATCGAACATTATTTTTCGTGATACGTGTCGGTTAAGTACGTACTTTACGGACCGTTTTGAGTCCGTAAAATTGTATTTTACGGACTCGTATCAGCAAAGTAAAAATACAACTTCACGGCCTCAAAACAGGCCGTAAAGTACGTAATACTTTACGGACACTTATCACGAAAAATAATGTTCAGTATACGGCCGTAAAATTTTACGGTCTCGGGAGAATTGCGAATCCGAGGACCGGCGTAGCTGTAAAACACACGGTTCGTGATGCAACTTTATGGCCCAGGACCGAAAACTACTATTTTGACACTCCGTGCGTAAAATGCTATTTTTGCGCAGGCTTGCAAACGTAAGCGTGCGTAAAAGTGCCGCTTTTACGCATGAGGTATCAAAAAATAGAAAATATAACTTACATTTTCAACTGGAATAATGGCGTTAGTCGTGACAGTAGAAGAAGGTAAGTGTCTTTTGTTCTGTTTTGTTTGATTTATTTCAGCACTTTTGAGTAAAGATGAGACTAGAGCAGCATCTTTATGAAAATCTGGATGCTTAGTATTAATATAGGCCAATTCTATAGCGACTAGATTTTCCACCTGAAATTAAAAACTTATTAATTCTCTTTAAAAATATTAAAGAAACTTCGAAATTATTTTTAATTACCATTGAATTCGTAGTAGGAAGTCGTCGGCGTAAAAGTTGCGTAACGACATCCATTATTCGCTCATGTAGTTTCGGGAATCGCTGCATTTCTTGCTGAACTTCAAGACCGCAATGTTGTATAATTCGTTGCATTTCTTCATGTACAAGTTCTACACAACGTAATGAAGGTTCTTCGAGCCTGCGGATTTGCCTTTTGACTAGTAGCTCGAAAGAGACTTCAGGCACAAAGAGAGCAGGTCGTGGTCCTGTAGCATTTCGAATAGCAGTCAGGATATCCCATTTTGTTAAACCGGCCAGCGGATGTATGGAATCTAACGTTCTTCCAAAAGTCTCATGGAAAATAAAACAAATTCTTGCTCCTCCGCATAATTCTGTCGTTTCGATATTTCGCGCAGTACCTTCAATAGTCGAACAATAACTACTTGCAAATTTCGTAATAATTTGAAGTAATGTTTGGCTTTTGTCTTCAACATCTTCTCCGTAAGAGTTGAGTAATGTTTGATATTGAGAAACCATAACATTCACACGTGTCTATAAATGTATAAATTTTTATTAATATTAAACAATTAAATGTTATTTAATTCACTTATTTACCTTCAAATCTGGCAAGCAATCTCGAATGTGATGCATTAGTAAGCGATTTAAGGTTTTTGCTAAATAAGGTGTCCCATTTCTATTAGCTAAAGTAGGGTATTTACGTTGCAAAAATA
Source organism: Torymus aiolomorphi (assembly GCA_036365515.1). Classification (NCBI taxonomy): domain Eukaryota; kingdom Metazoa; phylum Arthropoda; class Insecta; order Hymenoptera; family Torymidae; genus Torymus; species Torymus aiolomorphi. Next base: position 23,373,378 of record CM070876.1, read on the forward strand.
CAGATTCATCTTTTAATGCATCTTTTATAGGCTTATTATTCATAATATCTTGTTGAGAACGATTAACCACTCCAATGATACCCAATTTTACAGGAATGACTCGACCACACAGAATGTCAATGGCATCAGTACCTATAATAAACCATACATATTAATATTAATAACTAACATCTTTTTTAATAAAAGCATATGTTATAAGGTATTTTTACCGGCATCCATAAGATCTAGCTTTGTAACAACAGCTAATGTTCGTCTTCCCTCAGGGTCAACATCTTTACTTAACTTTAAACTTTCACTAGTTGCCATATCTGTATTAGCAGTTACAACAGCTAAAATAATCGAATTAGGATTACAAACATACTTAAGAACTAATGAACGAATCTGATTCTCAATATCTTCTGGCTGATCACCAACAGGAACTTTTGTTATTCCAGGTAAATCAATCAATGTTAAGTTGACTACAGATTTGGAATAAATTTTTAAATTGATAGGTTCAGGACATATTCCCTTATTAGCACCAGCCATGCGTTCGGTTTCATTTTCAATTTCTTTGCGAATTTCATTAAAGTCTGAATAAATTCTGTTTTTCTGGTGTAAAAAAGTACCCCATTCGTCGAGGTCAAGAGTACCATTTTCTGCATTGCGATAGTGTCTGTCATCTTTTGGACAATATACCAATTGCAATACCAGTGGTCTTCGCGTTACAATACCTGTGCCTCTAGGTAAAAAAGTTCGCCCAACAAGACTTTCAATCACAGATGATTTGCCTGAACTCTGAAATTATGCAATAAGACAAAAATTATAACAATTATCCTCAACTCAAAGTAAACATATACAAAACTCAAATGGCTTTAAATTCCTAATTTAGCAATAATCAGTAAGTTAATAAGCTCTTGAATCATTTAAATGTATAACAAGAGAAACTTCCAACAAAGAAAGCAGCAGTAGAATTATTGCTACACACTCAATTCTAGATAGCATTTCATTACTCATAAAAGTACAAAGAGGACAAAGAGAAAAAGTACGTTGCGAATATCGGAGGAAAAAAGGAGGGGAACAATACAAACCTGCGTTCCTAAAACGACGATCTGTGGTAACTGTATGGCATCGGCGCCGACGGTATTAAAAACATCCTGCAGCTTATTGATAACTGGAATCAGAGCTTCCATCGTGGCTCCGGTTTAGTGAAAAAAAAAATGCAAAAGATTAAAGTTACTTAGCAGTCGGCGAGATTGCAGCCGATCAACTATAACCACTCGACGATGTCTCGCGCGCGCACACATGCACACACAGACAGTCGAGTACAAAGTTTTGATCCCGTCCGTCGTCAGCGGGGGATGGCGCGCGTCGTCGACTCGTCGATGTGCCGGCTGCTGCTCTTGTAACTTTTCTCGTGCAGCTCCAGACGACGACGTCGTTCTTTGGCAGCGACGCAAACGCGGCGTCTGATGTAGTCCCGGGCTGGTGCTGCTATATGTACTCCTTTTAGAGCATAAACTTAGCCTCGCGTACGGCCTCTCGCTCTCTCTGTGCGCGCGCGCGAGAGCCTTTCAGCCGTCGGCGATGCGCGATGAAAAAATTTTTTGCAAATCGACGGATAAGTATATATTTCCCCACCTATAAGTATAGCTGAATAGCTTGCTCTCTTTCTCTCGAGTCGACTACTCTCGGCCTCGGCGCTCTCTCTCTCCCTTTTTTCTGCACCTTTTCCCTCGCTGCTGCTGCTATCTGTTACTGTTCGCAGCATAAGTAGATACCTAAGTATGCCAGCAGCCCCTTGCGTTCTCGTTCTCCGAATCTCGATCCGTGCATCATCCCCGCGGACAGCCATTTTGCAGAGACGAATCCGCGAAATTCGAACTCTTTAATTCTTTTTTGCTCCATTTTTTGTGTAGGTTTTTTGCCAGACCTCATGCAACAACAATTTTGGAGTACTCAGGTATATCTATATGAAAATGTAATGTAGATGTGAAGTTCCGTAGGTGGAGTTCTGTATCATTTTTTTCTAGGTCAGGTGACTGATAATTTTCTATATTATGGCTTGCGGTCGACATTCTTAAGTGGTTCAATGACTTTTGGTACTACCTTGTTCACATAAATATTATGATTTAGTACCTACTTATATGTCTTAAGTATAATAATGTACTTGTTATCCTAAAGAAATTGTTATTGTTTAATGATAATATGTTAATTTATTAACAGGGATTACACAATTTGTGACTAGTAGGTATCTAATCTATGTTTAACTGATTATTTACTAATTATAGAAGAATTATTTACTCGACAAATAAATTAAACGAACCAATACTTAGATAGGTATTACCTAGCTTTAAAAATAGGCCGTTGTTATATGTACGACAGATTTCCTAACCTCAAAAAATGTACAACATGTATTAATAGATGAAAGGATACTTGAAAATTTCTAAAATTACATAAATTTTGACAATTAGGTATTGGTAATTGACTAAAGAAATAATATTCCTTCTTGTGTGGAAACTATTTTCTTGTGAAAAGTACACGATAGTAAAGTACGAACTTTACGATGGATGTGTTAAAAACGTTATTTGTACGACAGATTTCCAAACCTCAAAATGTACGATATACATATTAAAACATGAAAGGACACTTGGAAATTTTGACAATTTTTGATAATTCACTAAAGAAATAATATTCTTTCTTGTGTGGAAACTATATTTTTGCCTGTTATATCAAAATCCTCGTTATTGAAACGATAAGTATTTTTGTCGTGTTAGACAAATCTATCGTACATATAGTAACGCTGTTAAAAATATTCGTGCATTTTCAAACATTACGCTCAACTCAATACTGTACTTTACTAAACCTGGATACGTATAGGTTAAACGTTAGTAAACACAAGTCCATCTATATACGTATGCATAATGTACAGTATACAATTCATCACCTGAATAACTTATAGGTATATATACATATATACGGCAAAAAGCTATAGGGCGGCCGCGAGGGAGAAAGCGCGAAGCTCGCGACGCGCGGACAGGTAAAAAAAAAGAAAGGACGCAACAATCGCGGGCGCGTCGCTTCCGCGTGCGGAGAGAATGATCGAGAGCTCGCGTGCAAGTACTTATATATATATAATATTAGCTAGTCGCTGTGATCCCCTTGCCCTCCACAAATACATATACTATACAGCATCAGCAGAGCGCACTGCACAGCACACAAAGTGCAATTGGCTTTGGCACATGCCGCGAGGCGAGAGGAAACTATATAATAGAGCGCGATCTCAGGCTCTACCGCTCTAAGCTGGCTGACTATATCGGTGTGTGCGTTTCTCGGGGACCGGAGAACGTGTGTAAGTAATACACAAGCATGGCGCCGCCGCGAACTACGGAGCCAACGGAGCCAGCGACGAAACTGTGATCGCTCGTCCGCGCTGCTGGTGCTGGCTCAGTCAGTGCGTGTGTGGGTGTGTGGAGTGTGCTGCGCGATTTGCCGATGCTCTCTCTCTCTTTGGCGTATAGTGTTGTACCGTGACTCCGCGAGTCTGCGAGCGCTCGTATACAGTGGTGACTGGTGGTGTGTGCGGGATACCACTAGAGAGAAAGAGAGCGAGAGAGTGAGAGAGAGAGAGAGAGAGAGAGAGCAAGCGGGCAGCAGCGCCGTGGGAAAATTAAGATGGCCACCGATATTACTTCGGGTTCCATGTCAAACGCGCGTTGCGATGTAAATAGTGGCGTTGGGGAGGCGCGTACAAGTGCGGATAATCGGGCCGACGAGCTTGGCGAGGACAGCGAGGACGCGGCGACGAGATCGGGTACTCCGAGGTGTCCGAGCGAGGCAGCGCGTGGCTCCAAAGCGACGCCCACCACCGACACCGCGAGTGCCGCGGCCGCGGCCCTTGTTCTGTCGTCGCGGGACGGCAACGCGACCGTCGTAGAATCAGCAGACTGCGCAAAGTCTTCAGCGAGCGTAGAGGAGCATCGGAGCATCAGTGTCCCCGGTCAGCGGAGCGCCGGTTATGCCAGAGCTGGCGACATGTCCGGGAACGAGGATGCGCCGACGAGCGATGCCCTGGCTACCACGGCAGTCGCCACTACCACTCGTCTCGAGCATCAGCAGCACCAAGGTAAGTGCACACACTCGCGCGCGCGATCGCGCGAACGTATCAACCACGTTTCGGAGCTTTTCGCCGAGATCTTTCTCTGAAGTGCTGTCTTTGCGTTGCCCTGTATACTGCGTCACGACGCTCGAATTACGCGAGCGGTTACCGCATTGTTTGCTTGCACGCGAGAACGTGCGCGCGCTCGCCCTCGCCCGCGTTGTTTGTAGCGAACGACGCGCGGGTGCTTTGCCCCGTTCGCGCTTAGAGTTTTCTGGCTCTCCCTTGCCTTTGCTTGATTCTGCTCCGGGCTGCATTACTGACCACTTGTGAATACACTGCTCTCCGCTGGTGGGCCAAGTGAGAGATTCTACTATTTTTAGAACCTTCTAGTTTGATATGTGTGCACCGAATAAAAACAGCTTCCAGTTTCTTCTAGTCTGTTCCTGGCCCAAGAATTAAACAGTTCTTTTTGTGCTTTCAGGTGACAAGTTGAGCCAACAGGTAGACAGTCCAGAAATGCTGAAAAATGTTGAACCTGGTGTTTCTTCTGTAAGTAAAAATATGATTATATGTTTTTGTGCATTTGAGGAATTTTTTATGAGTTTCTTGCTTTTTTTTAGGCTGACTCATCTCCTTTGTCCAACAATGGTGAATCTTGCATGAAAAACGTTATTCTTTCACCTGGAGAGGAAGATGGAAATGTATCCAGTAGGAGTCCACAAGTCGCAGAAAGTTTGCAAAGCATTGGACAAGTAGGATTAAGTAGTCCAAAAAGCCCGGATTATCCACCTCGAGTTTCAATTGGTCCTAACAGTCCAGCTAGTACTATGGTTACTAAAAGTTCGATGACTTATGGTTTACCAATGGTATCAGTAGGAAATACTTGGAAAATCAATGCTCAAATTATTGAAACATCTTATATAAAAAAAGAGAAGATTGAGTCCAAGCTAGAGAACAATTTTACTCAGTATAGTAATGAGATAAAAGACAATGTTGTTAAGTGTGAACCAATAGAAAGACTTAAAGCAGATAAAATAAAACAAGAACCTGTTGAAATTAAAAGTGAATCTGATGATTTGAAATGCAAAAGTGACTCAACTTTAGTTTCTCAGTCCAAGTCTCATTCTTCATCTTCAAAAGATAAGCGGAAAGATCAACGCTCAGACAGGCATCAGTGTACACGGTGTTATAAAAGAAGCAAAATAAAAAGGACCAGTATTGGTACACAATGCCAGAGAGATCGAAGAAATAGTATAACATCTTTATATAAAGCTTCAAGCTCATGTAGTTCAATTAAAAAATCAAATGCTGATAATTTGAAGCTCAATTTACAATTAAAAAATTCTAAATTATTGAATAAGCAATCAGATAAATATGATAGATCTATTTATGTACAAGGCTTAAAGTATAAGGATTTTATCCATGTAGAAGTTTATCCCAATGGTGGAGCTTCAGTTATTCATATGTACCAAGATGAAATTGATAGCTTATCAACTGAACAGTTGGAGGAGTTGGCACAAGAATTTTTTAAGGTAAATGTTTTGAAATAATTTTTAGATAATTATATAGATTCAAAAAAGTACCTTAATGTTCTGAATTTTTAAAACATTTACAAATTTTAGGTTGTATTTGGAGAAGATGAAAATGGAAATGCTCATCATGTTATGGGCATTGTTCATAACGCTGCATCATACATGCCTGATTTCTTAGATCATATGGCTGAAACTTACCCAACTTTAACAGTTAAAAATGGTGTATTAGGTCACAAAAGTGACATAGAAACTACTACAATGCAACAGTATAAAGAACATGTTTGCAAGGCTTATAATAATGGCACTTTTCGATATGGACCACTGCATCAGATTAGTTTAGTTGGCACAGTGCATGAAGAAGTTGGTGGATATTTTCCAGATATTCTAGAATTACTAGAAGAGAACATTTTTCTAAAAATGGTAACTTCAGTTTGGTTTAATATCTATTCTCTTTTTCTGTATTTACATTCTATTTTCTTTCAACTTCTTTTGAAAAATCTCAATATTATTAAAGACTCCTTAAAATTAGGAATAAAACAATAATTTGAACTAATTTAGTAAAAGCACTATCATTCGCATACATGTTCTTGTTTTATTTTACGTAGAATCGTTTATTAATCTCTTGCAATTCAAATAAAAAAAAAAAACTAATTTCATTCGTTATTTTCATTAAATAAAAACCCATTCCAATTTTTCAGACAATGCCTTGGGGTCCTCTGTCAGCCGTTCGAATGGAGAGTCCACAAGAATCCAACGACGGACCCATTCTTTGGATCCGGCCTGGTGAACAACTCGTCCCGACCGCCGATATCAACAAGAGCCCATGTAAACGACGGCGCACAGGTATTAACGAGCTGCGTAACTTGCAGTATCTTCCTCGGCTAACCGAAGCCCGCGAGTACTTGATCGAGGACCGTACGCGTGCCCATGCTGATCATGTAGGTCACGGCCTCGAGCGCATGACCACCGCGGCTGTTGGCGTTCTCAAAGCTGTACATGGCGGTCAAACTGCCGAGCTCAATCGAATCACCAAGGACGTCATTGCTTTCCACTCAGCGGACTTTCCCGAACTCGTGGAGAAGCTGCAGCTCGATCTGCACGAGCCGCCAATCTCGCAATGCGTTCAGTGGCTCGAGGATGCCAAGCTCAATCAGCTGCGTAGACAGTCAATTCGCTATGCGAAAATCAGTCTCTTCGATAACGACATATACTTTTTACCGCGCAATATTATCCATCAATTCAGGACTATGTCAGCAGTTTCGAGCATCGCCTGGCACGTTCGTCTGCAACAATATTATCCGGAGGACACGACCTCGACGACAGTGAATGCCGGTCCGAGGAGATCTGCCCAACACACGAAGGATAAGAAGGTACTTGTACAAGAAACCGAGGAAGACGAACAGAAAGAGAATACCGATATACAGAGGATGGAGAAACGTGACGCGGTAGACGAGGAGAAGAAGGCCAAAGAACGAGCAGCCGAGTACCAGGGTAATTTAAAGAAGTCTGATCAGCACCAGAAAGGCAAACGAAGCACGTCTCACGTATCGCCAGCCAGTGCAAAGGTATCAACCAAAAAAGATACCGCTGAGAAAGGCGAACGGCAACGACACAGAGAGCGTAGTAAAGACGAACGAAAACAGGAACGAAGAAAAAGCTCAACTGAAAAAAAGGATAGGTAAAATCCCTTTGGAAAATAACTTTGTTCTTCTTCTCAAATAAGTACCTTCGGGATATTAATTTTGTAAAAGAATTGTTAATGCGATATATTGGGATATACTTACCGATATAATAAATAGAATATCATCGGCTGATAGGAAAAAAAGTGCCAAGTCGGCTACGCGCTAAGAAAGGGCACCATACGTAGTCGAGTTGTTGTCACTTTTTTTAGCGCGCGGCGGAGTTGTTACTTTTCTTAGCGCACAGCCGAGTTGTCACCTTTTTCTTCTCAGCCGACGATATAGTAAATATAGTAAATAGAACATCTATAAGAATTTTAATCGTTCTGCTAATATCGCTATTTAGGGATATAATTATAATTATCAATATTACGAATTATAATAATCCAAGCACGAAACAAAACACAGATAAAATGTTTATCGGTTCTTTCTTCTTCCTTCAATTTCCAAGTTTGGCTTTTAATAAATCGTTTGAGTATGATAGGCAACGATTCATATCGTTAATTACAAGCTAAAAATAATGGATTGCCTTTGGACTTGAAGATGATATGGTTTGAAATGCAATACATTAAAATTCTATCCCTAAATAGAAGTAATTAAGATCTTACTTCAAAACTCAAATTTCTTAAAAAGTCACATTATCTACATTAAATAATCCAATCACCTTGTGGTGACGTAATATTGTGTAATACTAACAAAAAACAAATGTTAGTTAAAACATTATGTAAAAAAAAATACTAAAAAAATTTTTTATTTAATATTATAGGAATAAGAAAAACGAAGATCGCCATCGTAGTGGTGGGAAATCTAGTGCTAGTGGCACTAACAGTAACCATCGTCGTAATAGTAGCGGAAGTAACGGTGGTAGCAATCACGACAGCAGAAGAAAGCATAGTGAAAAAACATCATCGTCCTCATCAGAACATAAAAAACACAGTTCATCGAGCAGTCATCATTCTTCGAAAACAGATGGACGTTCAACATCATCTAACAATCAAGTTTTCGATGCCTTGCCTAAACCTGCTCCTGCAGAAACAACAAAACTTACTGTTGAAGCTCCTCGGACCAGCAGTAGTGCCGAACAACCGAACTTAAAACCACCAGAAAGTATTGGGATTAAGGTCGACACCGAATTGATCTCAGCTCGCCAAACAGTTGGCAAAACTTATGCTAGTGAAGTTGTCGATAAAGCGCTCGAAATTGCCGTTTACAAATCGAAAACAGACGTACAAGAAGTGTGCCAATCGTTGCACGACGGTGTTTCATCCGCTTCGCAGGAAATGTTAGAAAGAATACGCAAAGAAAGTCTCGAAATAGCGGAAAAACTTTATAACGACGATAGTGCTAATGTCGAAAAGTCTTACCGATTGCTCGAGGCTGAGACTGTCGCGGCATTCACTTCGAAACTGGACTGTGCCACAGAGCACGCATTAAAGGCGTTGATAGAGACAGCGGAGGATGAATCGAAGGAAGAAAGTTCGAATAAAGACGAACCCGTTGAAGAAACGAAAGTCTCTGATAAAGAAAATGACAAAAGGGAAACTAGCGTACCTCCACCATCTAAGCAACCAATATCCATTCCGGAAAAACACGCAGAGTCTGACAAAGAAAAAATGACTACCATGGAAGTTGATACTGAAAATGAGACGAAGATTTCGAATTCGTCATCTAATAGCAAATCAAATCAAGATAAAAATGATAAAAACGAAAAGAAATCGAGCAGCAGCAGCAGCAGCAGTAGTAGCAACAGAGACGACAGAAAACGCCGAGAGCACAAAAAAAGCGATCGTCGTGATCGTGACCGAGACAGAGAAAGGGATAGAGACCGAGATAGGGATAGGGATAGAAAACGGCATCACAGCAGCAGCCTTAGTACTAGCAGTAGTCATCGGCACAAATCGTCCCAGGCTTCGAAGAGCAAATCATCGTCATCGAAAGACTCGTCATCAGGCAGTAGTCATCATCGCAGCTCGCACTCGTCGTCCTACAAGGGTTCCTCCTTGTCCGAGAGGAGTGGTAACGCTCCAGAGTCCACGAGTTCGCAATCCTCAAGCAACTCAAGCCATAAACGCAAGATAAGTTCAAGCTCGTCGAATTCCAGTAATCCCGAACCTGAAGCCAAGAAGCAGTACATCGAGGAGGCAAATTTCAACGCCATCCCCAATACGACGGACCAAACACAACAACAGAGCAGTACTGAAGCCACTGTCACATGAGTTGTCACAACATCAGTACTTGCATGGTTCTAGTATTTGAAAAAATAGTACAATCTTAACTTCTAAAAGTCAGATAGAAGTGAAAATAAATTATCAACAAGGAGTCTATCTTGTGTTGATCTTCGCCGGGAGCGAAGCAAGGACAAAAAGTACGAAATTTAATGATAGAAAGGCCGTTACGGCTCTTTTTCAGAAAGACAAGTGCGGGTCACAATGATTTATCGCATAAAAATATAAAAAAATGTAAATTGAACAACTATATATTTATACATTGTTTCTCATTATCGAAATTCAGGTCTCTTTGTTCATTCTCATTTTCATTTTCATTACATGTTTGCTCACCAGCTTATTATATACTTTTTGTACTTAAATCGACTTAAATATTACATTGCGTGATCAGCGATTTTGTTAATGTCATTTCATTCGTTATATGTATGTGTACAAACACACAGTAATTGCGGACCAATTGACTCGACGATAAATCGATACTTGTCACTTGCCTTTGTGAATGTGTAAAGAAATCAATGAAGCAAATTTGAATTTCTTACGTACGTATTAAAACTCCAAAAAGGTGCAAACAAGAAGAAGAAAGTTATAGTCGAAGAAGCTGAAGAAAGCAAAATGTTTTTTCTTTTATAAGCGTCGACGTTATTTGCTGTAAATACGAATACACTCATAGAAATTTATGCTCTTGTTCATTGTCACGAAATTTTTCTGAATCAATGGACGAGCATTTTCTGCTCAAGTTATCCGACACTTAAACTTGAATCTTTATTAAGTTATTTATATACGAAAAGTGCGTAATTTAGGAAAAGATATTTTTTATTTTTTTGCAATGTAGAATGAATAAAAGAAGAAGAAACAATGTACTACGCATTGGAGTTCAACTTCGTATGCAGACGACTACATTTTATGAAGTATTTGAAACCAGTGACGTATCCAAGTTTAGGAGCTTTTGTAAATTAAATTGTCTTTTACGTTTATAATCCTCGTTCATTGATCACATTAAGAAAGACATGCAAAAGAGAACTTGAGAAGAAAATCAGACATAATATAATTATGTTATGTCTCTAAGTAATCAAATATATATATAAAATTTAATTTTAAAGTTACTGTCAAATTAGGGCAGTAATTTCTTCGTCAAATTTCTCTTTTATTTTTTATCGACCTGTCAACGTTAATATGTAGATAATTATATATATATAAATTATTATAGATGCACCTGATGTAAGCGCAAAATTTGAATTAATTTGATTTTTTTTGTTATTGTCACTGTCATCAGGTTGAAACAGGTTGCGTCAAACACATATATATTGGAATTGAAAAAGACGAGAAAAAAATAAACAGTGATGTACATTTTTGTAAATATCAGCCGGTTTATTCGAGAGCAAAAGCACTGAAGTACTAAAAAATGAAGCAAAAACAAGATAGCGCAAAGTCAAATAACGTTTAAGGACGACGATCAAGGTTCTCGTGCATTCGAGGACTTTTTCCGACTCTTCCAAATTGCATATAAAATTCAAAGAGAATTATTAAAAACATTTAATCTTTATAGTTGCAAAAAATTCTGCTGATCGTTGATTGTATTAAGTAAGACAAACGTATACACACTCGCAATGTATTTAACGTTTTTGAGCCACATTTCTTGAAACAGGTTCTGTGCACTTTATTGCGATAATTGACACTTGGGCAACGAACTTAAAGTTTCAAGGAAACTCGGAAGTTTTAATCCTGATCCCATACGAGAATATGATCTATTTCAGTTAGGGAGTGTTTACATTTGTCAAGGAATAAAGTATATTACGATAACTGCGTTCTAATATTATACATAATATATTACGTTGACCGAAAAATCATAAAGCATATATAGTTATAAATATCGTAGAATATAGTTTTACATATTGTACCCGTCTCACGTGTAGAGTCGCATTCCAGCTAGGTTTTTAAAAAAAAATAAAATGACTTTTATCAAGCACATATAGTCCCTCTTTATGTCGTTTAGAGAAAACTTACTTTTTATCATCCATGGAATTCGATTTTCATTTCCGTTCTTATTTTATTTTATTCAAGATTTATAAGGTTGCGAGATCAACCTTGCTTTTTTACTATTTAAATTACATTTTTTATAAGAAATAATGTTTGCATAAATTATTTAAATATTATTATTAATTAATATTATTATCAATCATCACTAAAGTTATTGTCATGTTATCTATACAGGAACAAAACAAGTATTGTACCTGTAATATTGTTAGTATGATAAAATATGATTTATTTACATTCAATTTTTGATTTTTTTTTTATTTTCCCTCCACTATTTTTATAAAAACGAATAAACACTATACATTTAATTTTGTTGGACGATTTTTATCTTAGTCTATATTTTGTTTAAAAGTAGTATAATCATATACTTCAAGTTACATTCATTATTACTGATTATACGCTTATTGTTTGCAGTTGATTATGTTGAAAAATATTATTGTCTAAAATGACTAGGATTTAGTATGCACTTATATTGCAATATTGTATGGTTTGACAGAAAAGCGTTATATATACTACCATTTTAGTCTTTTTCTATGATATAAATCGTATTAAAAAAGATTTGCATTCTAAATGGAAAAAAAAAGAAAAAATAAATTATAAATTGTGTCTCCCCAGAGAAGTACTTACTTCTACCTATAAATTTAATCATATAGCATCGTAAATCGTAGTGAGAGGTAAGGGCATTCTTTCAAGTGTAATGAAAAGTTCGCCGACTGCTCCTCTGCTCAGATAAACGCATTCAAGAGAAAAGGGGCGAGCAACTCCGTCCGTAATATGTACATTATACTTATAGGATGATTTCACCAGTGAATGAACGAATAAGGAAATTTCAATTTTTGTTATTTAGTTAAGATAATTAAAAATGGATTAAAAACTAAAATCTTTTTTAATTAGTATTTTAAAATTTTCAAACTTTACATCAGTGACAAAATTTTAGATAAAGAATAAAAGTAGAAATTTTGTTTAAAAAAAATCTGTAAATATCTCTTAAAAACCAGTAAATGAACACGCGATCTTAGTATCTAAATACGTTTCACTACCCTAGTGGAAATATTATTTGTTCACAACTGTTTAAAACTGTTTAAAACTATTCATAACTGTTCAAATTTGTTTAAAATTGTTTAAAACTGTTCAAAAGTGCATATTTTTGGACGTTTAAAACCGTTTTGAACAGATTTAGACAGTTTTGAACAGTTTTGAACTTTTGTGTGAAAATAGTATTAATAAGAATTTGTTTGGAACGCAGTTTAAAACAGTTTTGAACAGTTATGAACGGTTTTAAACAGTTTTAAACGGTTTTGAACAATTTTGAATAGTTATAAACAGTTTTGAACTTTTGTTTTAAAATAGTATTAATAGTATTAGTAGTAATAATTAAGAATTTCAATTATTCAAAACTGTTTAAAACCATATCAAACTGTTCAAAACTGTTCAAAACTGTTTAAAACTGTTCAAAACTGTTTAAAACTGTTCAAAACTGTTTTAAACTATTCTAAACAAATTCTTGTTGTTTAATACTATTTTCATACAAAAGTTCAAAACTGTTTTAAGGGGGTGCCATAGTCCTACCATTACCGACCGAGCAATTGACACAGTTTCAAGCTTATTAAAAATAAAATACGTAGAATCGCAAAAAATCAAGAGAACACCCTTCTGCGGTTTTGAACGTTCTATCATCCAGTAAAAGTTTGGAGTCGAAATATCAAGTGGTTTTTGCAAAAACTTTGAACAAAACAAAATTCGGTTTCGTTCAAAGTTTTTGCAAAAACCACTTGATATTTCGAATTCAAACTTTTACTGGGTGATAGAACGTTCAAAACCACAGAAGGGTGTTCTCTTGATTTTTTTTGATTCTACATATTTTATTTTTAATAAGCTTGAAACTGTGTCAATTGCTCGGTCGGTAATGGTAGGACTATGCCACCCCGTTAACGGGGTTCCATAGTTCTACCATTACCGACCGAGCAATTCACACAGTTTCAAGCTGATTAAAAATAAAATACGTCGAATCACAAAAAATCAAGAGAACACGTTTCGCTGCGGTTTTGAACGTTCTATCATCCAGTAAAAGTTTGGAGTCGAAATATCAAGTTGTTTTTGCAAAAACCACTTAATATTTCGACTTCAAACTTTAACTAGGTGATAGAACATTCAAAACCGCAGCGAAGTGTTCTCTTGTTTTTTTGTGATTTTACGTATTTTATTTTTAATCAGCTTGAAACTGTGTGAATTTCTCGGTCGGTAACGGTACGACTATGGCACCCCCTTAAACGTCCAAAAATACGTACTTTTGAAGAATTTTTAACAGCTTTTAACAGTTTTGAACAGTTTTGAACAAATGATATTTCCACTAGGGTAGTGAATGAATACTTCGCCAGTGAATAAACACTCAACAGCAGCGATTTTATGATTTTATTCTTAACAAAATAATTTATGCAGAATCTTTATGTAAAATGAAATAAAAATTTTCAAAGATTCGAAAATTATCGTCATGTTAGATAAACAATACATAGAAAACTTGATATTGTCATATATTTAAAGAAAATGTTCGTTAACTGGTGACTGTTCGGGTATTAGTGAAGTCACCCTACCTAGCGACTCATTATTGTCGTGACTGCAGCTAAACATAAACAAGGGCTCATCTTTATGGCCAGCCGCGCGTACAGAGCTATATAAACAGAGATGGCATATATATATATATAGTGACCGATACTATATAGGTTCATTCAAGTGCGTTCGCGCACTACAAGTTGTGCTGCGATTCGTGGGAGCCCCACGACGCGAATTACTCATCGCAGCGTGCAACTTTATCTCTATACTATACCTATTTATCTCTCCTTGTTCTCACGCAATCGCAGCGGCAACGATGGAACGCACACGACACATTGGAGCACAGTTGGGTGGTAAATAGGGTCGGTGCGATGCAGCGCGCGCGTCATATAGCTATATATCTATCTTAGCTCTGTGTATATAGCTGTCATCGTCAACGACGGCGGCGCGAGCGAACAGCAAGCAGACGGCGACTGTTCATATAATACTAAGGCCCGCCACTCGCCAGCGTCACTCGTCAGTGTCACTCGTAGCTCAGTCAGTTGCGTTGCAAAAACGGAGCGAGACACTCGCGGTGTAGCCTGGCGTCCGGGCGAGGACGCCTTCGTGCCTCAGATGGGCAGCCAGGCGGACGACGGGCAAGGGCCGCATGACGTCTATCAGCGCTTCGATGACGATGCCGCCGAGTCCTGGGGCAAGCAGCGCCGTGGCAGCGGTTACAACAGTCCCAGTGAGTTCCCTTCCTTAGCGTTGTCGCATCGTTTTACCTATATTGTGCATATTGCATCTCTTGCCCGACTCTGTATCTCTGGCTCACTCTCACCGTCACACAGCTAGGTTGTTTAGTTGTTTCTTTGCTCTATCCTATAACTTGTGTAGCCCCGCGTGACGACAATCCTTTTTCTGTCTGTTTCTTTCTCGCGCTCTTGATGCCAAAATCTCTGTCTCGTGCCGCTCGCACACCGTATCTAATAAATTCGATATTTCCCTGTGTAAACGCGCACTGTATGCTTACGCGTGAACACGACGGCACTTCAAAAAAGGACCGAGATAAAGAGATACCGTTTTACGTCATTCCTCAACATTCTCTGCCTGTTGATTTTAGATATGATCTCAATTGTACAGAGAGGTACTTACGAACCAACAAATAGTTTTAAGGAAAACAGCAACGACTACTCTATAATAATTATATTTTTTTCACCTCTTTAAGTTACAGCTTACTTATAATATATCTGAGGAAGATAATTTGAAAAGATACTTGTTTGAAATTCAATAACCACTGATAAAATTTCTTAAGTTTTTTTTAGCAGTTTCCGTATGATTCTTGACAAAACTTTCCATTGCTTGGATTTAATATATATGTTTGTCTATCACAAAATTTATCACAACATAAGTCTACATAATTATCAGAAGCTTCCTATAAATTCTGTTCACATATGTAGCATAATTTTTTTGTCTGGGTCAATTTACTTTAATCATACTTTATAAATACAAAGTGAGATTTATTCTCCCATATCTTTCATTTCTTACTAATGGTATCTGTTTTACAACAGTAGGCATTATAAAGTCACGTGAACAACTTCAATATTATACTAATGTAATCTTGTGGTAAATTTGGTAGTTAGATATCTCAACTATTATTTTCACGCTAATTTGCTAATCTTGCTTAGTAATCAATAGGATTGTATGAAACTGGGGCCTAAAAAATAATTGCACGCTCACTTTATACGCATTGCTTGCTTTTAATGTTTTTTAGAATATGGATCTATGTTGTCTTGCCCTTCCTCAGACTGCCGGTTAAAGATGCCCTTGGAAGGACATTCTGATACTCCCAATGAAATGGGTCATCAAATTTTACCAGGAATGGATTCTCAAACACTTACTGAAAATGCATCATTATCTCGCAATCCTGGTCTTACTTTTGACCCTGATTTGTACTGGGAGATGAATTATCATGAAGCTGCAATTTTTCTTGAGGTAATAATGTGATTTTATCTTGACATTTAAATTCATAAAAATTCTAAAATACATAAAAAATAAACCGATATCTTAACTCTATTGTTTTACCTTTATAACACAGGAAGGTAGAAACAATGAAAAATTTGATTCCCATCCTAGACATCCAGAAGATTTACCAGCATATTTGTTGGTTCATAATGGTTGGTATTATGGCCTTGATCTTTTGACATCTTTAATTTTACTAGGATTAGCTTTTGTGGAAGAGCCAGCAGTGTCTCTTTTTCAAGTAAGCAATTATTTACTCTTTCATTTGATAATCAGAGCATTTCAAAATCTAATTATGAATTTATTAGCTTCCAGTTTGGGCTCATGGTTCAATAGAAATCCTGGCACTCACAACAATTGGCATTGAATTAGCATTAAAATTAAGATGGATTGGGTGGGGAACTATGCTGAAACACAAACGAACAATGTTAAAGGTAATAAAAAATATTTAACGTTTTATTTTAAAATATCAACTATGTTAATTTTGTAAAAACCATGCTTTGTATTTATATGTATGGTATACGTGTTAATGAACTGCTTATGCAATTGAAGTATGTCATATTCCTTACCGGTCTAGTCTGGTTAGTCTGGTATAAATCTGGTCTACTAATTATGTATTCAAAGTTATTGAATATATAAGAGTAAATAGCACAAGAGTAAATTATTGGAAAATATCATAGAGAGTAATTTAAATTGGAATTCTTTTCTTTTATAAAAATATAATTTTGAAAAAAAAAAAAAATAAAAGTTTCAGTAATGTTTTTAAGCTTGCAATTCATATACTTGTTCATGTAACATAATTTGTATAAAATATAACTATTTTATTTGTTTTTTCAGTGTATTACACTTTTCATAATGTTCATTGAAGCCCTCATCGTACTAGTTCGTCAATCATCACATTTTAGGGTAACGCGAGCATTGCGCCCAATTTTTTTAGTTGACACAAAATACTGTGGAGGTGTTCGAAGATTCATACGACAAATTTTACAAACTTTGCCTCCGATTTTAGATATGCTGGGATTATTACTTTTCTTAATTTTCACCTATATGGTTCTAGGATATTTTTTGTTTCACGAAATAAACAGAAATTTTGCAACTTTGCAAGACAGTTTTGTTAGTCTTTTTGTTTTACTTACAACAGCAAAGTGAGAATTTATTTTATACATTTGAAGTTTTAATATTTTACTCTTTATTTATAAAGTTAATATTTTAGTTTTCCAGATGTTATGATGCCCTCTTTTTCAATAAACAAATGGTATGCAATATTCTTTGTGTCATATCTTTGCACCATGCTTTATGTAATGATGAATCTCATGCTCGCTGTCGTCAATGAAACGTTTACATCGGCTGAACGTGACAAATTCAAAAAATTATTTCTTCATAAACGAAAAGCTTGCCAACATTCTTTTAAACTTCTTGTATCAAAACAAAATCCAGATCAAATGCGTTTTAAACAATTTGAAGGTTTAATGCGTTACTATGCTCCGCAAAAATGTAAAATTTTGTTTTTTATATCTATTTTATGTTATTGGAATTAAATAATTGGTATAATGAAATATGATATTTTTACTATTTTAGCAATGAAGGACGTTATATTAATGTTCCGCTATCTAAATGTATCAGGAACTGGAACTTTAACATCTGATGAATTTCTGAACGTTTATGATGCTACAGTATTAACATGGGAACCTCAGTACTCTAGTATTCCATGGTATCATATGGCATGGCCACCTTTACAAATACTCTGTCAAGCAGCTCATGCTGCTATTTCGTGGCCTTATTTTGAAAGTCTTGTTTGTAAGTTACTTAACGTCAATCCATTAATTTTATGATTATCAGTTTATACTAATGATTAAATTATTTCAGATACTGTAATTATCGGCAATGGAATTGCCATGGTATGTCGTTTATTTCAACCAGAAAATGAATTGGAGACGTCAGCTCACTTGTTTGCTGCGTGCTGGGACACGCTATTGTTTGGTGGCTGTAAGTATTGTGATATTATTGATAATAAATAAATGCTTTAAATTAATTAAAAGTTAAAATGTGTTTAGTCATTAAATACATAATTATTCATTAATATATTTTTTTAATTAGTATTTATAGCGGAAGCCCTGACGAAAGTTCTTGGTCTTGGTTTAAGGCGTTATTTAAGTTCTGGCTGGAATCTGTTTGATCTTGGTACATCTATGTTGGTACTAGTGGCAGCGTTTGGTCTCTTATTATTTCCAAATGCTGTATTCCTTGTTGTCTTCCGACCTCTTCGAATGTTGCGTCTTTTCAAAATGAAAAAGCGATATCGAGATGTATTCGGCACACTAGTTATTCTATCACCACTTATGTGCTCTACTGCTATTGTCATGTTAGTGCTCTACTATTTCTTTGCTATCATTGGAATGGAGCTTTTTGCTGGATATGATATGAGGAATTGTTGCAAGTATGTATCAAGAAAAATTAATAATGAATTCTTTTGACTTATTAAACATGTGATGAATACAATCTATAGAAAAATTATTTATTTTTAGAAATACAACTGTGGAAGATTTTTATAAATACTCAGGAAATGGTAGCACAAGTTTAGGATATTATTACTTGAATACTTTTGATAATTTAATGGCTAGTAGTATGACCTTGTTTGAACTAACTGTTGTAAATAATTGGTTTATATTGATGAATGCTTATGCTGTTACTGTGGGAATGTATACGAGAGGTTATTTTATGACCTTTTATTTGGTAACTATGATCGTTTTAACGATTGTAGTCTCTAGTTTTTTGGAAGCATTCCGTTTTAGGATTCAGTATAAAAGATCGACTACGAAACGAGACGGTACGGCCAAATACTCAAATTGAAATTTTAAATAGAAAATGTCAAGGTAAATTAATAAAAAAAAAATACTTTACAGAGGAAAAGATGTTACATGAAGAAGTCGAATTAAAATATGACGAATTGCAGTCAATTGTTCAAGATTTCCATTTATTAGATCAAATACGCACATTTTTACCAGTTGGCGTAAGTATACAACAGAAAATATTACGCATTGTTTCAAAAAATAATTCTTTTAAATTGTAACCGTGTTTCATTTATTTCTTTTAGACGAGTACAATATATATTGGTTCAAGACCTCGTACGAGAGAAGTTTTGCAACGAAAAATGTATATTCATGAAATTTTGGAGTGGTTATCTGAAGCTAAATCACAAGAAAGAGCGATTACATCAAACGCCATCAATGATTTTGATGAGGACAGTATAGATGACCATATAACAGAAACGGACAGTGCAATATTAAATGGCGTTACGTTAACTGAAAGAAGATCCAGTGCTATTTACAGTTCCTCGTAATTTCCGTATACATGTATATATATATATTTATATATATATTAAGAATCAAGTTTTCTGTATTTTTAAGAAAATAACGTAACAGAAAACGCACCTAGTCAAAAAAATAATACTTTAATAGCACATGCTTTTTTTTTGTTAACATTACCAAATGTTAGTAACTTTCATTTTTATCTTAGCAATACGTAAAGTATTGTTTGACTATCTGTTTACATCGCATTTAGAGAAATAATATTTTCATATAGAGAAAAACGTATTTTCACATTTTTCGTTTTCATTAATTAATTTATGTATTGCAATTCAGCTTTCATTGTAATGTTGAAAAAAGAAGAGATATAAAAATGTAAATTACGATTATACAAGTAAACGTACATTCACTGCATTTAATATAAATATTTTTAAACTGTTAATCATTCAGAATGAAATCATTCAGACAATATTTAAAGCAAATGTTAATAGCATTAATATCAGTTAAAAACCTTTTTATATGAAAACATTACATTATACAGTACCTCATTCTGTGAATCTTTCTCAGCATAGGAGCATTTGAAAATTATGTTTAACTATGCGTTATTTGCGCGTAGTACTTGTGATAGATTAGATTAAATAAAAGTAGAAACCAAGTATTATAATTAAAATCATTTTAAGTACATCTTGAAAAAGATATTTGTTAATAAAAAACTTACAAGTTTAATGAGCGAGAGAAATAAGATGAAAAAGCTTATCTTAAAATTATATTTGTAGAAAAAATTTTTTATGAATCATAATTTTGTTGCGTAGATGATAAATTTTAAATAATTAAAATGACCAAAAATGAAGATTTATAAAAATATTTTTTTATCTGTAGGTAATTATTAATAGAAGCACCGAAATTAATACTTATTGTTTAACATAATGTTTAACATAATTATTTGTATAATATAACACTAAGTTAATACACGTGAAAGTTAAAAAAAAACATCACTTATATTACGTAAAAATTTATTTTCTCATACGTTTTATTTATTACCATGAATCTCAACTCCCGAGCCTCCTAAATTTGTTTCTATAACAGAATATCCATTTTGGATAAGATCTGAACTTAAATCTTTTACTTTCTTGCTGCATGAATCGGGTGGAATGAGTATATAAGCGAATCCTCCGCCACCTGCACCAGTGAGCTTACAAGTAAAGCCATACTTCTTTGATGTAAGGCGAATCAGATCTAACGAAGTGTGTGAAACTTGACAAGTATCTAAGAATCCTTGATTAATGTCAATAAGAGTCTGAAAGAATTTTTCAATAAATGAAAAATATTATTTTTAAAGACATCTCAATTGTACAATTGTAGATGAGAATGGTGCAATGCGTTATGTATACATGAGCAGAAACAAATTACATTCGATCGAATTTTATTCTTGAAAATTTATCATTTTAAGATGCTTCGGATGATACTCTTCTAACTTACCGATAATTCTTGATGCGCTTGAAGTAGTTGCTCGGTATCGTTATCATTCAGAGTTTGCATTTCTTTTATAATATCAATAGCTCGCTTTGAAATTTCGTCGATTGCATCCATGATTCCAGGAAAGATTTTCGGATATTTAGTCATCAGTCCAGCCACTTTTTCGACGAGTAACTTAGTGCTTCGTCCCACTTTAGTGTCAACCAACATTACTCTCAAACTTCGAGCTTCCAGTGGAATAAAACAAGGCGCTTCGCCCTTTCGGAATTCGACAATCGAGCCAAATGTGCATATGGAGTTGTCGATGCCGGAGGGCGATCCGTGCATGATTTTTTCGCAATTGAGAGCATACTGAGATATGTTTTCAAGACTCGAACGGTCGAATTGCGGCAAAACAGCTGCACTCTTCTGAAGCCGCGACCAGTGCAGAAATGTGGCGATGAGGCTCACGGAAAACGAAGCGGAACTTCCTAACCCGGCGCCGATCGACAGCTCGGTATCGATTTCCATTTCGAACGCCTGCAAGTTCAAGCCTACTTGTTGCGCTACCTGTACCAGCGCGTAGAATAAACACTCGTAACTTGTTCTCTGACGCGGATCATCGAGGCCCATCGTCTCGACGAATTCCCGAATGCGCTGGTAAAACTTGTCGTGGCCATCGGTGCTTAGTCTCGGAAATTCAGCACCAAATAAAGCTTGCGAAACTGTGTCTACGAGAACGTCTCTCGAAATTCCGAGTTTCAGTAGTTTTATGGTGATGGATAGGTCTTCTGGAGAAAGCTGTTTGAAGGTGATGCTGGTGCGACGATTCAAGCTCGCGGCTACCGCGGTTTTGCCGTAGACAACCGCGTGCTCACCGAACAGGATGATCTTGCCGGGCGCGGAGATTTTGAAAGAAATCATGGTTAAATGCTGATGGTTGATGACGTTCGATTAAGCTTGCTCCTGTTGCTTTTTCCACTGATCGGGTGTCAGGGTCTTTTGTGAGAAAGCATGAATCGTCTTCAGTTCTTCCTCCAATATGCTATTGACCAATCTGTAATTAAAAGTGAACTTAGTGAAGTATTTTTCGATAATTACTTATATTACTAAAGCTAATTTTTTTTTAATATTTCAATCGTTGAACAAATATAAAATTTAGTGCAAAAATATGGTTGTTACAATTGTTATTTGAGAGGAAAAAAATTTGAAAAATGTATTGAACCGTTGGTAAAAGTAGTTTTAAAAGTATAAGAAAATATAACGTTGACATTACCTGTGTCGCTGAAGAAGCGCTTTGCCTTCAAATTTATCCGACACAATTAGAACGGAAAATTTACCGCCGCAACCGTCGGACTGATCCTCTACTTCCTGTAACAAAAAGTGAAGCCTCGTGCAAATATACGGAGAGAAATCTCGCCACGCGAGTTTTTTTTTAACAATAAGTTATTGCGAAATTTTTTTCGGCACGTTCGCTCCGATATGATCGGTTTCAGCGTGCGTTTGAAAAGGAGGAGATAAAGTAATAAGCAGAATTTTTATTATGAAAAAAAAAAACGAATTTATTAATATTAATAATGCTCTGTAGAATATGGAGCATTTTTATTCAAATACACAGCTCATAGTAAACAGCTATTTGGTATCTTGTACAACCATCATTGGCAGACCATTCACACTTTTATGCTTATACTTAAGTCAAAAGTTCAAAGATTTCAGTAAAGAAATTTCACATCTATTACAAAAACATTGACATCACACAATTAATAAATAATATAATAATTTTTAATTCTATTATGTTACTGTTGTAATTATTAATATATACTTATAATTATCATTATTATTAATATTATTGTTGCGATTTTTTATCACTTTTATTTGACTTTGAATTTCCGTGGTGGCACAGATGTTGCACAAAATTGTTTATAGTTAAAATAAATCAAAAATATAAAAAAGTGTCCACATGAATATACAGATACAAGTAATGGATACAAATCTGGATATCTTTTTGGTGGTTTTAGGAGTCCACTGCAAACAGATAGTATTATGACTCCTAATAGTGAAATTGCAAACAATATATTAATGTATATTCCACTTGATGTCCATACACTGACACTTTTCTTAGCTTTTACTTTTCTCGAAGCTGGTTTCTCCTCTTGTTTTTCTTCTTTACTTTTTACAAAATTACCGATTTTTGACTCAAACCACATCCAAGATACAGAAATAATAAAGAAAGTCATTGATGCAAAATAGGCTAAGTAAAGTCCATCTTTGATTAATAATGGAAGCATGCTAAAGATGGAAATTATAAGAAACCAAAAACAGGAAAATGGATCTTTGTGGAAATGCAATAGTACAGGTAATGCTACTAAAAGTATAGACTTTTCATGTACTTGGAAAGAAAACAAAAAAAACGAAAGAGATGAATTTACAAGAGCTAATAAAAATTTTTCCCTTGAAGGTCTAAAAAACAAATCAAGACTGCTAGGTAATAATGCAACTGTTGTTGACACAAGGCATATCTGAGCTAGTTGCAAATTTGAAAAGTTATTTCGTAATTTGTAAAGCACATTAATAGTGCACCATATATTGGCAACTTTATCTTCGAAGATACCTCTTGTCAATGGGAAAAGTCGCAGGACTGTATCCATAAAAATTTTTCGGTCAGTTAAAAATGGAGCCCAAATTAAAGCAAATGTTATAATAACAGTTAATGACACACAAATTAAAGATCGTAAACAAGCAAGAAGGGGCTTTCTTTTTCCAGGTGTGTTAATACCAAGGATATAAAAGAAGCATGGAAGAGCATGGTACAATTCCATTTGTTTATAATTTAATGCTAGTACAAAGAAAAATGATCCAATAGCCATGGACCCTTGGAACAGTGCCGACACGGATGCAATAAACAAACCAAGTGAAACACAATTGTATTGAAAATGTCCATAGTCTATCAAAATCAAACCAGGGTAAAAAAGTATGGTAGCTAAAACAAAATGTTTCTTCTTAAAAATAAAAAAATCTTTCCTCTCATTCTTCTCTTGGTGCTTTTTAACCTTAGTATCGAGAATCGGTAATATGCTGAAGGCAAAGTACACAACTGCTGGAATAAATATCAGCAGATCAACGACTAGAACTGACAGTCTCATGAAGTACTTGTGTGCGTTAGACTCATATCCCCGAGACTGGTGGAGTTTTACAGAATCAGGATCAAAGACACTGGCCACCCTGGCTAGTAGGAGGCTGTGGTACGCCGTGATGGGTGGATAATCCAGACCCCAGTACTGCAAATCATTATCCGAGGAATTGGAGTACCACTGGGAAATGGGCAGATTCAGAGTGATCTCCTGCCAGTGGCGCTGGGCCTCATAGTCACCGAACATGGGGGGCCTGTCGGCACCACTGTAGGGATGATAAGAAATGCACCAGCGAAGCAGTAGAGCTAAGCTAACGATGAGGCCACTCTGCAGAAGCTCAGAGACGCCGCCGTCTTTGCTTACGGCGTCCTTCGACGTGGAGGAGGCTGAGCTGACCGAGGAGCCGCCGCCGCCGCCTGTAGTCGTGTCCTTGCGTGCGGCGTTCGCCGCCACGCTCTCTCTTTCGCGCATTCTCGCTCGCTCTCTCTCTCGCGCGTATTTTTCGCAACTTGCGCTCAATCTCGCCGGATTAATGCGAGCGGTAGTCGAGGTAGATAGCGCGCTGGAAAAGTGAGGTTATGCGTTGGCGTCTTTGCCGTTTCGCGATAAAAGCCGACTGATTAGCTTATCATACTTACGAGGTGTAGAGGTTCGAGCTCTTTTTGCAGCTTGCTACGTATGTGCTCTTCCGAATATGGCATATTTTAGCCACGTAGCGCAGAAACTCGCTTATAAGTATAGCGTCTGCTACACGTTTACACACAATTCTCTATATATATACCTCTCTAATGATGCTCTCGCCGCCGCCGCTGCGCTGCTGCACCAAACACAGCATTATCAATTATTGCCGTGCTGGCGGTATACCTAGTAGCTAATGGTAGGCAGTCCGCAGTAGGGGTAGGTTTCACAGTTATATACTGTGTTTAATTTCTTTGACTGTATAAATAGATATTCTACTATAATGGCATAACGCGTACATTCATCAATGCGTACATGCGTACAATGTTTACATTGACAAATAATAAATTACTAGCAAACATATGTATTTTTTTAAAAAAGAACAATAAAATTGGTTAATTAAAATTTTCTCGATGCACGGGAAGATATATAAGAGTAAAATTTGTCTTCATTATAAGTCGCGGGCATAGGTAAAGTTTATTTTCTATTCTTGCATGTTTCACAATCGCGTCGTATACTTATACCATAATATTTCATTTTATACCCATGTTACGGGGAGTTTTACGAGTAATGACTGACAAGCTTTGGTCTCTGCCAACGACACATCAAGCATATATTATCATCGTAAATATTAATTGACAATTTGACATTGCTTTGCTTGGAAGCACGTGGGTGGCACGTCGGAGTCTCTCCAGTACCGCAGCCATTAAAAGAAAAAGAAAGAAAAGGAAGCACGTGTGGCATATAGCTTCGTCGCCTTCGTCGCTGATGCGACCCCAAAACTGGAGTATTAAAAAGGAAGAACTACCCTAGCAAAAATTTTAAAATGTAAATAAATACAGGTAAATATAAAAAAATGTAATGAAACGTAAAAAAGTATCAAATTAAAAGTATGTAAAAAAAGTGTAAACTAATGCTGGATTTTGGACGTTTTTTACATTTTTTATCCTTGTCTACACTTTCTTTACACTTTCTTTACATTTTTTTATACTATCCTATAGTTTTTTTATATTTTGTTATACTTTCTTTGATACTTATAATTCAAAAATTCTTTTAAGTACAATTTTTTAGACTTCTTTACATTTATTAACATTTGATTATAGTGTTTTTACACTTTTTTATACATTTATATTAACACTTTATTATACCTTTTTTACACTTTATTACATTTTTTACAGTTTTTTAACACATTCTTGCAGTTTCTTTATACTTTCTTACAGTTGCTTATATTTTTTTTACACTTTTATATGTTTTTTTTATATTATATTTTATACTATATTTACTATATTTTATATACTATTTTTTACTATATTTTATATATAGCGCCGCGCCCACTATGAAATATTTGTTTTGCTAATAACAAACTATTAATTCGCAAATCAAAATTAATACGGAGATTAATTCGGCAAAATTGGAGGAATCGATTCCATTCAAAATTAATCCAAAATATTAATATTTATAATTTTTGGTCGCCAACTTCATAAGTCTCTGTTTTTAACACTTTTGTACACTTTTTTTTAGATTTTTTTTTTACAGTTTTTTACATTTTTTTATATTTATAGATTATTGTTTTTTTACATTATTTTACACTTTATAAAATATACAAAAGTGTATGAAAATGTAAAGAAAGTGTAAATAAGTGTAAAAAAAAAGTGTAAAATATGTCCGAAATCCAGCATTAAACTACACTTTCTCTATTCCTCGGGCGGGCATCGAACACACATAAACGCGCGCATCGGGAAAAACCAATTGCGCGACATAGGTAAAATAAAATTGAAAAATAGAATCTGCAAACTACAAGAACAACGTGAAGTCGCTAACGCTATCAAAGCATAGGGCGAAAGTAAAAACATGGCTGCGCAGAGTTGACGTCACCAGGAAAGACGATGATTTTCGATTTTTCTAGATTGATTAATTAACGTACTTTCGCCCAGGAATAGAGAAAAATACTATTTCTTACACGGGGGTTAAATGGAACTCCTGCATGCACGTGATATGACGGCCTCGGCTTCGCCTCGGTCGTCATATCACGTGCCTGCGAAAGTTCCATTTTCCCCCCTTGTAAGAAAATCTACTAATTTATTACACTATTTTACAGTTTTCTACACTTACTAAACAATTTGTTACACTTTCGATTGTTACTAGGATATATATCTGTGGCTTCCCGGAATAACGACTTAACCCTCTTGTACGTGTTTTCGAGAGATCGACGTTTTAAAATTTCTGTCATGACACTTCATATGTAAGATCTAAATGTGCGAGATGAGTCATAACAATATGTAGACATTTACAAAGGTATCAAATATCTCTCGAATCCCACTATCAGCTGCTAGAACACACACACACACACACACACACACACACACACACACACACACACACACACACACACACACCTATATGATATAGTTGTCAGGATCAGATCAAAATGGGTACCTACCCCCTCCACCGCCCTCCACTTCCCCTCCACTTCTCCTCCATTTCTACCGTGAAATTCTTTCAAATTTTACGTTATTTTGAAGGGTGACTGCCCCTCCCCTTCCCACCACTACCCTACACCCCCCTCCACGTCTCCTCCACGCCCCCTCCACCGACCTCTCCACCTACTCTTCCACCTATCCCGCAATACTTAATCCATTTCTCATATTATGCTAAAAATGTTATATAGTGTGTTTCCGGATTCGCTGGTAATGAATCAGAAATCAGATTTTGAGAATTCAAAATGGCGGATCGATGATGGCGGCCAAATATTGAAATATTACTGGATCTTGCTGAAAAATATATATAAGGGATTTCTGGATTTGATGATTACGAATCTGAACTCAGATTTTCAGAATTCAAAATGGCGGATCGAAGATGGAGGCCAAATATTCAAATATTACTGGATTATGCTGAAAATTGTATATTGTGGGTTTTCAGATTCGCTGATTGGGAATCTGGACGCAGATTTTGTAAATACAAAATGGCCGACAAAAATTGAAATATTACTGGATTTCGCTGAAAATTGTATATAGGGAGTATATCTAGATGCGCTGATAAAGAATTTGAACTCATAATTTGCCAAATCAAAATAGCGGCCAAATATTGAAATATTACTGAATTTTGCAATTGTATATGGGGGATTTCTGGATTCGTATGATGACAAATCTGAATTCAAATTATGAAAATTCAATATGGCGGATCGAAGATGCCTGCCAAATATTGAAATTTTACTGGATTTTGCTGAAAATTGTATATAGGATTTTACTGGATTCGCTGATTACGAATCTGAACACTGAAAAAAAAATTCTATTTTCAAATAAATATTTATTTGAATACTACTATATAAATATTTATTTAAATTAAAACAATATTCATTTAAATTTAATAAATATTTACTCAAATCAAAATTAATTTTTTAATTTAAATGAATATTTTTTAATTTAAATAAATATTGTTTTAATTTAAATAAATATTTATATAGTATAAGTATTCAAATAAATATTTATTTGAAAATAGAATTTTTTTTCAGTGAACATATATTTTGATAATTCAAAATGGCGGATCGATGATGGCTGTCGATATGGAAATTTTACTCGATTTTGCTAAAAATTGTATGTAGGGGGTTTCCGAATTCGCTGATTAGGAATCTGAATTCAGATTTTGAGAATTCAAAATGGCGGATCGATGATGGCGGTCAAATATTGAACTATTACTGGATCTTAGAAAATGTATGTGCGGAATTTCTGGATTCGCTGATTATAAATGTGAACTCAGATTTTGAAAATTCAAAATAGTGGACCCAAGATGGCGACCAAAATTTAAAATTTTGCTGGAATTTGCTAAAAATTGTATATTGTGAGTTTCCGGATTCGCTGATTAGGCATCTGAACTCAGATTTTGTAAATACAAAATGGCGGGCAAAAATTGTAATATTACTGGATTTTGCTGAAAATTGTATATAGGGAGTATCTAGATTCGCTGATTACGAATCTGAAATAATATTTTGCGAATTCAAAATGGCAGCCAAATATTGAAATAGTACTGAATTTTGCGATTGTATGTGGGGGATTTCTGAATTCGCATATTAGGATTTCTGGATTCGATGATTACGAATCTGAGCTCAGATTTTAAAAATTCAAAGTGGCGGCAAAATATTTGAATAATACTGGATTTTGCTGAAAATTGTACATACGGAATTTCTGGATTCGCTGAATACGAATCTGAACTCAGATTATGAAAAATCAAAATAATGGACTCAAGATGTCGGCCAAAAATTGAAATTTTACCGGAATTTGCTAAAAATTGTACATTGTGGGTTTCCGGATTCGCTGATTAGGAATCTGAACTCAGATTTTGTAAATACAAAATAGCGGCCAAAAATTGAAATATTACCTGTTTTTGTCGAAAATTGTATATTATTATATTGTTATATATTTAATATTTTAAAAATTAATAAATGTTAAGAATAATTTAAAAAAAAAAAAATTACAGAAAATTTAAAAGAAAAAATAAATGTTTCATGATATTATTTAATAGAGGGTTATCCTTATTCATTATTATCAATATTTATCTTCATATGAAATATAATCTGCAACTACAATTATATAAGATTAATTTTAAATCACATTATATATTTTTTAAAAATAACAAGCCCACAAAAAAGAAAATGTGTCTGGTTCTTGGATGGAGACTACTTTTTTCTTATGTATTTTTTCCGCTGAATCCGAATTCGTCATTAAAAATAGAGGTTCGGCAGTAAGTTTTTAAGATAACCTCAAACAAACTGTCGAAAAGCAGTGTTTCTGTGGTAAGAACTTGAGAAGAACAAAATCATTATTTCTTTCACATCAAAAACACTTTGTTTTTATGTACTTTGACCTGCTGGATCCGAATTTGCTATGGAAAAAGAGGTTTGACCGACGGGTTTCGGAGATAACCTCAAAAAACTGCTCAAAAATCTCATGCACAAGAACTAAATTGGCTTACGCTTGCGTATATATACGTTTGTCATCGAACGACCTATACAAAGGATTTCTACGCCGCTTTTTGTTATTAGATTGTACAGCTCTTTTTAGCATCCAGCAATAGTCCGCCATCATGTTCACGCTCCATTTTCCTTGCCACCTACGTTCAAATTCCTTCATGTCCTGATGAAATCTTTCACCTTTCTCTTCACTGAAATCCCCAAGGTTTGGTGGAAATTCATCAATGTGCGAATCGAGAGAGTGGAGTTTCAAATTCATTAAGCAACCTAAACGTTTGAAGTTTTCTACCATAGTTTCTACGATGCTCTTATATTTCTCATCTTTATTATTACCAAGAAATTTTGTTGCAACATCTTTGAAGCTCAACCAGGCTGCCTTCTCGATATCATTCATACTTTTAACAAACTCTTCGTTCCTGAACATTTTGCGAATTTGAGGTCCATCAAAGATACCTTCCTTCAATTTAACCAGAGTTACATTCTTAAAGATGCTTTCTAAGTATCTGAAGCAGCGTCCTTCTTTATCGGGAGCTTTAACAAATTGTTTCATCAGTCCTAATTTGATATGTAGAAGAGGTAAAAGCATTTTGCTAGGATCCACAAGAGGACGCTTGATGACATTGCTGGAACTTGGAGTGAGTGATGGCCTCGCTGGATATACTTTTACATTATAGTGTTTTGCTCTATCTCGACTATCAAACATGCATTAATAGCATGGGTACTTGGTAAAACCTGATTGTTGACCTAGTATCATTATCAATATTTTCAGGTCTCCGCAAATTAACCATTCGTGCTCACTATACTTTATTTTATTTAAAACTAGCAATTTCAGGCGCGCTCTTCTTTTCCCCTGCTTATACCTATACAATTAGTATTGAAATATTATGTATTTAAAATTTATTTTACTTTTTAACATCCGCAAATTTATCCAATATTTTTTATTGAAACTTGGATTGTATTTATTTTATTTTATTTCTATAATACAAAAATTTGGAGGTTAGAAATTTAACTGTAATCAGAACCTTCATTCATTCATAGTTCTTCATTATTATAACTACAAATCAAATAATACTTTTTTGTTATACAAAACCAAATAAGTCATTAATACTATTTATGACATAGTTTTAGTTTAAATATTTCATAATTCCAAACTGTGGGTTTTATTTGGACCAATCAGCTAAGACCTTAAGCGAAAAGCTAACGTCACCGTCGACCAATCACGGGCTCCTTTTAAACGGACTTGACCAATTGCAAAGGTTTTATTTCGGCTTCACATTTCCGTCATCATTCTTTTAAGGTAGTTCTCTTCACATTGCAAAAACTGAAAAAGCTTCTGAAAAAAATATACAAATATTCTTCAAAGTCACAGAAATGATACTATATGTTTGTTTACATACATTGCGGAACAAATTTTTGAGAAAAAAATTCTTGAAAATGGTTATTTTTACATGAGAGTAAATGAGTGCTATATCAACTGTGACAGAAAGTAATAGAATTACTCATAAAAAAAACTGGATTTCAAAAAGAAAAACATAGCTTAAGAAATATGAAATTCGGCTCTTTCTATTAAGTTTATCAAATATGTGTCAAGCCGATCTTTTTAAAAAGATATTAATGATTATAAACACAAATAGTAGACGACGTGCACGAGAGCGAGAGAGACAGAACGACGCCCATGGTATAGTTTGTGCTCTCGCTGAGCAACAAACTAGTGCCCGAGGAGAACCCCCTTAAGAGAGGATATATATATATAATTGTTTACCTGATCACCTGCTTAAGCTATAAGGGCATAAGACTAATAATATTACTAGGTATATATAGTGTAATAGTATAATATTACGCAACTAGGGAGATAAAGAGTTGGTTAGTCCAGCGCACGTGTATAAGCCTATATACTACCAAAACTTTGACCTTGTGATTTATTAATCGTTATAGCAAAACCTAATACAATAGGAAATTGTTTCCTGTATAAAATAAATGGCAAAGAAGGATTTTCTCCAGTATTCAAAGTAATTCTTGGTATAAAAACTTTATTTCCAACTTTATCACCTGTAATAATTTCTGCTTCTGTATTAAATTTATATAAAAACTAATAATTTTGAGTCTTGTACCATTACATAAACCTTCGGTAATACTTAAATTTCTTATTAACATAACTACCGTATTTACTTTTAAATTTAATTTATGTGGTGGAAGGCCTTCTCTGATATTTTTTAACATTTCTAAAGATATGATAAATGAATATTTTTATCAGATTGATCGACACCTTTATGTATAGCGTAATCATAACTAAAGTATGTATGAACTTCACTATTTAATAAATTTAAAACATTATTATTAATACCCTACTGAAAAATCTCACGTGAGATCTCACGCCAAAATCTCATCTGAAATTCTGGTCCGCGAGCTGCTAAAATTCCTTCAATGATAAAAAATCAGTTTCTGGGAATTACGAACCGCCTATTAGATTACGCCAACCCCCAGATAAGTTCAAAAATCTATGTTTTGAAGCGTTTTAGTCATTTTTTACATTTTTAGAAATTTTACACATGAGATCTCACGTGGAATCTCATGTTTCAAATTTCTCACGTGAGATCTCATGTGTAAAATTTCTAAAAATGTAAAAAAAAGACTAAATTGCTTCAAAACATAGATTTTTGAACTTATCTGGGGGGTGGCGTAACCTAATAGGCGACTCGTAATTCTCAGAAACTGATTTTTTATCATTAAAGGGATTTTAGCAGCTCGCGGACCAGAATTTCAGATGAGATTTTGGCGTGAGATCTCACGTGAGATTTTTCAGTAGGGTATTTATAATTTCTTCATTATGAGGACATAAAATAACGCGATCTGTATATGACATACATATATCACCGCAAATTTTTGTACAAACATCATCAGTTGCCCAAACCACAGGTATTACAAAAGAACCAATTTTTCCATTTCCGATTTCGCGTAAAAAAGAAGAAAATGACATGTCATTTGAACGTATGTTTTTTTTTTTTTTAATGTCATAACTTTAAACAAAGATCATAATTTAGAAAATTTAATTGTTTCTTCTACTATGATTTGTTTAGTACTATTTTTAACTACTGGTAGAATTTGTCTAAAATCTCCACCTAAAATTATTAATTTTCCACCAAATGGTATCTTATTCGAACAAAAATCTTGTAGAGTATTATTTACAATTTCTAAGGCTTTTTTTGGAATCATAGACGTTTCATCCCAAATAATAACGTCACTTTCGTTTAATTTTTTTTGTCAGATTCTAATTTTAAAAATGCGTTCTCTATATTATTTAGATCTAAAGATAATTTAAAAGTTCGATGACTTAGTCATTCCTCGAGGTAAAAGAACAGAGGCGATTTCAGTCCAAGCCATTGGATAATATCTTTTTATGTATTGAAAGTATATAATATATCAATGTTTTGTACAAAAATGTCTTGCCAGATCCTCCTGGTCCATCAATAAAATAAATTTTATGAGTACTGTTAATTAATTCATTAAAAATTAATTTTTGGTTTTCGTTTAAATTAGAATACATACAATCAAAAAATTTTTTACAATCTATTATATTAATTGTTTCGTTATCAACAGAAATATAAGTTTTATCTGGTTCAGGTAAACTAAAATCTTTACAAGACATTTGTTCAGATTCAAAATTTTTTTGAATGTCAGCTAAAGCATAATTGTCTTTATTATCACGAAAATCTTCTGTAAAATAATTAAAAAGTTTTTCCCAAATTTTGTTTCCTGGTATATTTTCTGATAAAAGAAATAAAGCAAAAAAATTTCTTAGTTGAAAGGGTAACATAATTACACAGGCTTCTTCAAAAATAAAAAAAATATTCGAATCATTCTCTAATAATCCCAATGTAAGAACCATATCTTTATACTTTTCATAAAGTTTAAAGTTTACCGTCGTAAGTCAATGAAAGAAGTAGCACCTTTCATTCGATTGAGGATTAATTTGAGATGAAATCTTTCACTATCTTTTGGTGAAACAGTATTCATTCTCCCTATGGCATCATTTTTTTGACAACGTTGTCGTTTAACCCATAATTTAGTTTCTAAATTACATACATAATATTTAGGAATATTAACGTATTTAATTTGAACCATGCCGCTAATGTTGTTTCCCATTTATTTAAAGCTTCCTGTTCTTGATTTTCTTCAAAAACTAGTTTTTGTTGATTTTCTGTATGGACAGCAAGGTGCACAACTGTATGACTTCGACCTGTAATTGGAAATGTTTGTAATCTCCAAGCCGCTTCCATTGGTCTTAAATATCTTCCATCAATGTATTGATTAATTTCATTATGAACTTCAAAATGTTGTTCTTATTAGAATCAACATTTTAAACTTTACAAAATGCTCTATCGCCCCCCTTATGGAAATAATCAAATAAATATTTTATACTTTAAATTGAAGCACAATATTCAACGTTAATATGACATTCATACTTTTTTAATAAAAATTTATTGTATGATACTACCATTGAATTATCTACTAATGTAATTGGTCCACCTTTTTTAATTGGATATTTGTGTTTATCGGATATATTATTTCGTCTTCTATATTTAGGATAACGATTTTCTTGGAACATTGTATCATTACAAAAATTTTTAGGAAAATTTTGTTTACATAATTTTTTATCTTTAACAAAACACATCGATTTACAATTATGCGGCCCATGCAACATATGTTTAATTACTAAACGCTGTATACGCATTCATATCGGTACTTGAAATTTCGGCAGATATATGGGAATCAATATGTTCAGGGGTTAATAATTTATTTTTTGGATCTAAAGTTACGACCAAATGAACATGTGGTAATCCTCTTTTTTGAAATTCGACTGTATAAACGTAAGCTAAAACATTACCAAATAATTGGTTTTCATATAATATACCATTTAAAAGGGAAGTAAATTTCAAATAAAATAAACGAACTGTTATATTAGGTATATCATTTAGAGTCGTACCAACAGGAAAATTCTGAAGAATATTTTTAAGCTCTTTCCACTTTGGATTACAAGTCATGGTAATAAATAAATCAGGTCGACCCTTTGCTCTAACTATAGCCATTGCATCTTGATAATGCTGTTGCATATATCTTAGACTGCCAATGTATGTCAATGGTAAAATAAAAAGATTTCCTAATCTTTCTTTTTTCTTAAAATTATTTGGATTATTGGAAGCTGAATTTAGAACATGATCGAATAATCCTTGATAACATTCGATGCGAAGCTCTTTTTGATGATTTCTGAAATAATTCATTCTATTGCTTTCAATTATAATATAATCAAGGATAAAACATTGTTGCGTCAATCTTCTGCCATATAATAATGGATTAAAATTATGTTCATTTGGTCTATAAGATAATCGATATGAATAATATTGTAATGCTGTCAGATTGATATTTTTCTTTGGAGCATTGGGTGTTTTTTTATATCCAATACTTTTTTTCGCAGACTTTTTTTCTTCTATTAATCTAAACATGGGCGGTTGACGAGCGGAGTGAGTAGGGGGGAGGGGTACCCCCCTAGTTTTTATACATATCGCGCATGCAGGTGGATACGACTTGAGCCGTATACCCAATTCCTGAAACAAGTGCAAACAATTGTAATTCTAAGAAGTGACCAAACGCTCTGCCATTTCAGTGCAAAGGAGCCCATCGTGGGCATACAAAGAATTAACATGGCAGGCACAAGGTGGCATACGTATTACTTATTCAAATAATTTGAATTTTGGAACTCTGGACCATAACTGCATAAAATAAAAAGAATTTAAGCCTTGTCCCATGAAAATTCTTCAAGCAATTTCAAAAAAATGTTACAACAAAGTTACAATATTTCAAATACTTTATCTCTGCATAAAATGGGTTTCGAAACTTTTACCTTGGCTTATTCTTTCAGAAATATAATGTCCTTTTATGATATATATTGCTTCAAAATTAAATCTTTTTTCTTGGGAAAATTATATAGCAAAATCCAAAGGTCTATGACCCCCTTCATAACATTTTGTTTATGGAGTGGGTATAAATAATAATGAATATTACAATCACGCATTTAAAATTTATTTATCTACAAAAAACATATAAAAGGAGAATGCCTACCGGGTATAAATTTAATTATTATTCAAAATACAATTGGTAAAATCTGTACTATCGTTTAGAGAATGAAAAACTATAAAATTTGAAAAAAATTGATCAGCTTCCCGTATGTAAAACAATAAATGTACGGAAACCTAAGATAGTATTGGAAACTGTGTAGGAACATATTTCAATTAAGTAGACAACTAACATTGCAATGCAAAATTGAATATTAATATAATGAAAAATGCGATGTAGAAATCTATAATCAAATCTAACACACCCTTGAAAGAATTTTAGTTATTTACGCCCGAATTTATAGCCGTCACTTGGTACTCAGCACTTGGAATTCAATATATACAGATATACAGTTAACATTGTCGCCGTATTGAATTTCCAAGTGCTGAGTGCCAAGTGACGTCTATAAATTCGGGCCTTAACACTTATGTGATGT
Source organism: Torymus aiolomorphi (assembly GCA_036365515.1). Lineage (NCBI taxonomy): Eukaryota > Metazoa > Arthropoda > Insecta > Hymenoptera > Torymidae > Torymus > Torymus aiolomorphi. Next base: position 23,409,562 of record CM070876.1, read on the forward strand.
AATTTCATCTCCAGAGGTTTATCGAAATAATTCTTTTTCGACAGTCCGTACGGGAAGTTCGATTTCCCACACGCTCGGCAAAAAGCGTGTGCTCGAAATCGAACTTTCCACACGTATCAAAAAGTTGATCTGTACGATACATGTGAGAGAAAGAGATTCTCATCTCGTATGCGCACTAGTATCGTAATGTACTATTTCCAAAGCTTGTGTAAAACAGTTATGTTATCAGTCTTTTGGAAATAGCGATTTTTTCTAATATGACAATATATTTAATATAAGAAAAAATATTTTTATATTCCCGAATGATTTGGTACGTTTCGATACGTTTATAATTTTCTTTACACCACCGTATATTCACGTACATTGACGAACGTTTTTGTACGCTTAGGTACGTTTTCGCATGTTTTTGTACATTTCGGAACGTTTCGATACGCTTAGGCAAGAAATTTTTTGAGATAAAAAATAATTTTTTCAGCATGTGTAAATTGCTGTAGGTTTCTGTACGAGGCTGTACCTGCGATTACCCTGACATACATTTCCGTACGATTCGGTACGTTTAGGTACGACCCCGTACAAATGTCCGAATCTAATCAAAACGTACCGAAACGTACCAAATGGTGCGAGAATTTACAATAGTGTACTAGATAGTGACATAGTTGTACGATTATTATTTCCATTCGGTTTCGAAAACAACTATGATGAAGAATTCTTCTTTTTTCAGTGGACCCTCTATATCGACACTTAAAACAATTTTATTTCAGATTTCAGTTTCATTTTCATGTAGGATTTGCAATCACGAAAATGTTACCAACATGTAAATATCAACATAGAGCACTATTCTAATAAAGTAAAATTGGAAAAACCTTATGATGTTATGAAACAAAATTGCTATATTGAATATAATATACTCCACATCATTTTTAAATGAAATATTATAGTAGCTATTAATAGTAGCTAATGTTAACACTTAACTTGTAATACAAATTACTTGCTTTATAACTAAAACCCTTTTCAAAATTATCACTTCTCTTTTCGGCAATCCATAAAATATAAATTCTTATACAGCTAATTATTTAAAAAATATACATCTTAAATTTCATCAAAAAGTGAATAAACGTTTGTTTAGATATTTTTTTAATCCGTGATGAAACAATGCTAAAAAAATTTTGTAAAAATAACTCTCTCTCTCTCTCTCTCTCTCTCTCTCTCTCTCTCTCTCTCTCTATATATATATATATATATATATATATATATATATATTTTTATTTTTATATATTTATATATATATTTATATATATATATATATATATGTCTACTATAGTAGTCCTAAGTTCTTGAGGTACTTTTAATACTTTTAATACTTGTCAAAAATCTTCAGTAAGCCATATTTTTTTTCACAATTACAATTTTGTTGAAGACATTAGTTTTTGTAGCTCTGTCAAGGGATTATTTGAGTTTCTGTTTTTTTTACTTGAAACTCTGGTTTTGCTAGACTTAGAGTTTGTAACACCAATTATCACTGGCTCACTGCAGCCTTTAAACATTAAACTATTACAGGTATTTTTTTCACTACTGCTGTCAGTATAGGAACTAAAACTTTCACTTTTAAGAGAGTCATTACTCAATGATGAAGGGTACAACGATGAAGTAGAAAAGTTTTTTATGCTATATTTGGAATAAAGTCCTTTGTTGTTAGTTCCATTTTCATTGTTACTGTTAGAAATACATCTATCTATTAATTTCTCATTAATACTACAAATACTATCATTGTATTTGTTTTCGTCATTATTGCTATCATTATCAAGGCTAGCAAATGACAGAAAAAATGGTAATGAACAGTTATTCTTACTATACAGTCCTATTTGTTTTTCGTTATCAGCACTATCATTATTGAAGTTAGCATGTGATGAAGGTTGGATTTTGCAATTAAGATTTTTATTTTTTTCTGAATTACTGTTATTAGTGTGTAGCATTTCTTTACTCAATACTATTTCATAGCTGCTACAAATATCTTTTGTAGGACTTGGTTCTTTGCCAATGCTTTCATTATTAAGACAAACACCTGACGAAGAAGATTGTAGCGAAGTGGATAATCGTTTTTGATATCTCTTTAAAGCTTCTAATTTTTTCTGTGAGCTCATAACATTTGGTGACAAATGATTTGATTCATTAGAGATTGAATTAGAAGAAATATTTTCAGATATTATATTTACTGTACACTCAGCATCCAATAAATCTTTCTTTTTTGTACATTCTAAATATTGTTTAAAAGCAATATTACTAGGTATGCATCTAAATGTTCCAAAGAGTGCTAATTTATTAGCCACCATCCATTCATTTATATAAACTCCATCTGCATCAATCAGATTTATGTTCATGAAGTTGTTCTGGAAGATATAGATATAAAGTAAATAAAGGAGTAAAATAATATAGTATATACTCAATAGAAAAATAGTATACGCAACGCATAGGCTCGTCCTGTTTATCGCACGAGCGTAGCTCGTGTGGGAATCACCTACATTGCGCACTTGTTGCATAGTATACTATCTTTCAACTGAGTGTGCAAAACTCGACTTTCCATGCGTGTTTTGCGTGCGGAAAGCTTATATTTGCCGCATTTTCAAAAAGCAGTCGCTTTCCGCACTAAGTGTGGAAATCATTTGCTTTGCGCACTGCTCCTTGGAAATGCGCTCGCTTTCCACGCGCAAAACTCGCACGGAAAATCAAGTGCTTGGCGTACTAGTTGCACAATGTACTATTAAATCGTAATTATTATATACCTCTTCTTTAACATCGACTATAGAAGCAATAAAAGATTTCTCCATTACTTTCTCTACAAATTGTTTCACAACTGCTATAGACCACTTGTCTTTACCAATTGGCGTCACATTGTATAAACTACAAGGTATAGCTTGTGCAGGTACAATCGAAAATTGTTTGTTTAAAAAATATAACTGATTTGGTTTGTAACTGTAGGTTGTTCCATAGTCGTAAAAATATACCTAAGAAATTAAAAAATAATTCAAATTTTTAGATGTTTATAATACTATTGATTATTCGTTTTTAAACTGTAATGGATCTTTTTATTTTAAATATTACTTACATCTACTTCATCTGACTTAACTTTTTTTATCATTCCTCGATGCCATTTATCATCAAAAGTGCAAGCAATATGCAAGCCTTTTTGGGTTACTATTGGTGGTACTTCATATTTCTCAATATTTTGCAAGTTATAAAATTCTCTAAAAATATATGAAACATAAATAAAAATATAAAAAAAATTAAGTAAGGTATATATAGCATTTACTGCTTAGATCAATAAAGCAAATAACAAAATTAAAATTTGTATCTGTCTATAATTGGACTGTTTGTGGTAACTTAAATTTCACCAAATTTATTTAATTTCATTTATTTACTTACTGCAATAGACTCATTATTTTTTTCCTCTTTTTTTTATTTTTTCTGAGTATTACCCAGAATTTCGTTGGACTGAATACTTCCGAAACAACCACGTCAATAAATTTTTTTGTATTCTCACATAAAGAAGTAACTCTTATGTGATCAATAGTATCATCAATACTCATAAAATCAACTGGGATAATTCTTTTAGAAACTATTGGAGACTATAAAGTAACAAATTAAGAATATGAAAATATAAAAATGTTAAATGATAAAAATATAAAATATAAAAATTATTAAGTATGTTAAAATAAGACAGTGAAAAACATTTTTATACACACCAGATTTTTTATTGGAATTGCTTTAGTCTCATTTGTTTCATTTTTGGTTAATCCGTTATTAAGATCAAATGTTAAATTATTTTTTGTATTTGTAAGTGAAATTTCATTGTTCCTGGCATCTATAACTTTCACCTTCTTATTATTTGGTTCTTTTATTATTTTAAAAATATTAGGTAAGGCACCTACAAATTCTATTATACAGCTGAATCCTAAATCAATATATTCCAAGTCCAATCCATATTCCTTAACGTACAGTGTTGGAAGTTCATAACACCAAATTCCATCTGCATGTTTTTCTATTAAATTTTGTAAACGCTTTTTTGTACTTTCTTTCACTAAGTCTCCTACAGAATTTGAAAACATTGAGTTTTCAATATTAATATTTTGCAAATTTAGTGCATTATTTTTTTGAATGTTTAATTCTCGGGATTTTTGTTTGCTATTTGTTGAATTATTCTTATAGTATATATAATTGTCATCATTAATTAGTAAATGAGATAATTCAACTAATTGTCTATTTAAATCATCTATATTATAAAGAGTACCTCTACCAAGATCACTTGTAATTTTAGAAAGTACAGCAGTTTTACTTATGCCTAGATTTATATTTGGAGATGACTTTGTTAAATCTTGTAACACTGTTTTTAAAATGCAAGGATCAATAAGATTCTGTTGTCTATGGTTCGATCTTGATTTGTCAGATTTTGAATGGGTTTTTTGTCTGGCAACCAAAGAACTAATATGTTTTGTTCTTTCAGTATCGATATGATAGGCACATAACTGATCTTTATTATTATGTCTAAGATGAAGTACATCAGGCATACTATTTAAAAAATCTTTTAAACTTGTATAACAGAAATCTTTATAAGGAATATCTTGATCCATTTCTTCTTTATATATTTTACTTAACTTAGGCAGTGTTACATCGCGACTACCCTCTGAAATTAGCAAAGCTCTTATAGCTGTTTTTATATCTTCCAGCTTTTTCAAGCTTGACATACTCATTGTTCCTGGCATCATTTTCCCTTCGTAATGGTTTTTATCTCGATTAATTTACAGTGAATAGAAGTTACAGTTAGTGGCTTATACGCAACATTATCCGTAGAAATAATAAAACTCACATTTCATATTCATCCCCCATTTCACCGAGAATAAACTTTTTTCTAACCTTACATTCTCTGTACAATAACATTACACTTAATTCGGAGCATCCACCTTGTGACCTTGCGAGTCCATTCAACTTACGCGAATTCCCCTCTCCAAGCCTCCATTGTCTCCAACTCCACTGAGTCCACACGATCAAAACATCTGAAGCTAATTATATAATGTACTAGTACTAATGTACCCAGTACCTATACCTACCTACCCTGCTCGGGCTGCTCGCTCCTGTCGCTGCGCGCCGCTGCATGCTCGACCACAACGTTGATTGGCTAATATTTAAATATGTCAACCAATCATCGTGGACGCACGGCGGCGCAGTGGGGCATAATTTGCGCGCTTGCATTATGGTGTTTTATAGGAGGCCAGAACCGGTGAAAAATGGGTTTTTACGGTATATTTATCATTTTTTATTTTTATTGACCTTCTTGTCTTTCTAAGACGTGTAATTTATAGAGTTGAATTATTATTAGATCTAAAAAAATCACACGGCGATTACACAATGCTCGAAAAACAATTAAATTAGTATCTTATGTCATGAAAATCCTTAATGTGACTACAACCGGTACGTCTACCCTACATTCTTCTCGACTGCTTCTTTGTATCCGGTTCCCGCTATACCTAGAGCGGGGAATAATATTTACTAATATTTACGCAATCACCTACTCTCAACTTCCATCCATACATAAAAAAATGCTCTATCATGCTCTTACTAAAAAAAAGCTACTTATTTCAGACTTGGGTGAGGTGCTTTCAATGCTCGTCTCTGTCTCGGGCGCTTTCGACGCCCACGACTCCAACTCGTGCTGACCTTCACTTGAAATATTTATTTTCTCCCCTTGCATAAGGTGCCATTTTGCAATAACCTGGCGTAAATTATTGTATTTATTCCCTGACTTAAGGAGGTACACAACAGTCATGCCGCAAGGCGAGGAGGGGAGTACTCCCCTCTGTACCGTGCTCGGGCACCCCTCTTACCGCGCACCTCCGCGCGCAGCAACCAAGCTTGATGTTTTGTTTACGTTTTCGTTAAATACTTGGAAATTCATGTGTTACACTAGTTGAACTTTCGCGAACAGCTTCTTAAGGTTTTAGCCAATATGTTCGTTAGTTTTATTATTGTTGTTCTTTCTGCTTTTTTACAAAATCGCACGCTATGTCAATCAGCTGTTTTTGACCGAGTCTCATAAGAGTCCGTATATAACCTGTAAACTTATTCGAATCAAATATTTTCAAAATATGTGCGATAATAAATATAGAAAAAAATCGTGCGTGCTCCCCATAATTCAGAGAATAATGTGTTCAAATTTCATTATGATCTCTGCATCTTCGTATCGCCTATGTACCTCCTTGAGGGAATAAAACGCCACATGTGGGCGGATCTACTGAGCAGGGGCTTTATCGAGGTACGCGTTGACAGTCACAGAACCATACAAGTAATTATTTCCCTTCGAATCATTCCGATTGTTTTCGTGCTATAATGCACGGAGGCTTTAAGGAGATAAACAATATTTGAAAAGACGATGAATAAAGTTGAAATTATTGGAAGAAAAATGGTGACTTCAGCGGTTTTGTGACCGTCATCCTTTACCTCAATAAAGCCCCTGGCCCGCGGCTGCGGCCTGACCTCGACTCCCTCGCCCCTCACCCGACTGGCCAGGTGGCACTACACTAGGACAGATAAGCACTACACTACCAAATAATATAGACGCATTGTCACGCATATATATAGGCGTCGCAGTTTCTAGAAGTGAGGTTATGTGACATTTTCGATTCTGAAATCAGGGATTAAACACAAATAACTCCGCCGGGCAGGCGAAAAAGTTGTTATTGTCCTCGGGAGAAACTCGCTGTAATTGCTACTTTATTACCTTGGTGCATAATATACTATTTTTAAACACGTGTATATCAAACGGGCCTTTTTTTCATGCCTAAAACAGAGAATATCCCCGTGTTGCGTATACGATTTTTCACCATACTGACCGAAAATACCACTTTCGCTCCCGGCTCAAAAACACGAATGTGGTATTTTTGGCCCGACTATATAGTGAAATAGTGTATTCCCCGTTACAAAGAAATTTTGTGGATTTGTCCTCTACTTATATCGAATTCATGCATTTTAAAGCTTCTTAGCCTATTTAAAAGGATATTGAGAACATTTAAAGGTACATTACAAAACAATGAATATTTACAAATGAGATATAATTGATATAAAAAGAATGCGCATATTTGAAGTAAAATGTTAACAATATACTCATTTTTAACTGAGTTGTGCACGAATCGAAATGCACGATCACCTACCCAACTTTTATACGAAAAAAATATGGGTCTGAAGTTTGCATCCTTGGAGTGCAACGAAATAATTTTTAACAATTAATTAAAGTTATTAAGCAATGGAAATTTTATCCAAATTGTTGTTATAATGTTATTTGATACTATAAAATAATAAATCTACACGCAAAATTGATATAAGTTATTATAATCTTGAAGTAAAATCAAACATTTTTTTAACACACCCCATCATAAAGTTCGTACTTTATTCCCGCCGAAGTGGGAAAAAAGAGCTACGTTCATTCCCTACCCCCACTCTAGTCCCCAGCGCCACGCACATGTGCCCTCGCCTTCGGCTCGGGCACAAACAGTGCGTTGCGCTGGAAACGAGAGTGAGGTTAGGGAATCAATATGCAGCATTTTTTCCCTTTTCAGCGGGAAACGAGTACGAACTTTATGATAGTTGTGTTAAAAAGTCGTATATTGCACTCGTGAATACAGTGCGTTGTGCGAACCTGCGCGTTTGTCGCCCTCGCTTCCCTCAGGCGACAACTCTCGCGCAGGGAGCACACAGCCCACTTTATTCCCTTGGTGCATAATATACTATTTTATTTCGTTGCATTACAACGTTGCAAACTTCAGACTCATAAAAAATACGGTAACATGGGAAGAAGAGCTACCTATTCAGACTCGGGTGAGGAGTTTTCAGCACTCATCTCCGTCTCGAGCGCCCTTGACTCCAACTTGTGCTAACCACCTCACCCTCGCTTGAAATAGCTTATTTTCTCCCCTTGTTGCACAATGTACTATTATTCCCTGATATGAGGAAATAAAGTAAATTAACACGAATAAAGTATGAGAGGTAATCAAATGCTACTTACGTCCCGGTCAATAAAGTGGTTATTATAGTGGAGTCGGTAATAAAAACTATTAATTCCTCAGAAAATTATAAGCAATCAAAGATAGCGCTAGATATTTTTTAATGAACCAAAGATTAAATTTTAGTTTTTCCTGTTTATTTCTACATTTAACATTTTCACTCGTTTTTATAACATAAATAGTTGCAAAGTGATCGTCAATAGAACTATAATTTTTTAACGAAATAAAGCATGTTAGAAATCAATTCGCCCGTATAATCTCAAGAAAAAGGGCCTATGAGTTGGAGTTATAAAGACTGGGCTTCCTTAAAATCCCGTTGAAATTCATATTTTATACAAATACTTTTACTGGGATGGTATAATAATCTCAAACAAGATGTTTTTTAAAATCGTATTTTATTTTAACAGAACGCGCATAGTGAGATAAAAACTCGACACAGGCGTTAAAAATTTTGTTCAATATTACAATTTCTATATACTGTGCACAACACATACGTATAAGAATGTTCATAAAACAGCATACAGCTGCATTCAATCATAATAGATTCACTGCTGCATACAAAAAAATGTGTTATAAGAAAAGGATAAATGCTTAAAGAATAGTCTTGCTCTCATTTAATCATTTACTCTTTTTTCCTTTCTCTCTATTCTTCATTCACTCTTATTTTCATATGAACGCAATACTATAAACTATGAACAAAATGATGTGTTTTATGGCACACATGCCTGCTATCTCAATGTGGTCAAATCGCACAATGACGCACGGAATGTGAACCTTGTGAAAAAAATCAATGCACTTATTGATAATTTATAATTAATATAAAAAACAACATTCATTATAACTATTCTTTATTTGGTTTTCTTCTTCGTGGTCCCTCTGTATTCGTAGATAGCTCATTCTGAAAGAATTTGATTATTTTTTAAAACGTGATGGCTATAGATTATTTTGAAAAATAAAAGAAAAATAAAAGAAAAATAAATAATCATAAATATGGTACCTTGCTCTTTGTAATGACTTCGTCAGTTCCGTCTTCATCCTTATCCTCAGTATCATCTATTGATTCTTCAGGTTTATCCTCAGTAGCATCATTTTCAGTACCTTCATTTTCTGCAGCTACATTAAGTTCATCTTTATCTTTTTGAAGTAAAGGTTCACTCTCAGCTTCAACTTCTTCTTTATTAGCGTCTTTATCCTATTATTGTAAAGTATATACAAGTTTGGATGTTAATCATTATTAAATACTTATTTAAAAAATACGATATTTTGTAAAATATCACTGGCGCTAATCATGCACTACAACTACTACTGGCACTACTATACCTGACTTGTAAAGCAGCAACAATAAATAATCAGCATAACAGGTAGGCCTAGCAATATAATATAAACAGTCCATATCCATGGGTGATCAGCAGTAAATTGTACGATTCCTTGCCAAAGACCAGACTACATAAAACATATTAATCAAACGAAATTACTCAATGCTTTTCTAAAGAATTTAAAGACATCACTTATTCTTGATTCTTAACATTTATAATATAAAATTACAAGCCTAGTCAACTTCATAAAAATATATTACTTTAAATATTAGCCCATAATTTTTAATGTGCCCATATGTTTTAAAAAGCTTTAAGCTTTTTAAGTTAATTCAAATTCACATCAAAACTGCTTTAATTTTATAACAAAATTTACAACTTGGTTATTTTTTTACGCGTACCTCTCGTGCTCTTGAGATGAGAAAGCACACGTAAATACAAATTGGAATAGAACAATATATAAAGTAGGCAGCCCACCATCCAGGTTTATAATTCATGTTTCTCATCATTTTACCCCAAAAAGTTTCCTAATTGAAATTTTTTATTATAATACAAATATTTTTGAGTAAACAAATATACTGCCAACGAGAGTGCACACCCTCCGGGAACGGACTTTACCGGGCCTTTGAAAGTCAATTTTTGGTATCTAAAAATGAAGCCGAGTGCTTACAATTCCGTCCAACGGATCCTTCTTCTTCATATATAGGCAATTTAATCTCAAATATGCTATATTTCATTAAAAATTGAGGTTTTCTATTTAGTTTCACTTTGCAATTATTTATGGTACAAAAACGAGTAAAACAAATGATAAAAGTAGACAGCAAAAGCTAAAATTTAAACTGATTCATTAAAAAAATATTGATTTTTCAGGAAATTCCGAGCAATCAAAGATAGCGTACGAAAATGATTAAAAATATGGCCAACTAACTCATAAAAAGAAGGCAAGACAGAAGCCTCGTTTTCGTACCACAAATAATTCCAAACGACAGTCAATAGAAGAGACATCTTTTTTTAGAGAAATAGGGCATAGGCGAGCGGTGCACCCCCAAAAAGACGCAAAAAAAAAAAAACGAGTTGACCGACTACGCAAAGACGCCAGGATGAAACTTATTGGGATCGATGCCTTGTTTTATTACGAACAAAAAACCCTTACGACATTTTTTCATCCCAATGGTCAGTAATTTGTTATTAACAAAAAACTTGTAAAATTATAAAAATTTTAAAAATCAATGAAACAATAAGTTTTTTAGGTAATTTGAGCAAAAATAAAAACTTTTTGCCTCTTAGAAAAACGCTTCATTTCCGAGCTACAAGCGATTTAAAGTAGAAAAATTACCAAATCACGATATTTTTTACAATTTTTTTCTCGGCTTCTACGGGAGCTTTTCAATTTTTTTTTTTTTTGGAAATTACTCGTCAATACTTCTCCTATAAGGGTTTTTTGTTCGTAATAAAATAAGACATCGCTCCCAATAGGTTTCAT